>JACYXH010000765.1:2583060-2600560 GCA_026745465.1 Lota lota
ATGTGACAATGCGCCAGGCCCTTTTAAAAGAGATCCTGTGTTTGTTAAGTGTTTTTTTCCCCTGAAGAGCAACCACAGGGCAGGGTTGGGGAGACCCGAGCAGTTGGCCCCCTGAAAGGAGAAGGCTGACTTTGATCACATGACGTGGCGAAGGGCTAGACTGTTTGATTAACTCTAGCTGGGAAACGCAACGCTTCTCTTACTACTGCTGCTGAGAGTGTTGTTGTAGCAGAGATCAATGGCAATCCATATGATGTGCAGATATTGTTGTTGGACAAGTTTATATATACATAAACCAAGTGGTAGACACAACTCAATTAATGACAATCAATCGATCAAACTTTATTTAGATAGCACTTTTAGTGCTATCTAAGTGCTTAGGAAATTGAAAACAATTAATTAATTTAACTTTCCCTTCCATTTTTCAGTGTAATTCACAAAACAAGCCTGAATTTCTATATGTATTTATCATACCAATATACCACAAGCGAAAATAGTAAGGTACACACTGCCCTGAAAAGCATTCCTGCAGCATTCCTGCAACACAACATATGTGTAGAGCGTAGTTACAGCAAGGTGTCGTTTTCCTACATGAACAGATTAGAAGTGCACAAGTGGACGGATTCATGATTTTTGTGTTCATGATGTGAGCCTGAGGGTAAGCAACCTGATCAGCTGGGGTAATTTATCAAGTCACTACCAAGTGGTAGGTGACAGGCAGGTACTTTATTGATCCCTGAGGGAATTGCATTATTAAAAAAGAGCATCAATACAAACAACAAAATATGCAGTGTGCACTGAATGTGGAATGTAAACAGTGATTCTGTAGAGGGATTATAGGGTGGGTATCAAGAAAACGAGGTACACAAATACAAAACAACAAAGTTTGCAATAAAAGAGTGGACAATTGTCATCGACTAGTCATCAATCAGCTGCGGTTAACCAAATAATTACCGTTTTGCTTGACAGTTTCGAATGTCCCGACTTTCTAAGTGAGGGGGCCATCCTGTCTGTGAAACCTATACCATGAGGCAGTGACCGACAGACGATTATTACCGACATATCCAAACCTGGTCTCCTGAGATCACCTCTGTGTGGCATGGCCTTTCAAACAGAGGATTAGAGAAACGTGAAACCGGCTCTTTGAAATCCTCCTGATCCCCTTCCCACCTTCATTCTTCATGGCGGTGCATCCCTGATCCAACCTCTGCTGCTCACCTCCACCCACCTAGGAACAAAACTGACCACCTCGACTTACACAAACCTCCGCCCATTGTCTCCTAAATACTTTTAATAAATGTTTACATATATCTATTACCTGTATAAGTGTATTATTTTAAAAGCATCTTTCTTTCTTCTGTATACAGCAAATAAAAGATTTTGTTTCTATTCCTATTACGTCAGGTCAAAGGAAGAAAGTTAAAAACAGGCTTCATAAGACAATGTTTCAAATGGACTTGTTGTGTATTGCCAGTTCACAAACAAAATATATAAATAGATAAATAAATAAATATGTTTTTTTTATAGAAAAAAACTATTTCTGAAAAGAAAGATAAATGAATCCAACTTGTATTCATTTCCAAAGTGCTTTGGGTGAATCTGTGTGTTATTGTAACGGTGTGTGAAGTCTAAGCTAAGAAAGAATGATGAATGAAGCGCTAAAACACCCTTCAGGTGCGCTGGAATGAAAGCGAGTTGGTTGGCGAGTATTGTCAATTTTACCACCGCTAAAAGTTTCCTTGATCCTCAATTCAAGTGTAGGATGGGATAAAAGTCTTTTTTTCCCCAGACTACTAAAATTAGGCTCTGTGATATTCAGAACTAGAGGCAAACACAAAACAATACAGTTGCTGAAAAAATAACCCTCTGTAGCTCACCCCTTTTCACAGTTTGAGTGGTGTGACCTTTCAAAAACTGACTGTGGGCGCTGTGAGTTATGCCTTTTTAAATATAGCAATGCCAGCTTTTGCCATTCCCCAGGGACAATTATCACAATGGCTTCGTTTTGCCAGAGAAGGAGGGTATTTATTTTGTGCAGGATTGTGTCAACTCATATATTCCCTTTTTCTTCTCCTCCCTATATCAGAGCCTTATATAGTCGTCGAGTGATATTTACACGCACGCACACAGATACTATGACTATCCCTCAGGCTGAACAAATGAAAACAATGTTTATAAATGGACCCATATGGGGATAAATATAGGTCAATGACATATTTGAGAGAAAAAGTAGAAACAATGTATGAATTCAATCTTAATCACACAGATAGCGATGGGGGCAATTGATGCAATCACAATTTTATTGTCTATATTTAGAGGCTGTGAACCTGCTCAGAACTGAGGTTACTTTGGTTTTTCACAATCTAATGTAGATAACATTAGAGCAGTACGTGCACAGTAGAAGTGCACGCACGCTCACACATACACACTCAAACACACAGATATATTCTCCCATGGGCCTTAAAAATAAACTTTGTCATCTTTTGAACTTGTCATTATTCAAATCTATAACTGTTCTTCATGTTGATTGATTGTTTTCTCTGCATGTGTCGACAGAGCTTGAGAGGCAACGAAGATAGCCGAACAATTCCGAAAACCGAACTGCCTGCTGGGAAACTAGAGGCCGTCGTCTGGCCGCCATCTTTCTATACGGCAAGTTAACAGAGCAAAATAACAACCACTTTCGAATTCATATTTCTCCTTTAACCTGTAATTTCAGAAGATACATTCGGTTGATTATCATCCATAACGGTATATAATAGTCGTAGTTGAAGTTAGCATTCTTTTACATTTATAGATATTTGCCGGAAGACCCATTAAGTCTGTGTAGAGGTGGTCGACATGGGCCGCTCGCGAAGCCGCAGCTCGTCCCGCTCCAAGCACTCCAAGAGCAGCAAACACAGCAAGAAGCGGAGCCGCTCTCGCTCGCGTGACAAGGAGCGGACGAAGAAGCGCTCAAAGTCCCGTGAGTCCAAGAGGAACCGTCGCCGTGAATCGCGCTCCCGATCGCGGTCGAACACCACGGCGTCAACTCGCCGGGAGAGAGCCCCCCCCTCGCCTCCGGAGCGCATCGACATCTTCGGCAGGACCCTGAGCAAGAGAAACGCGCTGGACGAGAAACAGAGGAAGGAGGAGGAGGAGAAGAAAGTGGAGATGGAGCGACAGCGAAAGATGTACGTCTCCCCTCTTATATTTCTCCATAGGCCGCTGTTCATGTATGCTACATGAGCCGGCTAAGCTATTCTTTAGCACCGATGCATTCACCCATACTGTTCTAAATGCTAAGCTAACTTGCTAAGCTATCATGGGGGGCTATTGTGCGTATACGTTAGCTTAGCATTAGCATGCTATGGTTTACCAGGGGCCTGGCGTTGCATGGCGTAGACGTTGCAGAGCTCTCCGGTCAGCAGCTCGCATACCAGCAGCAGCACAGTGGACGTGTCCCCATTTCCGGATAGCTGACTGTTAACGTTTCTTGACAAGCAAGGAATTGGGTTCCCATTAAAAATGTAGATTTTGTAATTGTCTAGGGTGGTGTAATCACAGCACCAACATACGTATTGGAAATTGCCTTTTTCTTAGATTCAATGTTGCTGGCACCATTTAAACCCATCCACCCCTTTCCCCTGTTTCATTTAGTTAGTTTCCCAATATAAGTAGTGATCATGACGTGTACACCTTCTTGTTAACTTGCATATTGGTATGATTGCAATAAACCAGGTTATCCAATGATTTAAAACAATACACATCTGTTTATATATATCAAATATTTGTGTTGCCTGCTACATATATATTTTCCTTTCTGCAAACTAACTGTATAGCAGTAGGCCAGATCCATCTAGGTTATAAAACCACAAGACCCCCAGCACTTTTGACACATTAGTTTACAAAGAGGAATCTTTTGAGCATCAGCAGAGTGAAAGTTGCTGCCTCAGCGGCTTTTTGAACAACTTGCAAAACGCCAGACCCCCCCCCCCTCCATACACATACACCACCCGTTGTCTGCTGACAGGTGATAGGAATCTGACATGCAGGATGGCTATTGTAAAAGTTGATGTGGTGGCCAGAGGCACACATCTCAGTCACCTGAGATCCTCTGCACCGCTCCACACCTGGTGCTTTGCATTCGTCTCCTTGTCCGCCTCCGCTTGGTAGCCACAGGGCCACTTAACCTTCCATACACATGTAAATACCCAGGCATGGACGCCTTCTGGAAGGAGGATGGACTTTTTTGGACACAAAGCAAAACCAAACCCCAATGATGGGGAAGGGCGTAGAAGATCGTGTTTTGTGTTTCTAGTTTGCCCAGAAGGGAATTCTTAGTTCGAGGACATCCTGCCAGTCTTCTGAGCATAGCTTCCTGTTCTGGAGGGCATTAGAAAACCAACACAGTTAAATAAAACACATTTTTGGATGGATGAACGTGACTCCTGGTGCAACCATTTCTGTCTCCTTTGGCAGTTAGCGGTTGACTCCCATAAGAGTGGGCTGGTAGGCAGGAGTTAAACCTGTTGGCTGTCGTGCCGTACCACCAACGGATTAGTATAGCTTGTCCTAATAGAGATATGTTGAGGGTCAGGGCTCTACTCCCGCAGACGGTTGTTGCTGGTGCCATGTGTGGTGTAAACTTCCCGTGACCTATTACATCCTAACCGCCTCCTTTACTTTACGTCTTACCTCATTAATGATGGATGCCAGTGTGTGCTGTGGACTCGTATCCCTAACAATATCGTTTCTGGGTTAGGTTGGGTTCAACTCCCTGCGTTATTGAGTGTTTTAGTTTGCCTGCATGCAATATGTAACTTGAATACATTGTGACGCCTATCTTAACAAAACCCAACTCTGTTTTCTCTCCTGCGCCTCCTCCCCCCAGCCGGCAGCAGGAGATCGAAGAGAAGCTGATCGAGGAGGAGACGGCGCGGCGCGTGGAGGAGCTGGTGGGCAAGCGCGTGGAGGAGGAGCTGGAGAAGCGCAAGGACGAGATCGAGCACGAGGTGCTGCGCCGCGTGGAGGAGGCCAAGCGTATCATGGAGCGGCAGCTGCTGGAGGAGCTGGAGCGCCAGCGGCAAGCCGAGCTGTCCGCACAGAAGGCCAGAGAGGTAACGCTCGGTCGTTTGGAACGCACCCCCCGTCCCATTCCCTCTTACACCCCCCCCCCCCCCCACCTACCTGAGCACCCACCTACTCCATCACCTGTGACCCCCCCCCCCCCCCCCCCCCCCCCCCCACAGGCCCTGGTACGCGAACCCCCCCCCCCCTTTCCCAGCTGTTCCCCGCTCCCCTCAGACTAGGAGCCCAGCCATGGCACAAGTGTGACCATAGGGAGGCTGTGTAAGAGAGCTCTAAGAGATTCTCAGTGTAGATTTGAGTAGCTCAAATCAAGGTCCAATTTGGGGTCATGAGAAGGATTGCCATTGGAGTGGCATGTGGTTAGCCGTTGTATATTTTTGAGTTTTGTTGATTACTCTTTTCTTGGCTATATTTATTGCCATTGGTGATGCTTCTGCCATGGCTGAGTTTGCTGGACCTGTCATTCTTTCTAATCCCCCTCTTACCGCCTGTCAGTTGTAACCACTTTATTATATCTGTATGCATTAATGTCTTAAAACGACACCCTAGTCTTGTTTTTCTAGCCAATGTCTCCGTGCCCAACAGTTGCCGTTTAGCTCCAATTATTAGGGTGATTTAATTATTTATAAAAAACATTTTTTGAATATTAGCTTCAACAGGGACTCTTATTGGGCTCCCTTGCATTTTGTAACCTGATATTAACCTTTTCAGATAGTGTTTTTATGTTGTCAAGTCTAATCTCACAGCTCTGTTGGTATTGTCCTCCCCCCAGCACTGGGTAGGCCCCCTGGGTAGGGTGTTGAGTACACTACAGTAGCAAAGCATCGCTAATAAGGAGAGAAGGTGGATGGTAGTGACCCAGAGGTTCTCGGGGAGGGTAGCGACCCAGAAGTTCTCGGAGAGCACCCTGTGGCTCACCGCTAATGTGTTGGGAGATGTGGTCCAAGGGCTCCTGTCTCCCTCACTAAGAACGCTCAACAGCGCTCACTAAGGCTGTGCCTGCTTCATTCAGACCTGTGCCTAGCCCGGAGCATTCCGATTCTGTCCACCAGAACACCTAATCCCCCACAGGCGATGTCCACAGGAAAGAACAGAGCTGTGTTTAGAGCGAGGACTCATCCCTTCACCTTCTAAGAGTAGATACTTGAACTGGCCAGGTGGATTCTGCTGAGGCAGTAGTTTGGTGTTTCCTCCCATCAATGCGATGTGTAGAAAATGTCGGTTGGGAATCCGTTTAGGTTAATTGACGGCTTCTTTTATTCTACATCGGCCCTGCGATTCTCCCCCGCCTTTATCCCCACCCCATCCTCTCTAATAACGCTTGTTCTGAGATGCTCCCGTTAGATGGCATCCGTTGTGGGATACAAAACGGTGATGGACCACCACGTTTCCTGTTTGAAAAAGGTCAACAATCTCTGGTCTAACCCTTATTGTCTGTTAACCCTGATTACATACATTTTGTTGCGCCCTTTTTTATGTTTTAAAAAAAAGTAAAAAAAATTCTCATGAGAATGTGCT
This sequence comes from Lota lota, assembly GCA_026745465.1. NCBI lineage: Eukaryota > Metazoa > Chordata > Actinopteri > Gadiformes > Lotidae > Lota > Lota lota. The sequence continues at coordinate 2,589,649 of JACYXH010000765.1, forward strand.
GTGTTTTGTCCTGACCACTTGCTTCCTTTAGGAGTACAGCTTATTTCTGCATCCATGTTACCTCCGTTGATGTTGTTTTTTTATTTGTTTTATTTATGGACACACTGCTGTCTTGTTAACACAAGCACCACCTTCCTAACAAGCGTTTGACCCGAGCAGGCCTGCAGTTCTCCTGGCTACGCCTCCGCGACATAAACTGCACAGTACTCACACACACACACACACACACACACACACACACACACACACACACACACACACACACACACACACACACACACACACACACACACACACACACACACACACACACACACACACACACACACACACACACACACACACACACACACACACACACAGAGAAGCACTGTGTTCTGTGCTCTACTGCTCTGGCCTGGCCCGCGAGGGATCTGAGCACCTGTTAAGCAGAGGAATGTGTAAAGAAAGAATACAAGCTGGCCCAGGCTTAAGCAGTTCAGAGATCAGTACAAGATAAATAAGACTATTTCCCAGTGTGCAATGTGGCGTATGGCAGAGTACCCCTCTCACCTACCCACCCACCCACCCACCTTCCTTCCTACCCACCTTCCTTCCTACCCACCCACCCACCTACCTGCCTGCCCCCGGGACGCGCTTCTCTGTCTCTGCAGGGGCCACACAGTCTGGACCAGACAGTAAATATGCAACCGTTTAATGGCGAATGCTTTCACCAGTTGTGTAGGTACACAGGCAAGGAAAATGCGTAGGTATACGTGCATTGGTGAGCCAAAACTATTCCCTCCATTTTATCCTTTTATCTTTTATTTTTTTGATCTCTCTCTCTCTCCCTCTTTGATTTTCTTTCATGATGTAAATAAAGAAGTTATTTTCTTAGTCTAGATTGTTCTTAGCTGTCTATTTGTGAGTGTGACAATTGGGTTATCCCCTGTAGGTGTTTAATTTTATTTTGTCATATTTGATAAAATAATGGTTAATATCCGACTGGATATTAGACCCAGTCTTAATTTTTTTTTAAGTGGGAGGGTTTTACGGCCAATAGAGGGAAAAAATATCAATTATAGCGGGCTTAGTTTCAACCCCCACCACCCCCTTCCCTCATTTAATAACTTTACGGAGACCCCATTGTGGGTAAAACAGCAGAAACTATTCTGGTTGACTGCAGAGAATGCCCAAGTGTGGTCATGTGCGTGAGACTAAACAAGCCTTTCTGTGGTGCAATGAAAAAGTTTTGAGTGGGAGTCTGTATCTGTGTGTGCGTGAGTTTGCCTGCTTTGTGAGGACTGTGTGTGTGTGTGTGTCTGGGAGGCTTGAACGGCGGGCCTGAGTGTGGGCTAGCCGTAGTAGCAGTAGCCTGTTCGTGAGCTAACTCTGCACCGTGTCACCCGTATAGGAAGAAGAAAAATCCAAGCGGGAGGAGCTGGAGAAAATACTGGAGGAGAATAACCGCAAGATAGCGGATGCTCAAGCCAAGCTGGTAAGCACCTCTCATTAACACCGGCTCCCTCGGCCGCCACAAAATGCATGTTTTATTTATCTAATTTATTATTCTATATTTTAGTCATGAGAAAATAAGGAACTGTATCACTAAATACCTCCTCATAATTTTGGGTTCATTACACAGCTGCTTTTTAAAGCACAGTGTACTATTTGTAGGTATTTCATTTATTTCCATGTGCCCCATTCCTTTCTGTCCAAAAAAGATGTTGATAATTATAACTAATACGTTCAAGTAATACACAAAGATTTTCCAAGTTAAGTCTAGATAACCAGAGTCATCCTCTCTTACGTACCGGTTAAACGGGCCTCTGCATCTTAACCTCAGCTCTGCATTTCATACCAAAGGTGGAATATTCTGCTGTATGGACAGAGCTATTTGTATACATCCCTTATTTGACAGCTGACAGCTCTCCTTCTTGAATGCCATCTGTGGTTTTAGTGGCTTCCTAACTTCCTAACATCCAGATTAGGAGCACTTTAAGAGGTGACGTATTTCCCTCTGAATGTGTTTCTCCAAACATCCATTTGGAGAATATTTGCATTGCAAAAAGCCCTCTGTTCCTCGACCACATCGGAGCTGCCGGTCCTCGGTGGCACTGGCTTCCGTTTTTATCAGTTGTGGTGGACTGGACAATCAAGTTTCTTATTTACATTTATTCCTATATTTATTTATTGTGTTCATGGCGTCTGTCTTTGGGCTTACGTCCCGCTCATGACTAATTTGTAACGCAGTGTTTATTCAATTCCGACTTGATTTGGCGGGGCTGATTCCACAGTAAGCAAGTAGCCATTAGAAAACAGAGAGAGGGAAGAAGAGGGCGAGAGCCATGGCAAATGCATTACTGCTGTATCTGGAGGGGATTTGGGGAAACTTCTAGCAAATTTGTGGGCGCTGGGCTCCAGGGTGGTTCTGTCCCCGCATGACCTAGTTTTTTTTTTTTTTGCTAACAATGTATGTGTGTGTGTGTGTGTGTGTGTTTGCTTTATTGTGCGTGTGTCAGGCGGAGGAGCAGTTGCGCATCGTGGAGGAGCAGAGGAAGATCCACGAGGAGCGCATGAAGCTGGAGCAGGACCGGCAGCGGCAGCAGAAAGAGGAGCAGAAGATGATCCTAGGCAAGGGCAAGTCCAGGCCCAAACTCTCCTTCAGTCTCAAGGCCACGGAATGAGAGACCCAGAGAGAGACAGACTGCTCCTCTTCCACCGCTTCGCCCCGCACACCACCACCCCGGCTGCTCCTCTCCTTGTCGTCTTCATCCACCCACCTCCTCTTCCTAATCCTGCTCCTCTTTGCAACTCCCCTCCTCGCATCCTCCTCCTCTCCTGAATGCACGCTTCGTTTTTGGAAGTGCCCAAGGAAGGCCGGGGACTCTCGGGGGGAGGCAAGAGGTCCTGCGTCTCGACCCCTTAACCCCTCCACTCCCCCAAGACCTGCGTCCTCGGAAGTACCTACAGAGGAGGATGGATCGGATCACCTTAAAATGACCTCTGCTGGTCCAGTCCTTATCCCACTTCCCCCCCCCTCCTCCCTCACCCCTCCACACTGATGACTAGTTTGTGCTATTTCTTCGGTTTTTGTTTTGTTTGTTTGGATTTATTTTGATTTTTAACGAACTTTGAACTTTTGGTGTAGAATGCTAATATACGATGATGCCCTCGTCCTCCATCATAGGTCTTAACTTTGTTCCAAGGAGTAAACCCTCTGCCCTCCTCTGTCTCTCTCTGCAAAGCCAGACAGCTTAAGGATGCCATTTTTATGAAATGGTTGACTGCATGTACAGCCCAGCTGTGTCCAGTTGGGCGTATTTAAAACCGTGGTGTGCAGCTTGGGAGTTGGTCCTGTGGTTTCCTTCGCTCTGACCGCCATGTTTTTGTTTTTTATTTATTTCGTCTTTTTTTCTTTTTAGAGCGAACAAAAATAATACATTGACACAAAATGGCAGTTGACTGCGGCCGTGAACCAATCATAAACGTGCGTTTGCAACAAAACCACGAACAAACACATGCCCACCTTCTCCAGTCAGAGTCAAGATTCAAGCTTCCTCCTCAGCATTCTTCCGTAACGCCTAAATTCATACACTTATTTCATGACTTTTTTTAGTACACTTGATCTAAAGAAATTCCCAAAGGAAAGGTGAAGCAGGTTCAATTCCTGAGCTGCCCAGACCCAAGGACAGGAATTATACAATAATGGGGCAGGGGGGTTGTGGTTTCCTGTATGATGTAATGTTAATTAGCCTTTGCTGTGATGTGGTGTCCCAGCACACCCCTCATGATTGTCATGAAATGGATTCCATACTCAGAAAATCTAATATGACAGTGACCGTACAGTTTTTAGTGGACTGTAGAGGGGGGTGGGGGGGGGGGGGGGGGGGGTTGTCTCTTGGTTAAATTGTACCGCTGGTAATCCACATTCTGTCCCTTGCTGTTGGTGTAGTCAGTCAATTTAGCAGCCTCTGTTTTCGTTCACTTTTTTTCATAAAGGATGGCCAAGTTCAGGTAAGAGATACGGTGCATGGTCGAGGTCAGGTGTGTGCGTGCGTGCGTGTGTGTGTGTGCGTGTGTGTGTGTGTGTGTGTGTGCGCATGTGTGTGTGAGCGCATGTGTGTGACGCACTGGCCTCAGGTGGGTATGACTTCAGTTTTTTGTTTTGTTATTTTTTTGACATTTTGAGATTGTCTTGTAAATTTCACCCAATTGTTAAGGGACTAAGCAAGTCACCCAATAAATTCCTTGAATGCGTAAATGGATTGTCTCTGTTTATTACTAATATATCAATCATATTGTAACCATATTTGTGTTCACCCCTAAACATTAAGCTTTAATTTGATAAACATCAAACAATGAAGATTATTGTCAGAGCCAAAGCCATTTTAAACTAAAATAACTAACTGCATTATAGGCTGTAACAGCAACAACGTATTATGTCAGCTGGTTGTTTATAAAAACCATTTGTAATCAACGCCGGAATGCTTTTCAGTGGGTAAATATATCAATCCTACGGAAGAGGATTAGGGCAAAAAAATAATCTGAATTCTGGGATTAAAGTGATTTAAAACTCAGAACTAAAGAAATCAGACTTCTTCGGTCAGCGAGTGGTTCCCATCCTGTTTGTCGCAAAGTGACTCACTGAACTTGGTTCCTTACCTGTAAGGAGCTTCCCTTCTTTAGCCTGTGAGATTAAAGTCAGAATTCTGAGATTAAAGTCAGGATTCTCACTTAAATCTCAGAATTCTGACATGCGGCCTTAATCCTCTAATGTATAATCTCATGTTGGCAGAACCTTTTTTTGTGTCTTTTAAAAAGACACATATTAAAGAGAGGTCAACGGACTGACCTGAGCTTAAAGAAAAGAAAAAAAGTAAAGGTAACGATGAACAACGCCTACTCTCAGGAACGCCACATTATTTCAAAGTAATTAGGCCTTATAACCACGAGCAAACGGTTGATTTAGTCCCAGTGACCTAAGGGATTAGGTCGCATTTTAAGTGAGGTTGTTCCCCGGGTATGGCTCGCTGCACGATGAGGACCTGGAGGGGGAGGGGGACGGGGGGGGGGGGTGGGGGGGGGGGGGGAGGGGGGGGACCGCATACCAACCAGCCGCGTCTCGCAGACACACAACTGTAAAAACAGCACTGGGGCCCCTCGTGCTGTCCTCCTCGGTCCCCATGCCTACTCTCCTTTTAAGTCCTAGAGATTTGACAACAGGTGTAAACAAATACAAGAAGAAAAACCGGATTGCAAAAGTACGTTTTTACTCGACACACCTTCAACTATTTTAAAGGCGGGTTTGTGCTGACAATGTGTTGGTGGTGTATGTCTATGCCAGTTGCGGGCCTGTCCCGGTGCCCGTCTCTGGTAACGGTCTGCTTTAGCCAGGACAGTGGTAGGGTTCACGCGACGTTGTGCTTTTTAGGAATAACAGGCATATATATATATATATATATATATATGTGTGTGTGTGTGTGTGTCAATGGAATTCATATAATTTTATATTCAAAAAAAGTTACAACGCTTTAATAACACCCTAATTTAAACATTCTGAGTAGAATATTATGATTTTTTTTATAAGCCTATGTCGTTATATTACTATTGCGATATTGTTGCATATTAAGTTGCTTTGTGGTGCTATTCTCGATTTTAGTATTACTGTTCATGTTAGGGACCTATTCTTCTTCTAACTGTTTAATGGTCTAGATAATGTTGAAATCCACATATTTGCTACATTAAAACACTAAAACCCCCCCCCCCCCCCCCCCCCCCCATTTTATGTTTATTCCATAACGCATTAAAACAATAACCATTGGCTAGAGAACAACTCTCGCACCCATGTTGCTTGACTTACAGACTTTCCTCCACCGCGGAGAGCGGACGCGTTCAGACTTCATTGTCAGCACTAGTCAGGAAAGAAGCGCTGAAGCAACCCTAACCCCAAATTCAGCCTTTATTTTTAGCACGGGAAAGAGGGTATTTTTAACACGGGCACTTCCTTCGCTCCCACGACGGGACCAGACGCCGTGGACACATCTTCCTATTATCTCCCTAAAGTCAGGCAGGCAACTTCTACCTACATTTGCTAATCGTTTTGTCGATTGGCCGGCCGAATCTCCTTCGGCTTGACGCCACAGCATAGATCCGTGTTTATTCCAGAAACACACACACACACACACACACACACACACACACACACACACACACACACACACACACACACACACACACACACACACACACGTCTCAGGATTGCTTAATTATCTCTCGGGTGCTATTTCTGCTGATTATGAGCTAAATAAACAGTGCAATACACAGCGGCCCTGCGTTGAAACGCACTGATTGAATTAGGGCCGTGAGAAGGTGACATTAGTTCACACCTGTAATCTACTGACAGCGTCCCATCAAATTAGAGTCCCATCGACTAGTTGTTTATTTTATTTTTACAAGAAGTGTAAGTGTATTTGAACATAATTTATTCTTGGTCTACTATTCTTGTAAAACGATTCGATTAAATAGTTGAGACTATTCGGTTAAGTAATTGAGTTCAAAAATAGATGCAGGTCGATAATAACGACAGATATATGAATAACATTTGCCGACGACACGACAACCCGAATAGAAGCGTGAAAGTCAGTTCGTGCTTAAATATAAAATAATGCATAAACTCATACCTATTCCTTTACAAATAGGCCTACATACACAATTACAATAGTTCCATTTAACATTATTGGTACATCAAACGTTCCAATAACCAAACCAAGAGCTCAAAACACAAATGTGTCATAAATTAAACTGTTTTAAAACTCGTTCGATCGTTTCAACCCCATCGCTCAGCGTGTCCCTCTCTGATGTTTTTGACCGCTAGTGTGCGCTGTTGCCTCACGGAAAACCTTCCGTTGCACTGCGCCAGCCGTGGACACGCTTTACAGCTGGACATCGAGCGTCGTATTAATACACGCGCCGTAATGTTCTCTTGTTGGGATCGTTCTGAGGCTATCAGCACAATCGATTAAAAAAAAACAAGAACACATATTTGAGATTATTCGAGTTTTTCTTTTAATGGAATTTTAGGACCTATTTCTGTTTATATTATTACTAGTTGTGTATAGTGAGCCTAGTGAGCAGAACGTCTATATAGTATTGCATTTTCACTGAATTGTGCCAGGTTTTATTGGTTTAATTAAAGTAACGAAAAGGGTCACTCGATAGTTTTTTTCTCCTTTTGCATTCAGCAGTACTAGTCCCATACCAGTTTCCGGGTTGATTGACAGGAGCATTACCATTGACTTTCATACAGTGGCCCAATCAGGAGCTGTGGGGGGAGGAGCCACCGTAGAGCAAGCTCCGCCAAATATTCAGAGTCGCGGTTCCTCGCAGTTACTTGCTACTTGCCAGGCTCAGAGCAGCGCGCACACGCATCCCTACGTTAGCGCGTTTAGAGGCATTCCGGACGGGTCTGCAGGATTCGACCGCACCAGTTGTTTTGGCGACGGAGAGGGACCTATAGTATGAGAACTTTCATTTCAGCTCTTTCGGTTTCTTTTATTTTCCCATTTGCTCATTTGATTGTTTTCTCATCTTTCTGCCCTCATTTTTCTTCTACTGTCATCCACAGTTCATCCAGTGCTCCCAGTTTGTTGCTCACTACTACTACCACGACCACCAGCTGAAACGGGGAATATCTCGGGCCATTCTCTCTCTCTCTTCTCCACCACAACCACTACCATCCATCGCCTCTCATCGCTGCTATCGTCTGCTGGATTGGTACCTGAATTGCTGGTTTACTAGAGACCCGGACTAACACGCGGATTTGTATTCTTCTGCTACTTGGTCTACAGTGGACATCCAGCAGCAGCATAAGCAGTGGCGACACGGGTCGCCCTTTTTCTGTCTGAGGAATGTACCTAGTGAAGTCGGCGCACTGAAAGTGGCGAGCAACAACGCAACTCAAGCTTTTCTTGAACTATACTTGCTGCGCGCCCTTTGGGTTTCCAAGCCGAGCGCGGAGCTCTCGTACAGAGCGAGAGAGAGAGAGAGAGAGAGTCGATCTCTCGGGTGTAGTGTGTGGAGATGCGCAGGGTTTGATCGCGTTGCGTTCATCCTTGTGGCTACTGGACCGGGAATATACAATATATTGTTGCGCGGTCAGCCCTTTATAAAAATAATTTGGAGCGCCTGACGATTGAGTTTTGGACATAATTCATTCAGAGACGGATTGCGAGTCACACGGAAACAAAGCAATAATGGGGGACTCGATGTGGAGATATTATCTGGGAGTTTTGTTTCTCGCGTGCAAGGTGAACTTGTCCCGGGCGCTCATTTTGGACTCCATCTATTGGAACACAACGAACACAAAGTAAGTCAACCGCCGTCATACTTTCATTATGGAGTATAGGACTCAAATAGGAGTCGCGCGTTCACTAAAGAGCGTCTATGGGTAAATCCATTGTGCATTTTCTCTCAACACATAGGTAGACCGGAGTCGTGTTGCTTGTAGGAATAAAATATGTGCAGAGTCACGGAGAAAGACAGAGTTTACGCGGAGTGCACGGCTCAGGCCCGTGAGGCCGTGCGTCACGGCGGAATAGGGTCGAGCAGAATGAGCCGTAATTTTAGAAAGAAATACAAGTCACTCCCCACTTTACGTTCATCATTTCTTATTATATCAATATTACGCTATTTATTTTATTCCACTATGTTTGACCTTTTGAATCGGAATTTGTATCTTCATAGCGAATGTATCAATTAGGAATTTAGTTTCTCGCTTCACTTACTTCGTCAATAATGTATATGCACGGGCATAACACGAATTTCTGCGTCTAACTGACGTCAACACTGAATAAAAATATAGTACTCCTTAAAAAAATGTATATACACACACACACACACACACACACACACACACACACACACACACATATATATATATATATATATATATATATATATATATATATATATATATATATATATATATATATATATATTTATTTGAGGTTGGCTTTTTTGTTTTTCACAAGCAGGTGTGTTTCTTCGTTGCCATGTCTCCATCTCGGCGTGTGTTTAGAACATATGCGCTCATCATTTATATATGAATAACCAGTCCACCAGGTGTGGCTCTTTATAGCTGACAATGCATATATATAGAGGTTCCAGCCGATGGTAGGACCCCTGCATTAGGCCTTTTTGAGTAAATACATTGGATGTTGACCATTATTTATTTATTTTAACTGGCAACATTGGGGGCGTTTGTATTACCAACTTGGTATAGGCAGTGGTGTCGAACAAATACATGATACGTGTTTAGGCAACATACTGAATATATTACTATATTATTGAGATTGAGAAAACTTACATCAAACAATAGTTGTCTGACGCATCCCTTTCAAATGGGACTGTTTATTATTTGTTCATATGTTAGGCACATTTCCCCTTGGATAAGAAGCCTGGGCCAACAGCACGTTATACGTACGGACTTGAATTATTGTGCGTCTTAACAAACACAGGCGGACGATTTGTACAGGGTCACGGCTCTCTAGCGACCGTCTCGCCACGGGGAGATTCAAACTGCGACCTTTCTCGACTCATGTTCTTAACATAATTGGGATACATACCAGCTTGTGCTAAAACGAGACAGTGGCGTTGTCAATGCTTGTTAAACAGGTGTCCATTGTTGCTGAGTGGTGTATAGGCCTTGCCGTTGGCAGTAGCCCTACCCAACACACCCAACATCCAATAGTTGCTCTTTGTTATCGATATAACCGACATGCGTAATGGCGTTCGGCGATATAGAGTATAAGGGCTGCCATTTGTTGTAAGTTGTATAGAGAGTATGGGTGTTGTAGCGATGACAGCGGGGTGTTCATGTTGATACGCCGCAACAGGAGATTCCACGGCCCGATAACCCACACCGTCTGCGTCCTGACGCATCATTTACCCGAAACAGCTTATCGATTTATGCCTAATAACCCTCATCAACGTACAACAAAGCATAAGACACCGCAAGGTGACACGTTTATTTGTTCACTCTGGCTTAAGTATACGTATGTATGCCTATATCTAGGATCGCGATCACAAGTCGCATTGCGCTTATTCTTTAATGGTGGAAAAAGGGGATTGAAACGAGGGACTGTATCGTGTTTGTGGGTTGCAATTCGTTGGAGAGCAACGTTTGATCACCACTTGGCATAGAGGATAAAAAACCGCGGTCACAGTATGGTATGGTCACATTTGATTTGAGGCGTAAAGCAATTTTAGAGGGATATAATTACGCGTAACGACTTAATAGCTTTAATGGCCAGATATAACATAGCCTACATTTAAATATACGTATATTGAACTTTTCAATATTTCCATATTGTTGTTTCACACTAACTTAGGCTTTATATGCCTCGTAGTCTATGTTATAGTGTATATAGGCCTAGCATAGCCCACTGATAGGCTTTTATTATTATTTTTACTTCGGACATGATCTGTCTTTTATTCCAAAGGCAGCCGACTTTAGCTTCCAAAATGCCATTCTCGTTGAGCGACCAAATGGAACATTCTCCTATTTAGGGAAACAACTGCTGGCTTTTCAAATTAGTGTGTCATTTCACTTGGCGTGGTGTCACTCTTGCTTTTGAAAGGGACCAAAAATGTGTCCGCCGCCCCATGAACTGTACAGGCCCCGCATAGCCACGAATGCAGCGGGCATTCCGCGGATTTAACTTGTGTGCACATTCTTTGCGTTGTGTCTGGGCGAGAGGTCCATATAGGTAGAAACTAGCCTCATGGAAGTCCATTATCTGTGTCCAGGCCCGTGTCTCTGCGTTAACACACGCCACTTTGACCTTTGCTATGGAGCCCAATCGTGCTGACCGAGTAAGAAAGACCAAAAAAAGAGCGTCCACTCGTCAGCTTAACAACAATTTACCAACTT
>JACYXH010000765.1:2605560-2610560 GCA_026745465.1 Lota lota
TCTTTCTCTCGCGTTCTCTCCCCCTCTCTCTCTCTCTTGGCTTGGTCTCGGTGTGAGAGATGCAGCTGTTGACAGGGAGCCATCGTGACAGAGAGAGCGAGGGAGCAGGGGTGTTGACAGAGAGACATAGAGAGAGGGAGGGGGGGGGGGTCAGGGGGTAGAGAGAGCGCTGTAATGGATGTATCAGTCTCCCCAGCTTGTCTGGGTGACCTTGCGTACCTGGTGTTTTCTTCCAATGGCCGACAACAAGGAGGGGCAGGACAGGTTTCTGGTATCTCTGTATCTCTCTACCTCTCTGAATCCCTCTCTACCCCCCTCTCTCCCTTTCTCTCTACCTCTCTCTATCACTCTCTCCCTCTCTCGCTTGTACCTTTCTCTCAAGTAACCCCTGACACAACAATATGTCCGTCTGCCTGCCTGCCTGCCTGTCTGTCTGTCTGTCTGTCTGTCTGTCTGTCTGTCTGTCTGTCTGGCGGTCGGTCTGTCTGTCTGTGTCTGTCTGTCGACCTGTGTGTCCGTCTTTCAGCCTGTTTGTCTTTGGTTGTCCTTCGCACATGACTGTCCTGTTCCTATCCGGTGTCTGTACATTAGATTTGAATACCGCAGTGCTGATAGGGGTGTTACTGAACAAGGGAACTTAACAAGTGTTCAGTGTGGGTGAGTGTGTTTGTGTGTGTGTGTGTTTGTGTGCGTGGCTCACAGACACAAGGCTTTGTGAACACTGGCCGTTTCTGAGTGTGTGTGTGTGTGTGTGTGTGTGTGTATGTGTGTGTGTGTGTGTGTGCCTGTGGCAAAGGCAGCTCCTGCGTTTTGAATTGTAAAGAGGGCGAATAGAACAGGAAACTGTCATTATGACACCCAATCCCAGCGAGCTCTATTGGTAAACCAACAACATGGGTACACGCCCTGTAAGGGCTACAGAGAGACAGAGAGAGAGAGAGAAAGAAAGAGAGAGAGAGAGGGAGTTTTTTTATGTGTGGCATCAGGCAAGGCTTGAATATGTTTATTTTGAGTGTTGTGTGTGTGTGTGTGTGTGTTGTTATGTTTGTGCAGCATAAAAAGAAAATATATTAAAGATTAAACATTAAAAGAAAGGGAAATATGCTTATCTTACAGTCACTTTGTGTGAGTGTGTGTTCACTCTCCCTGTATTTTTTGTATGCATTTTTGTGTGCATGCTGCATTGGTGTTAGCCGTTTGGTGCCCACTCCCTACAAAGATAGCATTCAAGCTAGCATAGCTGATTAGCCATTCAGGTGGTTGTATGGAGCGCTGATACAATTGTTACACTCCCAGTAATGAAAACCCAGCACTGGAAAATAAGAGTGCAGTTCGATAACGGCGTGTGTGGGCTTACATAGGTGTGTTCCTGCCTATATTTTTTACCCGGTTTGTGTGTGTGTGTGTGTGTCCATAACTTATTCCTTGATAAAATGCTGCAGTCACATTTTCTCTCCCTCAACTCGTGTCGAAATTGGCACACACACACACACACACACACACACACACACACACACACACACACACACACACACACACACACACACACACACACACACACACACACACACACAACAATCTTACATCAAACACATACATGTATCCCAGATAACCCCATCATATCACATGTCAAACATGCATGTCGTGCAGGCATGCACACACACATACAAACTGATGCACATATATTCGATGTTCAATGATCATGCTTGTGCATCAACTTTGAACTTTGTGCACACTGACACATAATACACAAGGAAAGGGTCCTCCTGAGCACACACACAAACACAACACACACACAGACACACACAATGTAAAACACACACACGCACACATGTACATATTTTTATGCATACAGTACATACAGCTCTATTCCTGTATCAACAAGGCCCTTCTGGCTTTTCTAAGGCCTCTCTCGCTCTCTTTCTCTCTCTCTCCTGCCCTCTCTTTTGATTCACCCCATCATTACTCACAGAGATCATGAGCAGCCAGATGGCAGAGTAGGGCATACACTCTCTCTCTCCCTCTCTCTCCCTCTCTCTCTCCCTCTCTCTCTCTCTCTTACTACTTATTCTCTATGTCTCTTTCTCAGTCTATCAACCTACTAACTGCCATCACTGAGTGTGTCCCTCCAGGGGGCCTAGCTAGGTGATTTATGTGTTAATATTGATATGTATGTGCATATGTATGTATACTGTGTGTATGCGATAAAGTGTGTGTCTTGCAGAGCAAAGGGAATACACGTGACTACCTCTAGAAGTTCAAACGACCAGCAAGAATGCGAGAGAGATGAGAGAGAGAGTTGAGAGAGAGAGATGAGAGAGAGATGAAGGAGAGAGAGAGAAATAAAGGGAGATGAGGGAGAGAAGGAGAACACCAGAGAGAGTTTGAAGGGAGTGCGAAAGGAAGCCAGACATGTGATTGGTGACTGCTGCCTCTCTGCAGCCAGCGTCGGTACTTCTAGAAATTGATTATGCATTGAATTCTGCATCCCCCCCAACATTACATTATCTCTCTATGTTAATTATGAATCAGCTCTGCCTTCCCCGGCTGTCCCTGTGGGCTGGGGTCCCTCCCTGCCTCTCTTAGTCCCTCTGATAAAATAGAGAGAAATAGAGAGGCGAGGGATGGAGAGAGAGAGGAGAGGGAGGAGAGTGCCTTCAAAGATGGAACTCCCATGGAACTGGCAGATAGGGGCCAAATCGAACCGCACTCTGTTTCTGATCCAATAGCCTTCATATGTGGTTTTTAATGTCCATTCAGTGCACAAGACATTTTCTGTGTGTGGGTGGGTGTGTGGGAAAATGTATTGTAGAGATGTAGGCGCTCAAGCTATATTGTTGTAATGTTCCTGTTTTGCGAGCCGTCATTGTTGTGCTTCCTGTGTTTCCGGGTTTCTCAGGAAGTGCCTTTCCCTCCATTATTTGTGAAATTATTATTCTCTCCATTCCAACGCCATGGCCCAACTGATGAGATAGAGAGGAGGCCACACGCACACAGATACACTAAGGCACACACCCGCACCGCACACACACACACACACACACACAAACACACAGACACACACACACACACACAGCCATTGCCCTGCACAATCAAAAATTGATACACCCAATCAATAGTTATCGCATCAATTATTAATCAGAATACCCCACCTTTGTTTTGTGAAGGATGTTCAGAGGCTTCCACCACTGTGAACGATGAACACCATGCAATGTTTTAACTAATGCTAACTGCCATCTCTCTCTTTCTTCCTCCCTCCCTCTCTCTCTCTCTCTCTCTCTCTCTCTCTCTCTCTCTCTCTCTCTCTCTCTCTCTCTCTCTCTCTCTCTCTCTCTCTCTCTCTCTCTCTCTCTCTCTCTCCTCCGCCATCATCTTCTCCTCATCAACAGATTCGTGCCGGGCCAGGGCGTGGTGCTGTACCCGCAGATCGGCGACAAGCTGGACATCGTTTGCCCGCGCGTGGACGGCGGCCCCAGCGACGGCGTGGAGTACTACAAGGTGTACATGGTTCCCCGGGAGCAGCTGGAGAGCTGCACCATCACCAAGGCGGACACGCCGCTGCTCAACTGCGTCAAGCCCGACCAGGACGTCAAGTTCACTCTCAAGTTCCAGGAGTTCAGCCCCAACCTCTGGGGCCTGGAGTTCTTCCGTGGCAGGGACTACTACATCATCTGTAAGTTCACGCGCTGACGCGCCAAACGCCTCATCTTCCCTATGTAGTCATTCAGCTGATGCTTGAATCCAAAGGGACAATGTACGCAGGTAGACTGTGTCCGAATGGGGATCAAACCCAGTACCTCTCGGGCGGGTCGAACAGTCTATGTGTGACCGTATGGTTAGCCTCTCAATTTACTGGAATAAAGCCAGGGCTTGTTGTGTTATTTCGTTTTTTTCTTGCGGGGGAACCGAAAAATCCACAAAATAACAAAGCAGAGACAGATCCTTTATTGTGTTTGTTTGTGATTGCTTTCGTCTCTGCTCGAGAAGTTGTTGTAGGCAGTGTGGCTGTTGTGCCGTACATAGAGTCCTCTTTGAACCCTCTTCTCACATTTGGATTCTTTTTCACTTCCAGCACTGAGCTTGTTGCGCTCCGATCCGCCTCCATGGTGGTCACAGTTGATGAAAAGCCCCCTCTCTTTTTGTTGTGTCGTTCTGCGAACAACAGGCTGCAGATCTCAAGTGTTCATGGCTTAGGGACTCAGAGCTCAGGGACTTGCTAAGCTGCTCATAGACTTCCCAGTCACACACCCGTCTCAGCCTATCAAACGCTGAGGGATGCCACTCTTCCACCAATCACGGCTTGTGCTCTCCATGAACGGTGATGAACTGACTGGTTGCCGTCTTGGGAGGAAGATGTGATTTTAGGGGCGCCCACTGATGATGTCCTTCCCTGGTTTGAAACATGGGAGGTGGACTGAACCATCTGTGTATCTCTGACTGGGCGGGGGGGGGGGGGGGGGGGGTGTGTGGGAAGAAGAGGTGGGTGAAGGTGGGAGGGGGGGCAGCAGAAAGCACCATCTGGGAGACTGTGCCAAAGCCATCTGTGAGCTGTCGCAGAAGGGGACGGCCATCTTTCTGACTGAGTGGAGGCAAGAGAGAGAGAGGGAACATGGGATTACAAGATGGGGAAGAAAGAGGGAAAGAGAACAGCAAGAAAATGACATGGTGGAGGAGGTGGAGCAATGTGAGGGAGGAAGAGAGAGAGAGAGAGAGAAAGGGGACGAGAGGCTAAGGAAATGTGTTACCCCCCCGGGAGTGCTTACCAAGGTCTCGTTTGCCTACATCTGATCTCACATAATAATGGCCATGCGTGATGGATGCCCCTTGTGTGCACCACGCGTGGCCCGGTGTACTACCCCACCCTCCTGTTTGATAGCAGCCCTGCGGCCTTCTACAGCGTTGGACGGCAGCGTCTCACCAGTGCATCTGTGCTGACGTAATGAAAACCGCAGGTGAAAATTCAAATGGCCTTCAGTACTTCACATCTAGGTGACACAGCA
>JACYXH010000765.1:2613060-2633060 GCA_026745465.1 Lota lota
GCGTGCGTGAGAGTCTGTGAATACCTCTATACTTTTTAAAGAAAGCTCGGTGCCTCGGAAAGTTCACCGGGGGAATTCATTAGCGGGTTTTTTGGAGGGAGCACTCGATACGTTAATTAATTATCCACTGTTTAATCCGCCAATTCCACTTATAATGGTGGAGGCCACACATCAATGGAACGGATCCCTATCTCAACCAATTGGATTAGTGCTGCCTTATGGTAAGTGTTGTGCCAAGGCTAGAATTTAGATGAGACGGGCATATACCAAACCCTCCCTCTCACACCCTCCGTCCCTCAGGCTTGAATTCAAACGAATGATTTGAATATCTCTTCCCGACTGTGGGGAGTGGACTGTAGATTGAGACCCATTGGAATACATTTTTTGTTCTTGTCGTTGAAAGAAACTCCGATCTGCTTTCTTCCTAACATGCAGTTTCTCTGCTGGTCCCTAGCGTATGTGCATGGCAATGTCTATAGCTACTATGCTTGAGTGTGTGTATTAGATATTTTAATATTTGCCTGACTACATGTGTGGTTGTTGCCTATGTGCGTACCAATGTGTGGGCATGTATGTACGTCTGAGTGCACACGCACTTGCGCAGACCTTTTCAGAGGTAGCAGCTTCATCCTGCTCCAGTTGATGTTATTGTTGGAGGCAGCATGGCCTGCAGCGGGGAACCTAGTGAGCTGAAAGTTTACATGATCCGAAGAGAGAGAGAGGGAGAGGCCGAGAGACATAGACACAGACTGGGAGAGTGAGACTCACACACACACACACACACACACACACACACACACACACACAGAGGGAAAAGAGAGACAGGGGGAGGATTGAGAGAGAGAGAGAAACCCACAGGGAGAGACAGACACACACATACACACAAAGAGGATGTAGTAGAGAGAGAGTCACAGGGGGAGAGGGAGAGAGGCAGAGTGCAGTAGAGTGAAAGGGATTGAAATAGGGAGCGAGAGGACACAGAGAGAAAGGGGGAGAGCATAATGTGCCAGAGTAAGAGAGCTAAAGATGAAGGCATGGAGGGTGGGCGTGGGGGGAGGAGAAGGAGGAGGAGAGAGAGAGAGAGAGAGAGAGAGAGAGAGAGAGAGAGAGAGAGAGAGAGAGAGAGAGAGAGAGAGAGAGAGAGAGAGGGCACTATGGAATGAATAATGGCGAGGGAAAGAGGTAACAGGATCAGAAGAACATAAAGAATTTGATTTGAAGTCACGATAAGACATGGTCAGGGAAACTCCATTATGATGTGAATCATTCTTTTCTCTTCAGTCAAAGCCAAAGAGACACCTCGGTGTCTAAACGTCATGAATTTGAGATGTTAAAATAAAACAATGTAATACAAAGTAAAATAGATCTCTAACCACCGCTGTGCGTTCAGATGTGTGCTTTTAAAGATTAAACTTGACGATGAAAGTGCTGCTGTGCTGCTATAATTCCTTGTCGTTCTTTGGGGTTTTCTGCGTGAGTGTGTCATGGTGAGTTTGTCAAGTTATGCTCAAAGGAACAAACTAGTCAAAGAGCTGGGAGCCAATTATTTCCTAAGTACATGAAGACGTTTGATATGTGCGCATTATCTTCATTCAGCTAAATTAAGTGTAGAAAGACCATGGACGTCTATGCTGGTGTGTGGCGCTATCTCTGTGTGTGCGTGTGTGTCTGTTAATAAAGAGACTGTGTGTTTGTGTGTGTGTGTGTGTGTGTGTGTGTGTGTTTATGGCTAGTGATTACCAGGCATTACGGTATTTGTATCTTTATCCCAGCTTCACCATAGTCTTTACCAGGGAGTGGGTTTGGTGCTGAAGGGGGGGGAGGGGGGGGGGTCGGGTCACCGGGGTCCCCCTTGTCAGAGGCGATTAAGATGCGGGGTCCGCTGACGTGCCCTGGCCAGCGCTCCACCACCGGCGCCATGGCAACGGCTCTTTTCCTAACCAGCCCTGCCAGTGATGAGATGACGGTCGGTCTGTCATTGTGTTTCTGTACATCTCTATTCTCTGTCTCCCTCGCTCCATTCCAGAGAAAAGGAGGAGGGAGGAGGAGGGAGGAGGAGGAGGAAGATGAGGGAGGAGGAAGGAGGAGGAGGAAGAGGGGGAGGAGGAGGAGGTGGAGTAGGAAGATGAGGGAGGAGGAGGAGCAAGAGGAGGAGGAGCGAGGAGGGGTGGAGGTGGAGGTGGGATGGAGTCTGTAGTTGATCATTGATCAGTGTGTATTAGTGGCTGAGGGAGGAAATTGAGTTTAGAGCCATAGTGTTGATCATAGCGTCTGCCTCGCTCTGCTCTCACTGGATTTGTAGAAGGGAGGTGTGTGTGTGTGTGTGTGTGTGTGCTTTTGAGGGAGGGGGGTCTTAATTAGATAACAGTGGTATCATTTAAGTGGAGTAGAGGGAGGGCGGGGGTGGGTCGGGGGGTTCGATGGAGGGTGATAGTGGGAAAGTACTTTGTGATGTATGTAGAGCCAAGCGTGTGTGTGTGTGAGGGAGTAAAGTAATGTTTGTTTGAGAGAAGAAGAGGCCTTGATGTCTTACACTGGTAATCGTTTTGAAGAGCAGAGCGTCTCTCTCACACACACACACAAACACACACACACACACCCCACACACACACACACACCCCAGGTGTGTGAGTGTTTGCCAAAAGGTGCCAAAAGGTTTGTGACTGAGTGAATTCTTTTGTTTAAAAGGATTCACTCCTGCCTAAACAAATTGTTAGTGTGTGTTTGTTAGGTGTGTGTTGACACGGTAATACGATCATTTCCACTTCACAGTACTCCTCAGGCTGATGAGAGACAGTCCAGTCACAACACAGTGTGGACATGTAAAGGATAATAGACTCCAACCACCACAAATACCTTTTTAGTGGAAAAACACCCACCAACTTTAACACGGCACAAAAATAAGATAGGGACGTTGAACTACCCTGCTCTCTCTTTCTCTCTCTCTCTCTCTCTCTCTCTAGCTTTCTCTCTCACTCTCTCTCTTTATCTCTCCCTCTTTCTCTCTCTCCTTTGATCTGTTGCTCTCTCACTCTTACTCCCTCTGGGACTGGTGGATTAATCTCAAACCATGTTTTCTCCCATTATGTCAGAATGTTCATCTCTCTCTCTCACTATCTTTCTCTCTTTGTCTGCCCCTCTCTCCCTCTTATCTGAGGCCTGTAGTTGCTATAAAGCCAGCAGTAGTTGGATACTAAATCCATTTGTGAGGGGCTTGTATGAGCCAGGTTATACCCTTACGCCCAGAATTAGGGATGAGCCGCTACTGGTTAGCTATAGCCTAAGCATGCCTAGCCCTCTCTAGCCATTGGGTTTGGCAGCATAGCCTAGCCTAGCCTAGAGTCAACCGCCAATCACATTCGGTTCCAATGCAAGCTTGGCAGGATGACAAATTTGCCTTTGCCTAACCCGCCTGCCCTTTGTGTGTGTGTGTGTGTGTGTGTGTGTGTGTGTGTGTGTGTGTGTGTGTGTGTGTGTGTTTCTCTTTAAGTCGACAAAGACCATAGAAAAATCTACAGATCTAATTACTTACTTTATATTTTTTTATATTTGGTTTCATTTAAACACCTCAGCCAACTCTGTCAACGTTGTTATTGCACTTTTTGGGGGTTGTTTCAACCACATTTATGAGGTAGTTTGGCCGGTGTCGATGCGTTCATTGGTTTTATTGGTCAAAGGGAACGAGGGATGGAAGAGAGAGAGACAGAGAGAGAGAGAGAGAGAGAGAGAGTGTGTGAGAGAGAGAGAAAGAGAGAAAGAGAAAAAGGAGACTGAGACATACCTTCTGTTCAGTTCACCAGTTGAGACTTTCAAACTCAAACATTCTACACCCTAATTCTTCTGTTGCCAAACTCATAAACACACACAAACACACACACACACACACACACACATACACACACAAACACACATACACAAACAAACACACACACACACCCTCTTCTATCCAGTGTCCAACCCAAACACAGGTTGTTTAATAGTTGTAATGATGGTCACACAAAGCAACAAGCAGCACTAAGACAACAAATCATCTCACTTTAGCGTGGGATTGGGGAATTCCTGCCTGTGTAGCTAACAGGTTTATACAATAAGCACATAGACACACACACACACACACACACACACACACGCACAAACACACATGCACACAAAACAACAAGCCTTTAAGGAGATTGGTCTGTAATATGCTTTCCGTCCCACACTGGAAAGCCATAGGTCAGTAGAATAGGGGTGTGTATGTGTGTGTGAGTGTTTCCGTGTGCATTGCTCACGCACATGCTCTGTGTGTCCTGACTGTTCAGACAGACTTACGTAAAGAAGTAGAAATAGAAGAAAGAAAGACAAAGACAGAGAAAAGAGAGGGACTGATGGGACTCTCAGAATATATTTTCCTCCTTATTTACTTCTTTGCCTGGTTGGTTTTATTATTAGACAGAGGCAGCCCCGGAGCAACTCACTGATTTACTTTATTTATTTATTAAATGAGACGTTTTATTTAGCCGTCTTTTGGGATTCGGCAAGGAGTTGATGAAAATCTGTCTGGGGGGCGGGCAGGAGTTGGGGGGGAGGCGGGGGGCATGATGGACGAGGGGTTGAAGAGGTTGGATGAGTGGGGGGGGGAGACGGGGGAGACAGGGGAGACGGGGTGGGCGGTGGTGACACACTCGTGGGGTGAAGGAAGCATAGCGCCTGCCTCTCTTTGCAAATGGATGAGGGGGGGGGGGGGGGTAGGTAGACACTGAGAGCAGGGGGGGGGGGGCAGCACTGGGAGGGGAGAATAGAATGGGGGAGATGGATGGGTGAGGGGCTGGGTAGGTGGGGGGAGGCAGGGGGATATTGGAGGGCCAGTCTCCCAGTGAATGTGGGCCACTGCACATTGGCGGCAAGCCAAGCCGCTAAGCTCTGGCAACTCGTTAGCCTCTATGTTACTGACCTGATAGACCACAGCACCCCCCCCCCCCCACACACACACACACACACTCTCTCACACACATGCACTACTCCTGCCCCCCCACCTCACCCGCTACTGCTGCCTCCATTCACTCCCTGTCTATAGACCGTGGCGCCAAATGACTGCTGTTGCGGCCACCGCCAGCAGGGGCAGTAGAGGGATGAATGAGGCAGACGTAACCAGTGAGAAAGCATGGTTCCCACTCACCTATTCAAAATGTCCGACTGCCTTTAGCTAGTCCTGTTCTAAGAGCTCGGAAGTACTATTCTAAAGCTGACAAAAAAAGTATTTTGGGAATAATAGGTTCAGGGGGGTTCAATTTCAAATGCTCTCAGTTTAAACTGTAAGCATCCTTGAGCAAGATTGCTATCTCCCTAGTCTCTTTAACAACCTATGTGTGATTCAACTGTAAGTTGCTTTAGATAAAAGTGTTGCCTGAATAGTAAAAAAAAAAGGATAAAATGTGTGGTTGTAGTGAGTCTTATATGGGCCGTCCTCAACTAACATCTGCCGCCAGTACCTTAAATATAGCGTTTAGCGCCACATGACCGCCCTCTTCAATGCTTATTTAACTGCTTTCTTGGATCCTTAAAACTTTTTTTTATTAAAGACCTGCTGAAATGTTTATTACCGCCTTCTGGTAACCTCCTTTTCAAGCTGCTGTTTCAGGGGGAAAAAGTCCTAATGTCTAGTTTTTTTTTTCTTCTCTTGTTTTATTTATCTTTTTAGTTCATTTTCTCCCTCCCCTTCTTCTTGTCCTTCAGCGTTTGTCCACGGAAGTGTTTCATGGCCTTTAAAATCCAAGAGTGTGTTCTTTAATAACCGTCTGGAGTGTCATTAGCGCTAATGTGAGATAAGCCTCCGTAGAATTACCAGTGGCTTGTCAAAATGGCCGCCAACACCTTGGCCCAACATTTTCTCTCTCTCTCTCTCTCTCTCTCTCTCTCTCTCCCCACCTTTTTTATTCTTAACTGCCCAGTCCACTGGGCCCCATCAGCCCAGTTAGGGATATAACAGTACATAATTACTCAAGCTAATTAACTTTTGGAGATGTGGAATATATTCTGCTGCTGTCGAGTGACTTAAGATGAAGGACAGGTGTACCGTGTCATTATTAAGGGTGTGTGTGTGTGTGTGTGTGTGTGTGTGTGTGTGTGTGTGTGTGTGTGTGTGTGTGTGTGTGTGTGTGTGTGTGTGTGTGTGTGTGTGTGTGTGTGTGTGTGTGTGTGTGTGTGTGTGTGCGTGCGTGTGCGTGTCTGTGTGGAGTGGGGTAACTTCATCTTGCATGTTTCGTGATCCATGACCCGACTCATAACAGAGAAAGGCTGAAGGCGTACACCGACCCCCAACAACAACTCATGTTCCCACTTCTCTCCCGTTGTATTTTCCCTTGAGACCTGCTAACATGCTAACTGCTAACGCCCACCTGCTAGTGGCTTCTAACGGCTAACTTGTTGTTCTGGTCCTATCCACAGCTACGTCCAACACCACCATGGACGGCATCGACAACCAGGAGGGGGGAGTGTGCAAGACCAAGTCCATGAAGATAGTCATGAAAGTGGGGCAACGTGAGTACTTTGGTCTTGTTGTTGTGTTACTACGTTCTTCTAAGCTAATCTCTGTAGCTCTGTAGCGGGCAGCTCCTCCGTTGTGTTCTCGGGGATGAGGAGCTGGAGAGGAGCATGTCCTAATAAGGCCATGAGAGGAGGGTTCATGCTCCTAAAAGCTCCCATCATCTCCATGACACCTGGGGCGGAGTGGGGCCAAAAGATCAAATCTAGCGGAAGGCTAACGCATCGAAGCAAACACTTGCAGTCCCCACACACACAAACACACACACACACAAACACACACAGGCCTTCTGAGCCAGACCATCTGCGCACGCAAGCTTATGATATATGCACACCACACGCACACACAAACGCACGCACGCACGCATTCATCACACACACATCCCCTACAAAGGGCTGCATCGGAACACGCACGTGGTGGCCCTTTCTTCCACACAAGTGAGTTTGTGTTTAAATATAAGCCTGTGGCTGACAATCATGCATGCAAACGCAGGCATACATACACTTGTACACATCGATGGATTCTCCAGATGTTTTTCTTCGGATCTCCTTCATATTCACATCCAAAGTGGAATAGAAACACACACACACACACACACATACACAGCTGTCCTTCTGTGAGGAAACGGCATCCAGCTCTTGTCCTTAATTAATGGATATGATTATTCATAAATCATGAGGTCGTCTGCCACTCGACACCGCCGTTTCCAGAGGTCGTCGCACGCGCTCAGTGCTGCCGAATGCTCTGAAGGTCAGGACATTAATCAGCCCTGGTCTGTTCAGGGACAGAGAAAAGATGAAAACCTCCCCAAAACACAGATTGTGATCTCAAACCAAAAGGTATTCGTTTATAATTCTTTTGCCTAGAGGACCATGACCCAAACGTCCAATCGACAAGAGCGTGGTGGGCAGTCCGGTGTGAGCTGGAGACCTAAAGCAGCGAGGAAAAATCGCTCTGCTTCTAGCATGAGTCAACGTTTTGTTTATTAGATTTCAGTTTTACTGCTCTCAAGGGGGATGCGGAGCTGTGATCATTTGAGTCCTCACTTAACTGTGTTGACTTACATAAAATGAAGTTGGTTTCTTTATTAAACAGAATGTCTCAGAGTATATTTAAAATCAATGCTTAACCCGAGTGTTTACTATTTGTCTTGCAGAACCCTCAGATACTCTCTCACCCAAAGGCATCCCAACCCGGCTGCCCTACCCCCCTAAGAACCCCGACATCAATGAACCCTACAGACCAAATAACGAAGTGCTGGAGAAGCCAGGTAAGAGACAACTCCTCTTTATGGCCCATCGCTGCCAGCCCTTTAATTGAATGTTGGATTTATCCACCCGATTTCTTGGGCCGACGGACAGATAGCAGTACCAAGAGGATAGCAATAGCAGAGTGTCCATGAAGTAAAAAGTGTGTGTATGTGTGTGTGTGTGTGTGTGTGTGTGTGTGTGTGTGTGTGTGTGTGTGTGTGTGTGTGTGTGTGTGTGTGTGTGTGTGTGTGTGTGTGTGTGTGTGTGTCTGTGAAGGGTCAGAGATTCATTAGCTGACCATGGCACATAAAACTGATAGGGATCTGTAGAAGCTGTGGTGGACTGAGAGAGATTGAGCCTACTCCCATTTCCATTCTCTCTGTCTCTCTCTCTCTTTCTCTCCCTCTCTCTTCCTCTCCCTCTCCCATACTCGCTCTCCCTTATCAGCACTGCTGTAGAGGAGTTTACAAATAAACCCTGTCAGAGCAGAAATAAGACCTACAATTTCCGCTGCAAACTGTCTTCTTAGGAAGGGCACAGTAAAAAAAAAAAAAAAAAAAGCCAACAACAACATCCACATCCAGAGAAAAACAAGCTGTCCTGTATAGCGAACGGCCTGTCCTGATTTCGAAAGGGCACGGCATCAACTGCCATGTCTCCCCCCTCCCCCCACCTTCCCTTAAATCCCACTGACATCGTCCCACGACGGCCTGCCAGCATTCACGGTAAACCTCCACGCTGGCATCACTCTCATCCGCCACCACCACCACCACCACCACCACCACCACCACCACCACCACCACCCATCTACCTTCTCCATCTCCTCCCCTCCACCACCCCACCCTGCCTTCCAGCTCAGGGTGGCAGCACACGGCGACGTCGGAGCGTTTCGTCAGAGAGTCTGAGGCAGCTTAATCCTCTTGTAAAACAAAGGACGGGTCCCTGTTTTGGGCTCCCTGCCATACTCCATCCTATCCTCCCTCCCTCCCTCCCTCCCTCCCTCCCTCCCTCCCTCCCTCCCTCCCTCCCTCCCTCCCTCCCTCCCTCTCCTCGTCTCACTCAGCACTTTTACCGTCCCTTGTGGGTGGGTTGGGTGGGGTTCAGAGGGGGGCGGGAGTGGAGGTTTGCAGGGAGAGGAGCTAGGTCGGGACGGGACAGGGAGACAGAGTGCTCGTACCCAGAGAAGGAGCTCATGTCCCGGGGGAGAGACAGAGCGAGAGAGAGACAGGGCTGCCCTTGGGTGTTGGATGAGCACCAGGAAGGCCATCGCTGGGAGTCAGAGCACAGCTTGGGTTTCATAATTCATGCGATGATATCTGATTTCTCCGTCTCTTCATCATACTTTTTCATCCGCCGCCACCAACTGTTCGTTAGAAAACCAAGCAAGTGGCGTTTTTTAAGCGCCTTTTTACAACTCAAATCCCCCCCAACCACCCCCTACCACCACCCAGGCTGCTATCTGTATCTCATATCAGGCTGTGCTTTGCCCTAGTTTCAAGGTCGCAGCCACCACCAGCAAAATTTGAATACCGAACAATCGAATGTGACCTTTATGTAAAAGCCTAGTGGTGGAAGCAGGTCCCCCGCTGTAGCACCTCTCTCTCTCTCTCTCTCTCTCTCTCTCTCTCTCTCTCTCTCTCTCTCTCTCTCTCTCTCTCTCTCTCTCTCTCTCACTGCTGAACTTGGGTGTTCAATTGGATTCTGTGTGTGTTACAAGCAAAGCAAGATATCTGCACGTTTTTACAAAACCCCTCAAAATCTGTAGGTGTATAGGATTATAAGGCTGTTGAAATTGGCCTTGTTTTTCCCCTGGGCAAAATAAATGCATACGTAGAACTTTAAGATCATACGTTTCTATGTTCAAACCCCGCTGTGTTATGACCTTTTAGCACCTTGTACGTTTAATAGCAACCGTGCCATTACACGTGAATAAAGAACCAGGCGATCCTCCTCTTTAAGCCTCTGTGGAAGGCTGTGTGTGTGTGTCTGCGTCACCATGTAACTTATGGTCTCTCTCTCTCTCTCTCTCTCTCTCTCTCTCAGGTGTGGCTCCTCGGGAAGGCGACGGCGGGAACGCGGGCGGCGGCGGCGGCGGCGGCGGCAGCGGCGGCGGCGGCGACGGCAAGTCGTCCAGCGTGATCGGCTCCGAGGTGGCGCTGTTCGCCGGCATTGCCTCGGGCAGCGTGATCTTCATCATCATCATCATCATGCTGGTGCTGCTGCTGCTCAAGTACCGGCGGCGGCATCGCAAGCACTCGCCGCAGCACCCGGCCACGCTCTCGCTCAGCACGCTGGCCACGCCCAAGCGGGGCGGCGGCAACAACAACGGCTCGGAGCCCAGCGACATCATCATCCCGCTCAGGACTGCCGACAGCGTGTTCTGCCCGCACTACGAGAAGGTGAGCGGGGACTACGGTCACCCCGTCTACATCGTCCAAGAGATGCCTCCCCAGAGCCCGGCCAACATTTACTACAAAGTCTGAGCTTTAACGGCGGTTAAAGAGACACCCTTTTTTTGGAGAAACGATCCCTGGCAGAGTTATGGAGCGGTTATGGGAGGAGGGGGGTAGGGGATTCATTAGTCGTCGTTGTTGTTGTTGTTGTGAGGTGGGAGGGTGGGAGTGGTCTGCCGTGCCATGGCTTGGCCAGGCCAGGACACCTAGTTAAAGGATCATGCTCTCTCTCGCTGTCTCTCTCGCTGTCTCTCTCGCTGTCTCTCTAGTTCCCTCTCCCTCTCACGCCCTCTCTCTGTCTCTATCGCTCCGTCCCACCCGCTCAATCTCTCCGCCAACCCCTCCTGTTGTCTAACGACGTTTGGTTTTCACTATGGACTCGCTTTTTGCTACCCGTTGCTACCCCCCCCCCCCTCCCCCCTCCAATTGTGAGCAATTCTTCAGTGGCTTGGGTTTGACCTTGGTATGAGACGAAGGATGGCGTGAATGAATCGAGGATGATAGAGGACGGATAAGGAAGCTGCTTTCTGGAGCTTTATAGTTCTTCAAAATGGAATGGAGAGCCCAAGCAGACGGACATACAGATGCATTCGCATGTGTGCGTTTTCTTTTGTTGTGTTATTTTTTTTTAGATGAGATGGACCTACGGATGCTTGGATGTAAACGAGGGGAGAAGAGATGGAAGATGAGGCCGAGGCGTTAGGCCTCCTTGGCGTTTCCGGGCCTTGAACCCTGAGGGAAACGTTCGCTTGAACAACTAAATTAAAGAGACTCTAACAGAGAGAGAGACAGGAGCGAGAGCGGTCAAAGAGAGGAAAAGGCCCGAGCATGAACTCACGCCACAAAATGGCCGCCTAGCAACCCTAACCCACCACGTTCCCACCCGCACCCCTATTGCCGTTTCAAGCCAGAAAGACTCTGTGGATTTACCGGAAGGAAGTAGAAAGCTGGGAGTAGTGATCCGAATGATCCTCTCTGGAACTTTCCTGACCGACTCGCAGAGGTCACCCTTTGCCCTCTTTCATCCAACCTGCTCCCTGTCACCAACAGACACATTGACACACTCATACTCACCAAACAGAACACACGCCTGCTGTTTCTGTCATTGTGAACTGTTCTGTTGTGTCCTATCATGGACAACAATCATTCTTCCCAGTCCTCCCCCCTCCCAACTGCATCTAACATTTGACGGACAACATGCTTTTGTTTCAGATGTTACTTGAAGGTTTTCATCAAGTGGAAATATTTGTTTTTTGTAAAGTCAACATTAACTGTTCTTATTTTTGGCCATCTGCTTTTAATTCCCTGGTATAGTAAAAGTGGAGATCGTATTTCTTTTCCTTCAGTGGTATGGTATTATTGGAACTCATATTGTATGTGTCAGTGTCATTGACAAAAAAAAAACAATTACCCAAATATTAAGGCCGATGTGCCAGGAGTATCGGGAGGGGGGGGGCGGGGGGGAAGCAGAGGAATGGCGATCTTTATTTTGCGCCGTCTCACCAGGGAGACACACGGTGCGCTGCGTCATCCTTCTGCGGACTCAGGTCTTGGAACCAGGTCGCTTCTGGGAAGGGTGGAGGTCTTTCTTATTATATAATAGAGCAGCACTTTTAACTTTTTTGTACCTCCACCTCGGCATCAGTCCACAGAGAGAAGTAGAGAGAATAAAAGAGAGAGAGAGAAGGTATAGAGATAAGAGAGACTCTGTTTTCCCGTCAGTCGGGGACAGTTAAGAGGCAAAACGTAATTAGCGCGAGGGCTAGCTTGAGCTATTTAGAAAACTGGTCTTTCGGGAAAGCATTAGGGCAATACGTAATCCACCTTGCCTTAATGCCATTAAAGCATCGAGAGAGGAAGAACTAGAAGGGAACGCCAGTGGGACAAGCCGAGGCTTGCGGAGCCGCTGGCTGAACAAGCTCTAGGTACTGTAATGTCCGCACCTCCAGGGGTGCTTGGGCGTTTAAGGGTGCCTACAGGCCCGGTGCTCTCCTATTCATGTTCAACTAAAAAAAAGAAGCACAGGGACATCTAGTTACATTGTCACTGTTTCTCAATCTTCATTAGCATTTCCATATTGTCCGTTTTTGATTTCCTTTGTTATTATTATTGTTTTAGTTTTCTTTCTTTTCTTTTTTTTTTTACAAACAAATTATGTACATTTAAAATACAACATTAAAATCATGAAACGGTGGAGAGAGAAAAAAAACAAGGAAAGCAGAATTTATTTATGATGGACACATAGAGCACATGTGTTGTCAGGCGTAAGGGAGGGGAAGAAGTCAGAAGAATTAATGTTAATATATTATGGTATAAGTGCACATTATGCAAGCTAGGTTTTTGATTATTCTATATCTCTCGCCCCAACGAGTCCCATATTTTCTCAAACTTTAACCCAGGCGGGGGCTGTGTCTCTCTGTCGGTTGCACAGGACTAGAGTCCTGGGAACTGGGGACATGGAAGAGCAGCCTTGAGGGGGCGTTCTCCCCAAAGAGGGAGTGGAGTTATCGGACCCAAAAATAGCTCACAAGGGGGGAGGGGGGGGGGGGGCACACAAGGTCAGGAGTAGCCTGTCTCCCACACTCACCCACTGTAGCATCTCCCAAAGGATGATTCCCATGCCCACGCCCTTGATCCTCCTCAGCACCACCAACACCACCACCACCACCATCCTCCATGTTTTTCTCTGTGCGTACCTACGTGTGTATGTGCCGTGCGAGTGCATTTGTGTGTACTGTGTGTCCTTTTTGTTTTTTTAAGCGGTAGTCAGCTAATTTCAGTTAATTCATATTTGTTGTTGACTTTGGCTTGGGAACATGTGTGACTCGACCAAGGCCAAGCCATCAAGCATAGATCTGCTCATGACATTAACATTCTCATTTGCCCATTTGAAACAAAAAAAAAACATCAAATTTCACCGAAAAGCCAAGCCTTGTATGGTCTGAAGTTTGTGCCTCTAAGAGGCCACAAAATCTGCAAATATGCAATTTTTATTTATTTTTTTAATCAGTCCTGAGGATAAAAAAACACCTATGGAAAGTGTTCTTAACCACTGAAAGATGTAACAACAAAATGACACAAAACTAGCAAAGAACGTCACACGAGCCTGCTGTTAGGGTTTTCTTTCTTTTTGTTTGTAGTATTACTTTAACCATTTCTTTTCTGACTATGTGCCGTAGTACAAAGGTAAACTGTGAAAAATAAAAACATATAAAGATGTATCACACCTGGACAGATGTTTAAAGAAAAAGGTGAACAAATATATATACAGTACACAACACAAACGAAATGGCTGTTTAGTTGCTGTCTGACTGCGGCAGAAAATGACAATCTTATTAGTTTCTTTGAATCTGGGGTACTTTTCCTAGCTGATATTCAGCTGGCACTCTTCCGATATTTACTGGGCGGGAAATATCTCAGCCATTTATGAAATGACAAAATCATGTTAGAAGAGTGTCGGTTAACAGGCTAGGAGAATTACCTCAGGCTAATGTAAAATGCCTTGCTCGTATGGTCAACCCTTGGTCACCTGACTCAGTAATTTTGCACCGTACTTCTGTAGGTAAGAATCTGTAAATACATTAATGTTTGTATTGTATATGGATCCTGGGTTGTTACAATAGCCTTATTCACCTTTTTAGGAAATTAAATGAAAAAGAAAAACACACAAAAAATGGAACACACTTCAGTAAAACAGAGCATACTACTTTTTTGGTAAAATATCTTGTGTAAATATTGACCAGAACCCAATAAAACCATTTTTTTATAAACTCTTAAAGTAAGATGTTTTGTATAAAATTTGAATTTTTTGCTATGTATTTTAGCTAGCGCTCGTTGAAAAGCCTGTGTCCTCCCACTCCCTCCCCTTTTGCACTGTTTCCATGGTAATTTGGTTTTTAAAAAATGAGAGGAAAGTTGCCAAACCGACTGCTGCATATTTGTGCCATAAGTGTGTACCATAAATATTTATTGAATTCTTTTTCTTTTTTTTTGTTAATGATATGATTTTTGTCCAGTTTGTTAGTAACACAGTATTATGATTGCGTTGTTTGTTTGTCAACCCCTAGTTTTATTTTGTTCGTCATGGTAACCGGGTGGCCGTAGCCCCTCCCCAGACCCCTTGCAGTATAAGATGGCCGACCGTGAAAAAGTGGTTTCAACATTCAAAAATTTAAAAGAAAATGAAAAGTGAGGAAAATGACACACATTCCACCAGTCTGTTACGAACTGAAAATGTTTTTCAATAAAATGTTTTTCCTATGGACGTGCTGTCTGTTTGTGTTTTTTTTCTCTTAAAATAATAGTCCTTATGGATAAATATAGTATTATATTATATAGTGTTTGCATATTTCAAGGAAAGCATAGATAAATTACTGTTTCTCAGAATTCTACCATAATAAATGATAATGAAAATGTGAGTCAAGCAGTGTTTTAATGTGCAATTTAGGCTGCTCAGTCAAACTAGCGGGTTGGCGCCCATGGTATGATTAGCCGCTATGCTTAGAAATTGGGGAGAAGGCAAACGTAGCCTTGTGGGCTACATGTTTAACTGGTTAGGCACTGCTGCCTCACAGCAGGTACCAGACTGAACCCTTTCTGGGTGGGGTTTTAAATGTTCTTGTGGCTGTTGGGTACAGGAATTGCCTAACAAAAGACACGTTTGCTGAAAAACAGCCACTTGTTAAATATATAGATAGAATTGTTATGTATAAAGAGCACATGCTATAAATAATGGATATGAACAATAAATGTTATTGTTATAGATAATATTTATTGTTATTGTGTCAGGCAATGCTGCTTCGCTGTAGAGAAAGGATTCCTCTTACCTGTCTCAGCTCAAGCTTTCTGCTTTTTCATGTTTTGTGTCATGTGTTTGTGTTCACTCAAGGGTTTAGCATTAGCGGATAGCATCAGATTCCATTCAAATACAGCCTGTAAAGAGCTTTGAGTATATATATATTTATATTTAAAAGGGCTCAATACGCAAACATGGCTCCACTTGGCTTGAATAACGAAAAATGCTCTGAAAAAATGTCAGAGGTTTCGTTTGATCTGGTATTAGCTTAGCTTAGTTTCAATGTGTTGTCTGCCTATTATCTTACAAAAGATGAGCTTCTAAATCTAGCACTAAAATCTTCTGCCACATATAGGGATAGTTAGGCCTATATAGTCTCCCAAAAATGTAAGCCACGGTTTACCATAGCATTATGAAACCAATTTGAACCATTGATTCAGAACTCCAAGTTCACAAAGAGGTTCAACATGTTGGCCATTTTCCTCCTCCCCTATTGTCTTTACATAACTGCTCCAGAAAATAACATCAATGTTGTAGTAAGGTACCAATATACGCATGTTCACCGACAACAATTCAGAACTACATCAAAATACACCAAGCGACAGTAGCTTACAATACAAATTTTACAAATCTGTAGCATAATGTCTGTTCTGTCTTTTGTCTATAAAAACATTGCTTTAATTTCTTCCCATTTTTGGAGCCAATTTCTTTTAATATCAAAGCTAAATGCTATTTTATGACTCGGATGTACTCTACTCACTGAAGATGCTCTGTTTATGAGGCAATAGTTACCAATTAAATCGTCATTCAACTGTAGCGGCATTCTTAATGTTTATTAAAATATAAACACAACAAAATAGATTAATTCATTAACTTGCCTTAGAAGCCGAGTACCAAACAAAATGGCCTCCCCATCTGCAACTTCTTCCATCTCTATAACTCCCTCCCACACACTTTGATGAGGAGGGTGGACGGGTGTGCTGGTGGTCTAAGTGTGTGTGTGTGTGTGTGCGCATGGACATTCAAATGTTTTTCTATTTAACATTTCTGTTTCATCTCCCCCGCTTTCATGCCAGGGATTGCAGAGGGCTGCTGAGAGGCAATGAAGCGTTGCGGATGTTTAATGTTTTCCCTCTCTCACTCTAGCTCTCCTTCTTTGCTCCTTCACTTTCTCCCTCTCTTTCTTTCTCCTTCTCTTTCCCTCTTTTCACTCCTCACATTCTATCGCCCTCTCCCTCTCTTGCTCCCTCCTTTTCTCATTCTCTTCCTATGTCTCTATATCTCTCTCTCCTCTCTCTCTCTCTTTCTCTCTCTCTAACACTATTCAACAGGCAGTTTGTCACGTGGAGAGTATGACATGGCATGGTTAAGTACTTCCTAACCAAACTCTGCCACTCTGTCTTTCCCTCCTATTATGAACCAGGATAGGGGCCAGTGGGTGCATGCTCCCAGGGGCCTCCTTCTGTGAAACCCCTCCTATGATTTGGTCTGTGGAAGACCAAGATAAACGTCAGGGGCCAGTTGCTGGGGGTCGTTTGACTGGGGCAAACTGACTCTGAATAGAGCATACAGAATTCAGCTCTGAATACAGATTCTACTCAAAGAGAATGAAGGAGATACAAAGGAATACACTAAACAGTCCTTTTATTGTTTTGTTTCATTACCGTAGAATATTTAAATCAAACGTTTTTTGGTATGATTCAATATTCTCAACCACATTTTTAGCAGTGCCCTTGTGTCTCCCCCAAATGCATATACATATGATTTGGGATTTATATATCAAACTAGCTTTGCGTCTGTTTCCTGAGTAACATCTGTAGGCAGCCATGGCTCAGCTGTGGGCGTATCGGGGAGGAAAGTCCCGTAGGTGATTCACCTAATCATGGACACATGCTTCATGTGACCATCCCAGTTTCCAAAACACAAAAGCACTTTATCCAAATAAGCCTTTGGATGAATTAGCAATAACACAATAACATAATCCTGACGGAATCTCACAATTCCAGGTCTGTGATTCAAGCGGAGGAGAACAGATACCTCTTGTGGGTTTGGCCTAGTGGGTGATATTCATCATCTTAGTCAGCCTGGGAAAACAACAGAGATGGTCTTATCTCATTTGTTTGTGGTCCCAGGGCTACACACTTCATTGGATTTTGCAATCATCCTAACACAACAAATACAAATACAATACGGTATGTACGATTGTCTTATGGGAATATTACATATTTTGTTTAGTTTCAGCATCTTCTGAATCAACTATTTACATGCAATCACATGGAACAAGATAAAAAAGTCAATATATATTCACTTTGTTAACTAATAAGTAAGAATGTATAATGACCATAAGATTTGATATCCTTAGAATGGAAAAAACATTGCACATATGGACATCTATTTATATTTTCCTGTGATCAAATAAATAGCTTGAAATTCAACCTTTTAAAAGTTGTCCACACCTTTTTGTCATCCAGAAACCATCCCTACATTTCTACCTGGAGCTTTTTCTCTGGAACAGGTTGAAGAGCAAGTTGTGCCCCAGCCAGCTCCACCCAGTTTCTTGAATTGAAAAGAATGGGCGGATTAGTTACTGGAAATGTAGGTTTTACAGTCAATGGACTGGTTGATATTCCTAGAATGTGGAAGGAATCTAAGTAGCACAGGCATTGATTTATTGGTAGAAGCAAGGGACTGTAGACTGTCAGAATCCGAGTGAAGTTGTTCCTCAGTGGTTGAAGAAGTATAATGAACAGAATGCCGTTTTTGATCATGATTTTCTATTTTACTGTGCAGACATTGTTTCATCTGTGTTCTGGCTCGCTCCGCTTTCAGCCTTTTCTTCTCGTCCTCGTTTCTCCTGTGATGTGATTCAGCACTTAGCTGCCATTCCTCTACCTTCTAATCATTGTCTGTTACAATTGATAAACTATAATTAGCTATCCTGACATACTGAAACTCTGATGGTGAATACACCTCCATGTCAATGATAATTGGAAAGTGACGGCATTACTTTGACAAAAATGTTTGAAAGGGATTTGGGTTGTCATGCTAGGAAAAATGCACTCACAGTATTTTTCTACATCCACTATAGGCCCACAATCCCTCAAATGACATATGTTGTATTATATTATAATGTATTACATTAAATAATTAAGTATATTAAAGTTCCCATGTTTCACAGGTAAATGTTTGTTCAACTAAAATAAAAACATTTGTAAGACATTTCAATTTAGTCTTGTAGAACAAACCGCTGACATATGCTTGTGTTCAGCAAGTAAGGGTGGGCTTGAGTGTGTGTGTGTGTGTGTGTTTTAAACAATTACAAGGTATAACTAGTAACATAAAAGTAATTATCCTAATGAGATTTGAAGCTATCAATTAGCTCCCCCTTAAAAGGTGTGGCTAATGTCTAGCTCGAATGCATTAAAAACCCTGGCAGGATGTGTAATGGTCAGGTTGTTTGGCTAATGGCTAGTGTGTAATAGCTAGGGTGTTTGGCAGCTAGCCAAGGTGTCCGGGTAGTCCAAGGCCCTATCGTACCTCAATAATTATGACTAATTATGAAACATCCATGGCAGTGTCAAAGTCAAGTCTGATCAATCAAACCTCAGATCACCAGGTGCATCAGCCAGGAGACCCCCCACCCCCTGCTGTCCTGGCCATCCCGGGAGCTGTCTGTCACCCGGTTGTCATGGGAATAGAGTTTCTTTGAACCACTCACGTCAGCTTCATTAGAAGCACACCCGCTTCTAATCATAAGGGACCCCTAAGTCACATCTGTTGGCTTTCTTTTGTTTTTGAAGCCACAATATTCTTTAAGTTATGCTAAGCTCTGCTGCAGGTCTAGCAATAACTCAACCACACAAAAACACACACACAATCACACACACAATCACACACATACACCCACACCCACACACACACACAGAGTACAGACACACATTCTGCCCCTTAGGTTTTCAGAAATCTCATCCTATCTCTGTGAAACATCATCAGTGACACAGCATGCTTAAATGTCATAATTTAAATGAGCAAAAAAGTTAAATGATGTTCTGGACACAAGATATCACTTAGCCTTACATTATAAAACCAGGGTTTAGCACTGAATATGGGAAATTATAGTTAATTATACAAACTTTAATTTCACATGTTCAGACATATCCTTGATTTTCTATTCCCTCTACTGTCATTCATGTTTGAACTGCTACTTACTGCTACTCTGGGTTTAATTCTAATCTTGAAATGGCATTTCTATCTACCCTTGCTCCTCAAGTCTATGTTTCATCATTCATTTGCTGCCTTCAATAAAATGTCTAGTGTCTCACAAGGACTGTTGTCTGTTACTTCTGTGATCGGTTACGTTCTCTTATTTATGAACGTCGGCACTGTTGGTTATAACACCGTTCAAGATGAATGGTACGCACATCTTTTGCCATTGGCTAGTCTTCCACTAAACCATGAAGAAAGAACTCCTTGCTGTAAAGACCATGAGGTTTGACTTCTTCAGATGAATGGACTTAGTTGAACCGGATAGGGCGCACCATGGTCTAACACCTCTTCTTCCACCTATTCCAAACTATTTAGCTTCACTTGTGAGTCTCCTCCGGTATTACAGTTCTGTTGATAGTGATTTAACCAACGCTGTCACGAAACACCCTTCCCTAACATCATGGAGCAAAATCTCCACCCGCACACCATCGTGTTTCCAACCGTGTTTCAGTTTCATTCAGGCCTGCCAGCCGGTTCCCGCTGCCAGCCTGCCGGAGCAAGGCCCCTACACCTCCATCATTATTATCACCTCGCTGTGCTTTTATTTCCTGCCAATCACTGACATGTGACGGAGGCCTTAAGCCCCCCAGATGTAGTTGAGTTATAGTGAGAGATAAATGAACGAGGTGAGTCCATTTCATTTGCATTGTTTTTAATAGTGTGAACGGAGCGGGGCTTTGCATACATAAATATAAATGGATGATTTGGTTGCA
>JACYXH010000765.1:2638060-2643060 GCA_026745465.1 Lota lota
CAGCCATACACAAACACACACACACATTCACATACACACACACACACACACACACACACACACACACACACACACACACACATTCACATACACACATTCACATGCATGCACACACACACCACCTCTAATGCTAACCTCAGAAAAGAGTTTCAGAGGCAACTCACACAACAAATTGATGCTGTATCAGTTCATATGTGTGTGTGTGTGTGTGTTTATATATGTGTGTGTGTGTGTGTGTGTGTGTGTGTGTGTGTGTTTGTCTAACACTCTATTCCATTATGAACTACAACAGACACAGTCACGCATCACCGGAAACACTGAGCGCATCAGTTATCAGCGCCGATGAGCACTGATGGGGAAGATTCAGAAGATTTAAGATAGGAACATGACTCATCACAACGCAATTGTCCATTTGTTTTGTTTGTTTTGTGTCCCCTAAACAAAGAAGAATATGAATAACAAAAAACAAAAACGTCCCTGTTCAAAGTAGGCAGAAGTCAAGCTTAAGTCCAAACTGTTCTTTGTCAAAATGAGGGGCTTTTATTGTGAAACAAATGAAACCTCGGTCAGACCAGACAAGTTCAGCTTTATCTTTGGCAGACAAAGAATTATGTTTATGCCTGTCAAACTATGTGCTAGCGGCAAAAACAATTAAATGCCCATTTTCTCAATTGCTTCAACAATGAACACCCACACATGCACCCCCCACCCCCACCCCCCCACACACACACACACAGATGCACACACACATTTACAAGCACAATCAGGTACGTGCACATACTTTAAATTATGTTAATCTACATATTTATTTACCCGAAAGTATATTCTCTCTTTTGGGTGAATACATTTGCCATCTGAATAAAGCATAGCACAGCTTAACCACACAAATACCATGCTCAGAAGCAGTATTGAACAATTCACAAAAACAACCCAAAGTCAATTGTGGAAGATAAGCTTCAATAAAATAAAATACACAAAGCTTATGTTGGATGTGATGTAATAAGGACATAGCCCTCTTCACCTCTCATCTCATGGGCCCTGCATTAGACTCACTCCGAAGTATTTTACAGTTTGGGGTGTGCGTATGGCTTTAGCATGTGTGGCCCGTGTTGTAAGAACACTGTTAACCTCTTGTTAACGAGCTGCCGCGCTCATTTAGCTTCTCAGGGTCCAGGAGAGCTGCTTCTCAACACACCCCTCGGCCACACTCCCAAACCACGGCCCCTGCAGTGACCTGGCTCCATAAAACATAACCCATGTGATTAGCTGGAAACCTAGATCTTTCTGTTCCCTCCTTAGCCTTTATTCTTCCAAGCTCTTTTCTTCCTCTTCGCTGCCAATATATTTTTCCCTCTCCTTCTCTCTTCTCCTTCCCCCTTCTCTCCTCTCCTTTTCTCCACTCTATTCTACTTGTCTATCCTTTTCCCTCTCCTCTCCTCTATTCTCCTTGTCTATCATTTTCTCTCTCCTCTCTTCTATTCTCCTTGTCTTTCATTTTCTCTCTCCTCTCCTCTATTCTCCTTGTCTTTCCTTTTCTCTCTCCTCTCCTCTATTCTCATTGTCAATCTTTTCTCTCTCCTCTCTTTTCCTCTTCTCTATTTATCGTGTCTCATCTATCCCTTCCTCTCTTCTCCTGGTTCCTTCTCTTCTCTCTCCTGTCCTCCCCTCTCCTTGTCTCACCTATCCTCTTGTCTCCTCCCCTCTCCTCTCCTCTCTGATCCTCTCCTCTCAGTGCGACTCCGATCCGTTCCCCTCCCCTCCTTGTTCCTCCCCCCCTTGCCCCTCCTCTCCTCTCCTCAACTCTGCTCTCCTCACATTTTCCACTGCTCCAGTAATTGTTGTTGTCTTTAACACTTTGAATAAATTTGAGCGTATTTAAGCATGGATACTGATGCCAGGCCCCGACTGAAACACAGGAAGTCTCCTGCTGGGCCCACACAAATGCTCATGCACAAACACACACACACACACACACACACACACAGACAGACACACACACACACAAACACACACACATACACACACACACACACATAACAACATAAGATCATAAAATGCTCAAATCCAGAATCAGACGTGGACGACACATTTCCAGAAGGGCGTGACAAATGTACGTACTTTCCCCACAGATCAAGAGATCTGTGGGGAAAGTAGCTCAGATCACCAACAACCAAACCAAGGCTCCCTGAACACGCCGGTGATGCGTCTGGGCCGCAGACTCTGCGGTTTCTGCGTGGGTGGGTATAAACGCGCGCAGGAGGGGACACCTCAGACAGGAAGCATTGTTCCACTCAGCGTGACCATATGGATCTCCCAGATGACCCGTGGCTCCGCTGGCTTATCGCGCCATCTGTCACTGTCCGATCCCGGCCATCACACCTGTGCGGAGCTGCATATGTGCCGGTATTTGGGATTGCGCCGTGCGCGCGTCCACGCGCACGTGCACTATCCTGCACTTGACAGGTTTTTTTAAACGCCTACTTTACACTTTTGTGGAGCCCAGGAGTACTACGCAGGCATGGACAGCCAGGCGAGTGTTGTTGCCAGGTAGCCGGGCCAGCCATGAGCTCTGCTGGCTGCAGTACAGCAAGATGGAGTTCAGCCTGGGGGGGGGGGGGGGGGGGGATGCTTCAGCCTTCATAGTCAACGAGTCTCTGTCTGGGAACATGAGAGACTGGGGTCAACGCCTCTGCTCAGAACACATTTTAAGACTTTATAAACACATACACACAAAGACACACACACACACACATGTTCACGTATATATATATATAAGTTTATATATATATATATATAAGTTTTTACAAATACAAAAAAATTATTCTGCAGACATATATATGTTTGTGTGTGTGAGTATGAGTGCTTGCTTTTATGTGTGTGTGTGTGTGTGTATGTGTGTGTTTTTGTGTGGGATTTTGTGTGTGAATGTGTGTGTGTGTGTGTTTGTGTGAGCGATAGATTGTCTGATCCATGTATATGTGTGTGTGTGTGGGTATGGGTGCTTGATTTTATGTAGGTGTGTGTGTGTGTGTGTGTGTGTGTGTGTGTGTGTGTGTGTGTGTGTGAACGTGTGCGCGCGTGCGTGTGCGCGATTGTGTGTGGTTGGGAGTGTAAAGTGGATCGTTTTCACGAGTGGCTGTACGGCGTATAAGAGTAAGTTGATGCCGCAAGACATGAGACTGATAAGGGCTTTCTCTCAGACAGAGGCCTCTATTGTGAAGCCAAACTCACTCTCTCTGCCACTGCAAAACGATCTGCTGCCACAGATCGCTAGCCACCACCCAGACCCAGATAAACAACCTGCGGCTCCCACACACCGGCAGATGGATGGGTGGATGGTGGATGGATGGATGGGTGGTGTATTGGTGTCTAGTTGGAAAGATGGACGGATGGACGGATCAGATAGATGTTTTAAACAAGTCTTCATTTATACATTATAGTCGTAGAAGAGTGAACACAAAAGCAGTCTATCCCGCTTCAGCATGCCGTTCTGAAAGCAGAATTAAATCCTTGCGCTTCCTCTTTTGTAGTTAAGATCAACTCATCAGTTATTTTAAATACTGTCAGTTAAATGTCAAGCGCCTCACAAAAATGGAGTTATAGCTTGTTAAGAGCTGCGTAAAGTGAGTTGTCGACACAGAGCAAGCAAAGGGAAGAGGAACTGTACATTTGCCCTTTAGAAACGTGTCAATTGGGAAATAAATAAATAAATTGAAACTCCCCGCACACCATCTTACCCACACCCTTGGTGGATTGGAACAAATTAGCTGCAGGGTGAGCTATTTCTAGCTCCGTGCTACAGGGGGAATCAGCCTCCACCAATCCCTGGGAGAGAGAGGGAATTGGGGGGGAGAGGGACTGAGAAAGAGATGAGGAATCGGAGAGTGAGGGAACCGAGGAGAGATGCATTGAGAGAGATACAGAAATGGGGGGTTGGGGGGGGGGGGGTGGGCATTGGGGAGAAGGTGAATAGGGATGAGAGGGTATGGGGGAACTAGGGAATGCAGAGAGAAGTAATGATGGAGACATATCAAAAGAGGGGTCGGGACTGGGGAATATGGGGATTAGCAGCGGGAATAGGAGAGAGAGGGTAAAGGAGAATGTGAGTATTGTGTGGGAGTGTGGAAGTAGAGGGGGAGGGAGTGGTGGTGGTGGTCGGGGGTGTCTTGGTACAGGAAACCCAGCGCCATACCTCTGGGGTTGGTTTCTAGATTTTAGGGGTCGGAGGATGCAAGAGAAGGTTATGGACCCCGAGTGTCTTTTGTTTGGCGACACAAGTAAAGCTGTTTCTCATATCAGAGCCGCACCCAGGGCCAAAGGCCAGTGCTTTTTTATTCAGGATGAAGGCTGGGGTGTATGCACGCTCCTTACTGTACGGCTGGAGGTCTTTAACTGAAGTCATCTAAGAGACTGTGGACCCCCCTCAGGCTGTCAGTGTCTCTCTCCCCATCTGGAAAGGATCCAGCGTCACGTGGAGATCAGAACCTGGACTTAAGGGGTGTACTTTTTTATTTTCCACGCTTCTGCACGCTTTTGTGACCAAGACCTGAATTCAAAGATAACCAAAATCAACATCACTTGGGATGCAGGTCGTCGGCCCCTCAAGTGGGGACATCTGTTTCCAATGGGATGCTATGAGATCAGGCTCGTATGCTTAGAAATAATGTTATTCAAGCTGGAGAATTAGGTAAAACTCTGTTCAGTTCTGGCCTCCTACACGTTAACACAAACACACACATGGACATGTGTGTGCTTGGTGTTTTTTAGGTGTTTGGTGTAGGGTGGGAAGATTGTGAAGAAGCTGTGTGGTTTTTAATGGCATTATAAACCTCTTAAGGGTAGCTAAATGGAAAAATGTGGGCTGATATTATTCTAAGAATAAGAAGGATTGAGGAATATTTAATGAGGGGAAATTGCAGGCGGTTGTGTTCCTTTTTTCGGTGGTTTTTTCGATGGTTTTTAAAATCACATTACCGTTAATCAGTCATTCATTTATAACC
>JACYXH010000765.1:2648060-2678060 GCA_026745465.1 Lota lota
GAGAGAAAGAGCCCAAGGGAAAGACAAAAGAGTATGTGAGACAAACGGAGAGACAATTATAGGGAGGGAGAGAGAAAGATAGAGAGACAATATGTGGGAGACAATCATGAAGAGACAAACATAAAGAGACAGACATGGAGACTAGAATGGGTGACACACATAGGAGAGACAGACAGAGAGAGAGAGAGAGAGAGAGGGAGAGAGAAAGAGAGGGCAAGGAAAATACAGAGTTAAAGATAGACTAATGTGTGTGACACAGACAGACAGACAGACAGACAGAGAGAGAGAGAGAGAGAGAGAGAGAGAGAGAGAGAGAGAGAGAGAGAGAGAGAGAGAGAGAGAGAGAGAGAGAGAGAGATAGAGGGGGGGGGGGGGAGAGAGAGGGCGAGATACCTCTGTATGCCATCAATCCTGCACCAGGCGTAGTCATTAGCCCCTCCCTACATCACCCGTAGGTGCCGAGACGCTAATCCCATGGAATGGCTGAACGTAAACCAACCTATCATCAACTCACCCTGACCCCTGTCCTACCACAGTGCTAGCCTACTCCCACCCTGCAACCCGCCCACCCAGACACCCCGACGCTGACACACCATCCATCCAACACACACAGCCTGCCCGTCCCCTGATGGGACGAGCTGCACATTAGATCAAATCAACCCTGAGAGCCCTGGTGGTGTTGAGGGCAGTCTGTGTCTACACACACTGACCAGAGTGGACTGTCATGGACCTACGGATATAAGCTTTGGGTACGATAGCAATGCAGGGTGATGGTCTCATGTGTGCTACCTTTGGAGTAACAATTGTCTTGAGGCAGTTTACTTTGGTGAGCACATGATATACATATGATATATACAGGCCTTCATGAATGTGTGAAGAAATATTTGTATACAGATTCATCTGATGGGAGGAGACCTAAACATCACAGTTATAATATATATTGAGAGTATAAAAGTAATACCAACCAAAATCTACACTTTGAGCAGTCCCATATTGTCCTATCATAACCGAACCTTCACCCCTACCTCCATCACTCCCTCCATCCATTAATCTATCCCCTTCCCTCTCCCCTCCCTCTCATCCTCTGCCATGAATGTTAGCATCAGCGGCACACATTCTGAACACTCACTCGTGAGCCTATTTACCTTTCCCTTAATCCTCCACTCCTCCATCACCCCTACCCTGGCCTTGCCCTCTCTCTCCCTCGCTCTCTCTTTCCCTCGCTCTCTCTGTCCGCCACAGCATCGCTCCATCCCTCTCATCTCTATCATCCTCCACCTCCTCTACCTCCCCCTACCAACCCTCCATCACACCTAGTCTTCTAGTTCTGTTTATGTTCATTCTCTCCATTTTACCCCCCCTCCCAGGCCCTTACCCCCCCCCCCCCCCCCCCCCCCGCC
Organism: Lota lota; assembly: GCA_026745465.1. NCBI lineage: Eukaryota > Metazoa > Chordata > Actinopteri > Gadiformes > Lotidae > Lota > Lota lota. The sequence continues at coordinate 2,649,461 of JACYXH010000765.1, forward strand.
TGACACCATCTTCAATCCTGTCAGTCCACCATCTTTCTTCCTCCTTCCCTCCCTCCCTCCTGTCCTTTGTCTATGTTTACATATATACAATGGAGGCGGTGAAAAGTGGAAGTGGGTGGGGCCTCAGAGTGACCTCACTGCTGTGAGGCTGTGCGATGGGGATGTTGAGAAGGGTGTGATCAGGTCCAAAAATGATCAGGAGAGGAGTTTAAAAGTGTCGTAGGGTAATGTGCCTTTTGGTCCAATTGAGGTTAAGTCACACGTTGAAGTTCAATGTAGATATTTATTACAAACTATAGGAGAACAAACAAGAACGCAGACAGGAACTAATAACACATACATAAATGTCAAGCGTGACCTACATCAATGATGGCTCTCGCAACCATCCCCAACCGTCTCTCCCCATACAATGAAGCCATCCAGGCTTAAATAGCAGTAGCCTTTGGTTAGCTCCACCCCTAAGCTAAACCAAGTCATTTATAAATCAATTAACCCTTCTGTCAATTTTACCCAGCCATAACACAAAACAAAAGTATATTATTATGCCATAACATATTACACACACAGCACAACGTTATCCATATATTTTACACACCCATATAATAGGTATTGTAAAAATACCTAAAAATACCCTTCACCATTTACCGCGATGGCCTGACCCAGCGCGATCCCGTGACATAAATTGCGGAAGTAAATGGAAACTTGCCCTTAATGCAGGAGAACTGTGGTGAGTATGATGGATGTGATTTTACAAACGGATTGGCCAGGAAATACAGAAATAACATATAACGTGCAAATGTCCATAAGCTGTTAAAAATAGTCTGTCGGCTTCCATGCCGTGGCGCTTCATACTGCTGTACCATTGGTACCACATGTGACGATCACTTCGTCACAAAAAGTCACAGAGGGCATTTATTTACAATACAAAACAAATCAACAAAAGGATTTGACAAATATTTTAAAAAGATGTCAAAAGTACTTTCACCTGGGCAAAAGACAACATATTACAACAACAAAAATCACAATTGAAGTTGTTAGCACTAGTCCTACTTTGACCATAATTCGGTTTCGCAGGTTCTTTGTCTATATTCCTGTTGTATCTGTCACCACAGCAACCATTTATGATTCCGCTTATAAGGCTGATGCTCCGCCTTCTCTGGTCACATTGTCCAATATAATCAAGGTTCTGTAAATAGCCTGAAACTAGTTTCAGGCTATTCATTAACAACCACCAAAATGTCACAACTAACTCCTTCAGTGAGAAGATATACACAAACACATACATTGCATTAAGCAAACAAAATCATAATAAGAGACATACACACACCTATATGTCTCAACATAGAGTGTCACCAATGATACTCTATGGTCTGTATGTGGGTATGGGGGCTTGCAGTTATCTTTGTATGATGGCGAGGGGGGGGGGGGGGGGGGGGGGGTACTGTACAAGCCTCTGCATTAGACTCACGGTGGCCATCGTGAAGACAACAAAAGACAACATTAATGCAACGCCACGGTCGGCCTTTGGAAGCCTGGAGAAGAGAACGGCAAGCTTTCCAATCTCTGCGAGCATTAACGTGTCTGTCTGAAGTTCAGGCCTAGAGCATGACAATCAATCACCACAAGCACCAAGGTGCTAACTAGCGTGCCGTGCTACCATTTCAAATATATCCTCCTCCTCGCCTCCCTCATGTTATCAGTTAATGCTGATGTCGGCAATAGCGGCCGCGCGAGGACACCTTGACCTTCCCGGGCTTTTTCTCCCGCTCTTCTTTACGAGCGGCGCTGCGCTGATACGCGACGCCTGGGAAATGCGGTCCTCCTGATTTCCCTAGCAGATATCCACACGGTGGATCGCACGCAAATGGAACAATCAGCGCACGGGCGAACCACAAATCAGATTTACATCTCCCGCTTCCCGTCCGATATCCGCTCGCGCGCGAGCCGAGGCGTTTGTTTTGATTGTGCGTCCCCCCCCCCTCACAAGTTTGACTACGTGTTGTTTCGAATCAGACGCCACGCTGCCATTCACAGGCACTGGTTCCGCCTGCATCCGCTTGCTGCGGTTGTCGCTGCAACTAACGGCACCGCTTCTGAGCCAAGGGAGATTTACCAGCGCGCTGTCACAATGCCGTACATTTTCCGTTCATTCGAATACATTATTTTCTCCATAGTTGTATATATATTGTGGATATTCCCATTCCACATTAGTGTTTTATATTATATATTCTCTCTATTTGATCTTTAATGCGTCTAAACCTCCTTAACGCAGAGGTCAGGTGAGTTTGAACGTCACCTCCGGGACCTCCGCACCCACTACCCACTGGGAGTCAGTGGGTAGTGTGGGTGGGTGACGCCAGTGAGCCCAGCTGAGCCCTCTCCTTCGTGTTGTTGTAATCTCAACAAGGTTTGGTGTGAACATTACCTGGACCTGCATTCAAGTGTTAAGAAGGCTTGTCATACCTCAAGTGTTGATTCTGTAGCTGAGCTCTCCTCTCTCTCTCGCTCTCTCGCGGTCTCTCGCTCTCTCTCACTCTCGCTCTCTCTCTCCCTCTTCCTCTCCCTCTAAGCCACTTTTTCTCAATGTAGCTCCATGATAGCCTCTCTCTTTTAGCCTTTCTAGCTTGTTCTTTTTCATCTACCCTGCTTTTATATCGTCATCTGTCTCTGTATACCTCAAGCTCATATTTTCTCTCTTTCTATCTCTCTCTCCTCTCTTTCTCTCTCTCTCTTTCTCTTTCTGAATCTCAGCTACTCAAATTCAAATTCAAAGGGCATGGAAAAAATAAATTTACATTCTCTTTATCTCTGTATCTCAACCTCTCTCTCTCATATAACTATGTTTGCTCTCTCTCCCTCTCTTTATAGTTGGGTGTGACTGTAAACATCTGCTGTATAGGGAGGGGCCTTCAGGCATCAACAAAGCTGATACAAGTACACCATCCAGGGCCCTGACATTAGAACATAGCAGTGTCCACCTCACTCGCTCCCACTCTCGCAGATATCCAAGTGACCCCCGCCCCCGCCAGGTCAAAGTTCACCAGGATCTCTGTATTCTCTTGTACGCGTCAAGTACGAGCCACGAGTACGCATTTGTTTCTTCGCTGGTAGCAGATGGGCGTGCGATGAAACAAAGACAGCAAGGAAGACAGAGAAAAAAAACATGAAGTCTTCTGCTCTCCGGAAATGAGTGAAACTAGAATTCCTAGGGTGAAATGTTAGCGCATTTGCCGAGAGCGACCGCAATTACCCACAAGCCACTTGTTTTTCACCCTGAGTGTTGATCTCAGATTAGTTTGGTATCCATCTCATTATCATTTGGGAAGGCGAGGACCCACGGCTGGGCTTGTCTGCTAAGTGTTTGTGCCAAACACAAGTGTTTGTAGAGTCTGACCCAGCTGCCTCAGAGGCTACACTCTCTGTGTGTTCAGGACTTGGGTTTTTACCTCGGGCGCTGAACGTTTTGTTTTGCATGGGTTGACCTTGTTTTAAGAAACTGAGATGTAACTATACACTCAACATGTATGCATGTAAGTGTGTTTCTGTGCTGTTTCTGTGCGGTGTGGGTGTTTGTGTCTGTGTGTATGTGTGTCTGTGGGTGGAGGGGGGGGGGGGGTATTAGATGTGTGAAGATGTGGTTTGTATATGGGTAGTGTGTTTGTCTGTGTGGTTAACAACGTAACTTTATAGGCATGTGTTTGTTTGTGTCTACTTCTGTGTGCTTGTGAACTTTATACACATGATTAGGCTTTCATGAATATGTGTCTCTGTTTCTATGTCTTTATGTGTGTGTTTGAGTGTATGTATGAACTCTATAAATATAAATGTATTGCTATCTTAGTGTTTGTTTTGTGTTTGTGTGTGTGTGTGTGTGTTTGTGTGCTTATCGACATATCTTTATATGCACATGTTTGTGTGTATGAATATGTTTCTGTTTCTGTCTTTTTGTGTGTAACCTTGCTTCATTTCTATCCATGTGTGTGTGTGTGTGTGTGTGTGTGTGTGTGTTTGTGTCAGTGCTTAGCATATGGGTAGAGGTGGTGGGCAGACCACAGTGGAGTTTGCCCAAGGCCCCGGCGATGTGTGGGGGGGGGGGGCAACAATAGAGTGTTTGCGTACAAGGGGGGTCTCCAGGATACTTCCCACCCCCTGCTCCAGGCTGGAAGACAGAGACCCCAGTGTCTGCCTGGCTCCATGCCCACTCATGGTAGCTTCTCCTAGGCCTCTGGAGGAGCACGGCTAGCCTGGAGGGATCCAGACACAACCACCGTCTGGAGATGGGATTGATTCGAAAATATGGATGGATTGATGTTTACACACATACACAGAAACACACACTCACACACACACACGCACGCACACACACACACACACATAAAGATGCACATTTGCACGTTATTACTAGTGGTGTAAAAGTATTGGAGGAAAGAACATAGAGCTACCACAGCGTCATAAACAGAATGTTAATACATAGAAATGCACTTTCAAATGTTAGTTCAACTGTGAAAATATGAACACACACACAAACACACACGCAGAACTCCAGGCTCAAAGAGACACAGCCAAGAAACAAACTAGCTTGTTACCACGGAAACACACCACCCTCTCTCTACCTTCTCTCCCTTTCTTTTGTTTTCCTTCACCACTGGCTCACACCCTCAGCCTCCCTCCCTCCCTCCCTCCTTCGCTCCCTCCTTCCCACCCTCCATAGCTTCCTTCCTCCCTCCCTCCCTCCTTCTCTCGCTCCCTCCTATCCTTTGTCTATGATCCATTAATTCCATCACTCGCCTAACCTTCGTCTCCCACCATTCACCTCCATTTTGTACTTCTTTCATCTTGTTGGTCATCCCTTCGGTTCCCGACCGCTCCCTAAACTCCGCCTGACTTCTTTATCCTGGGTCGAGCTCCGCTGAGCACTTGTTCCTCTTAATACCAGATCAATACGCACTCAAAAGGCACACTAGTTCTCACTAGACTCCCTTTTAGTCTCTCTCTCTCTTTCTCTCTCCTCTCTGTAAACCATGACCAAGCGGGCCATTGAGGGTCAGTTAAGCAACAAGAGGCAGGTTAGGGGCCCCTGGGCGGCCGGACGACAGCCCTCCACATTGAGTCAGGCCTGGGATAATAGAGCCACCTGTGGGGGAACCGGGGGCCCGAGATGGGGGCCAGGGCTCCGGGGCCAGACAGGGGCTTTGTATATGGCCACTGGATAAGACTCCCCCCCACTGCTGGGGGTCTGACTGGTATAGAGCCTGGACAAATACACATGTACACACACACACACACACACACACACACACACAGATAGGCACACACACACACACACACACACATGCACAGACATAAACTGACATACACACACACACCCTTACACACACGCATGAACAATATTCTCATTTTGTATGCCATGTGTGTGTGTTTGTGCGACTTTGTGTGTGTGTGTCTGTGTATTGATTCGTTTTTTCGGGAAATGTGGAAATCTTGTGGTGGGTGTGTGCATAGTGATGTGTGTGTTTGGGTGCATATTTGTTGGTACTTTTAATGTGTGGGTGGATGTGGTTTTAATTGTGAGCATCTGGTAGTCTGTATATGTGGGAGGGGATGTGTGTGCTTGGTGCCTGCATTGTTTGTTTGTACTTGCGGTTATTCTGCAAGTGTTTGTGGTTTAATATCCACAATATTATGTTAAATACATCTGTAATCACCCTGTCTGGACTGAGGGAGAGAGATAGACAGATTAACAGACAGACTGATAAATAGACAAAGCTGTGATGATAGTCAGAGAGAGAGAGAGACAGAGATACATATATAGTAAAAGAAGGACAGAGAGAGTCTCCTATCTCCGTCCACCATCTAAAGCAGACAGAAACTGATGCACCTCCAGGCCTCTACATCCTGTCTAATATGTCACACGCTGGGCCTCCACTCTCATCCCTCCCTTTCATCTCCCGATCTGTGTGTGTGTGTGTGTGTGTGTGTGTGTGTGTGTGTGTGTGTGTGTGTGTGTGTGTGTGTGTGTGTGTGTGTGTGTGTGTGTGTGTGTGTGTGTGTGTGTGTGTGTGTGTGTGTGTGCAAAAGCAGAGCAATGTGTCCGTTTTCAGCATGTCCAGACAGGACATTAGCCCTGAACTCAAGAAGAGAGAGAGAGAGAGAGAGAGAGAGAGAGAGAGAGAGAGAGAGAGAGAGAGAGAGAGAGAGAGAGAGAGAGAGAGAGAGAGAGAGAGAGAGAGAGAGAGAGAGAGAGAGAGAGAGAGAGAGAGAGAGAGAGAGAGAGAGAGAGAGAGAGAGAGAGAGAGAGAGAGAGAGAGAGAGAGAGAGAGAGGGACATAAAGAGAGAGAGGGACATAAAGAGAGGATATTGGGAAAGCCAAACATGTACTTGAAACACCAACAACATACACACACATAAGACAGTTGAAACACCTCCTACATATATCCCGCCCCCCCCAGCTCTATCAGCCTTATCTGGGAGAAGTCTCACTAGTCCCACAAAAAGCTGATCCAGCAGGTCTGGCAGGCTCAGATATGGCAAAGTGTGTTTTTTTTTAGCCCAGAGCAAAATCAGTACATTAAATTCATTGAGTTTTTATAGCGTGTTTCAAGCCGTTATGGCTACACTTCTACTCTAATGAATTCCTCACATTACCTCATTCACAGGGGATGTCAATCAGCTTGTTTAAAGCAAGTATTTTGCACAAGGCTACAGAACACCTTTTATTTTATTCAGGATGAAACTAGACCTCCAGGAGATGGTTGCTAGGTGGGGAGATGTGTTACCAGGCAACAATATGGTTACCAGGCAACCAGATGGTAACTAGGTAAGAAGATGGTTACCAGGCAATCAAATGGTTAACAGGCGCCGAGATGGTTACCAGGCAGCGAGATGGTTACCAGCCGACGAGACGGTAACCAGGCGAGGAGACGGTAACCAGGCGATGAGACGGTAACCAGGCGAGGAGACGGTAACCAGGCGAGGAGATGGTAACCAGGCGATGAGATGGTAACCAGGCAAGGAGACGGTAACCAGGTGAGGAGACGGTAACCTGGCGATGTGATGGTAACCACACTAGGAAATGGTTACTGCGCAACAAGATTGTTACCAGGTGAAAGATGGTTACCAGGCAACGAGCTGGTAACCGTGTGTGTCTGTGTGTTTGTCACAAACAAACAATCATGTAGCACCCGGTAACCATCTTACCAGGCACAAGATTGTTACCAGGCAACGAAATGGTAACCACACTAGGCGATGGCAGCAGGAGAGGAGATAGCACCAGGTTCTGCAGCGAGGACTGGGCTAATGATTGTTAATCTGCTCCTCTCCTCCCTGTGGAGCCTTCTGGCCGAGGCTGTGATTAAGGATTCATAGGGTATTAGCCCTTTATCGCCAGTACTATACATCATGTCTCTAACCTATCTGCAGCTCTCTCCTAACAAGGTAACTCCCGTGTGTGTGTTTCTGAGAGTGTGATGATAGTGATGATTCATCAGGGATTAGGTTAAAATGATATGTATTCTCTAAAATTTCAGTGTGTAAGGAAGGTCATTTTTGCGTGTGTGTAACCATATCATATTTTCTGCTTGAACAGTGAAACACATTGTGCTTGCTCGCTAGTGGCCAGTTCAGGAAATTAGCTCATTAGCTTAGCGCAATATCGGCTCAGCTGTCAGCTGTTTATTCGACTCAGAACCTTACCAACAACAACCTCATAGCAACGCCAGTGCAGTTTAAATTGTGCAGCTCCCTTCTCAGCATCATCGTGTGTTCACAGTCCCACAGAAACAATTCAAAATGCCACCACACATCACTTAACCTTTAACCCCCTGGGAACCGCAGACGGTGAAAGTGTCTAGGTTAGCCCTCCGGCTGACTTTTAGCCTGTGGCTTCATCATCTGTATGGTTTTATTGACCACAGCCTCCCCCCAACCATTCACCCTGCACCTTCCTCTTTCCCCAATCCACAGGTTAAAGGTCATAGGTCGATTAATTTCACAGCAGTTCTGTTTCCAAAGCTGGAATCAGATAAGCTTTAAATGAGGGTTGGGATTTACTTTGATTTCTGCTAATGAGCAGCAGTCTATCATCAACAGAGGCTGTTGCTGAAAGATGGAAAACTGGTTGGATTGGTTTAATTGGTTTACCATCCGCCACGCGCCATTCTGTGGGCTCTTCTGTGCGGTGGTTCACGCTAGGCATTTACACACTACTAATGTGTGTGGTTCACAAAAAACAATTAATTTGCCCAATACCGGGCTATATATATCCTCCTTCGAATAGAACCTTCACAAATGGTAACACAGACCGTTTATGAAAGAAAAGGTGGACACATTTTGTCCACTATTTTACGTATATTGTTGTGGAAGGTTGGGAGTGCTTGCTTTGAGTATTAGTGTCTAAGAAATATTGCTGTTTTCCCAGTTCTGCAGGCTTACACATTGCAAGTGTGTAAGCCCGCAGAACTGGGAAAACACACTGCAAGTGATGCCGTTGGACTAGAACAGACCCCCTTACATCCTCGCCTCTCCGATTTCTCACACCAACCAACCAAAGGGCTGGTTCACCAATGCATCGCAGCACGGCACGGGCTCGCTCAGTGAAATCATCACTAAGAGCCACTAGACACTGTTTTTGTCTCTACAACCATCTCTCTCTCTCTCTCTCTCTCTCTCTCTCTCTCCTTTCCTATATATACATCTTTCCCTCTCTCTTTCTCTGGGTCTATGTCCATTTCTTTCTCTCTTTCTTTCCCTCACCTTTCCTCTTTATACATCTCTCTCTCCTTTCCTGTAAATCCATCTTTCCCTCTCTTTCCCTAGGTCTACGTCCCTCTCGCTCTCTCTCTCTCTCTCTCTCTCTCTCTCTCTCTCTCTCTCTCTCTCTCCATCACCTTGCCTCTTTACATATCTTTCTCTCTCTTTTCCTAGTCTATGTCTATCTCTTTCTCTATCTTTTGTTCTCTCTCTCTACTGTATAATACCAAGGGAACAAAGGGGACAAGCCCCTATTGTGGCTATATCTCTGCAGGGCCACTGGCCACACAATACCACACAATAGATCCTCTAAAGTGTGAGTGTGTGTCAGTTTATAAAATGAATGTTTATGCATATGTGCATGATTGTATGCTTATGAATACGTTTGTGTCGTGTACACACAATTATATTGTTGCATCCATTTTTAGTACCTCTTTGTGTGTGTGTGTGTGTGTGTGTGTGTGTGCTTATAATAAGATAACATTGGGTTTCTATGTGTATGTGTGTGTGAGTGAGAGAGAGTGTGTATGTGCTTTTGCTAGTGTGTGCGTGCGTGTCTGCATGTGTCTGTGTGTGTGTCTGTTGTTCATGCACGTGTGTGGTATGTGTGTGTATGTGTTTGTATGCCTGTGTGTGTGTGTATATTTGCGCAAGTGCCTGTGTATGTGTGTGTGTGTGTGTGTGTGTGTGTGTGTGTGTGATTGCATTCGTGAATGTGTGTGTTGACCAAAGACCCTATGGCTGGTAATAGCAGTAATCAAGTCCTCCAGCAATTGTTGAACACAGAACATATCTGTAACATAAGTTTAACTAAAACTAGTGCAGAAGACAAGCTCAAAGTTGCTGGAGTTTGGGTGTTGTCTTCTTATGTGTTTGCAAGTTGTAAGTAGAAATGCTGATACATTTAGGGCAAATTAAAACAATTAACACATTGCTGTTCCAAAGATTGTAGGAAAAATTTACTTCAAAACCTTTTCAATGTTACCTTACTTTTCTTTAAGGAACACATATTGAGGCATTTTTCCTTGGATTACCTAAAGGAAAAGGAAGCTCGAATTACATTATGGCTCAATTATTAACCTTTAACCTCGATCAGATGTAGCTTAAAATTGCAACAGCGCTTAAAAAGAGCGCACAGGCGTTCAGGATAACAGATACAAATGGACTGGTCTTTCATTCACGCCCTTGGCTAAGTAGTGACACCTGAGCAGGTGATTGTGGGCGTGTGTGAGAACCAAGGAGGGTTGGTTGGAGGGTGTGGGAACCGTTCAGGTGTATGAGGAGAGAGGGGGGGAGGGGTTAGAGAGCTAACCTTACCGCAGGGGGGGAATTTATCTGTAACCTGAGAACACAATTCTTTCTCCTGCCCAGAAAGCGTATATCTTCTCACACACACACACACACACACACACACACACACACACACACACACACACACACACACACACACACACACACACACACACACACACACACACACACACACTGTCTCAGACACAGAGGCTTAAATGGACAGATTATGGGTTTAGTTTACGACAACAGGCGGCTGATTTTGGGTTCTGTGTGCTACTGTGGTTTCCTTTGTTAGCTTGGGGATGCTAGCATGATCCTTGCACTGCTATGATTATGCTCTAGGCTGTGGGATATCCATTGGCATAAAACCAACATAAAACAAAGCTGAACATTTAAGCAAAGTCAAATAAACAAATATGTCAGTCCAACAGACAGAAATTATAGGCTATTTATGATTTTATTTATATTACAAATGTGAACAGTCGTTATTGTTTAATACATTGTTACCCAAAGGAAGGCTAAATAAAATTAAAAATTAAATGAAGCCCTTAAACATTTGATCCACCCTATCTTCAAAGGCAACCTTTTTTCATTCAATGAAAATAAAAACCCCGGACAGCAGAATGAGCGTTATAGTAAATATAGATCATTCTTGTGCCACACAGTGCCCACTGACCAGTATGGAGTCTGTTGGCTTAGTTAGAATGGCCTATTATTACATGATATTCAACATACACAGACTGAAACATGAACATGAAACCTTCATTCCTCCCTCTGGGACAGGATGGTCTCAAGATAAGAGACTCACTTTATCATCCACAGACATCAGCATACAGTAAACACATCCACCACAACATAAAACATAAACACAACATCTCTGCGTTAGGGGAATCCACTCATGACTCTGTGTCTACAAAGTCAAACTAAAAGTCCCATATTACATCACACGCTTCGCAGGGCTACAACAACATGTTTGGGTTGTTTGTTGTGGGGGTGTTCTTTCAACACCCCCACAAAAACTCTTTAATGAAAGCTTGCTACGTTAGCGTTCGCTTTCACTAGCGTTAGCTTCCGCTGCTTCGGCCGTGGCTAACTGTGATGAAAGGTTAGGGTTAGAAACCTTGAAATGGGGGTGGTGGGGGAGCCTTCAATTTCTTGCAGGTCTCACTTTTGTAAAAATGTACCATAGCACTTTAGAATAACTGCAACTTTGAAGTATTAATAAAGAAGTAGTAAATAGTGAATTCAGCATTTATAAAGCATTTTCCTACCTTTATACTCATTAGTTAGCAATGAATATCCAGTTATACATTAATACTAACATAATCATTGATAAGATCATTTATATAGCAAAACACGATGATTTACAAACTACTCATGCTTTCTAACTATGCCTTATCTCATCATGAATTGTAGCATTATTAAATGTATATAAAGCATTACTATCACATTGCTAATAGTATGCAAATCATTAACCTGTGCTTTAACAAATATATTTTATACCATTATCAAATTATCTTCTTAATCCTTAATAATTTATTATGAATAGCTTACTAATGAGTTAATGTATGAACAATGCTTCATAAATGAGGAATTGACTATTTACTACGGCTTTATTAATGCTTCAAAGTTGTAGTTACATTAAAGTGCTACCAAACGCTCCCTATTGTAACCAAAGTGAGAACCAAATAACTACTGAAATCAACGAGTTCCTGGTTACTGAGTTAATCGTAATCTTCAATTTAAATGGCATGTTATTCAAATACATGTGTTTGAATGATCGTGTTAAATCAATAGTGCATTTCCACTCTGGGCGATTTGTAGCCATGCATGCTTAGCAAGTTGCCAATAGTAGTTTATGGGAAAATCCATTACTGAACGGCCTTTTACTAATCAAAATGAGTTTAGTTAGCAACAAAAGAGCTTCTTCATTACTTGGCCATGTTTTATTTTCTTCTATTGTACCAGTGAGCTCATTGATCTTCATTCATCATCAAGTATAATAAATAAGCAGTAATCAAGTCATTCTCCCAAATTGAGAAAGAAAATCGTTGTCATTGCAATAAAAAAAATTATGATCATATATTCATCCTATTATTGCCTTTGTAATGTTATTTGTCGATTTGTATCAACAGATGAATGGATACTTAATTATTATTAATCCCTATGTATTCATATGCATCCATATATATTAATACCTTTCCCTGGTGACACTGCATGCATCAAAACTATTTCCTTCCTCCTTTACATTTGCACTTTGGTGAAGAAAGATTCTTTACCCAAAGCGGCTTGGTTTTCTTTAAACCAACACTCACCCGGGATCCCGGATGGAAATCAGACATATCGCATATTGAGAAGCGGGTGCGTGGGCAACTTCAAAATACCAGCGGAGGAAGAAGAAGAAAAAGAAGAGCATAAATGGATGGCTGGCTATGGAGGAGGAGATGGAGTGCAGCCTGGGATGAGGTACAGAAATCAATAGAGTCTACCTCCCTTTAATGCTCCTGTCTGTCTCCTCTTTCCCTACAGACTGGTTGTTACTGTGGCATCTCTGGCATGCCGGTGTATGTGTGTGTGTGTGTGTGTGTGTGTGTGTGTGTGTGTGTGTGTGTGTGTGTGTGTCTGTGTTTGAGTGTATGTCAAAGACAAATGGAAATGGCTTCATGCATGCCTGTACTTGTGTTCATCTGTACTGCATGCTTCTGTGGTGGTATGAGCGTAGGAGTGTGTGTGTGTGTGTGTGTGTGCATGTGTTTGAGAATCATTGTGCGTATGTGTGTTTGAAAATGTGTGTGTGTGTGTGTGTGTGTGTGTGAGAGAGAGAGAGACCATGTGTGTGTGTGTGTGTGTGTGCAAGTCGTTGGGGGCCTCACACACATGCCTGTGTTTCTCACAGTCACAGGACACCGCTGGCATTTGGCCCTGCAGCCCCTCAGACAATAGGTGGGTTTAAAATCGACACAAACAGTTTGAGGAGAGAAAGAGAGGAGTACAGTGCCCACCCCATATCCACATTACATCATCCCTGCAGGCTACCGCGACCCTTGACCCCTCGGTTGGTTCTGGCTAGTCTCTTCCTAACTGTATCTCCCTCGCAACATTGTCTCAGCCATGATCATACACACATACTTCATTCATACGCAATGCACAGTGCACACCTATGCACAGACACACGCATGCACACACGCATGCACAAACGCACACACTCATGCAAGCACACATTCTCACACACACACACATGCACACACAAACACAGACAGCACGGAATCAATATAAAATCGCATAAGTATGTTGTGTTTGTCTATTACCCTCTAATCTACCTCTTTCTCTCTCTCCAAGACACACACACCCATACATACGCCCCCCCCCCCCCCCCCCCCCCACAAACACACACACACACACAAACACCGACACACAGATACACACCTGGTGACTTAACAAAAGGTCTTGACTGGGGTTTCTGTCTGGTAAAGCAGACTGGACTGGGGGAAGGGGGAGCTAGTATCAAGAAGAAACAGTAGAAGAGGAAGAATCTATAGGTCCACAACTTCCAGTCCCATATGCAAATCATGACCTTTTCCTACTAAGCAAGTGCGTATATATATATTTATCTCTATATTCCCTCTCAATCTCAATCTCTCTCTCTCTCTCTCTCTCTCTCTCTCTCTCTCTCTCTCTCTCTCTCTCTCTCTCTCTCTCTCTCTCTCTCTCTCTCTCTCTCGCTCTTTCTCACATTCACCATTCCCTATGTACGTCTCTCACTCTACCAATTGGAGGGCCGCAGTCTGGTGCGAGCAGATGTGATAATTGCAGCTCCAACAGCATATCTGAATACTTATTCAAGCAGATGCACCTCTGGATGAACAGTATAGCGAGCAGGCAGGTAGCCAGAGCGGCAGCTTCACTGATGCTAGCTGTAACGTAGCTAAGAGTCTCATACATAAGGACTTTAAACCTGCCAGACGGGGGGCCCAATTATTCTGCCGCTTCAATCAATGCCAGCAACTGTTCTGCATGATGTACCACACCTTCTCAATGCCAGAACAGGCCAGAGTTTTTTAATGAGCCGGCCCGCATTGTCAGGGAGAATATGCTCCAAACGAGATGTGTTCAAGGTTATTGAATCAGCGTGTCTGAGTTGGCATTCATGTGCATTTTCCAAAACACACGGAGTAATACATGAAGGTATAGTTGTCTAATATGCAATACAAAACAAACGGTTCCAATAGGATGATTTAAGCTTTACTGTTGCGGTGCACTGCCTTCTCAGGATGGGTGAGCGCCAGAAACGATGGGTAATTTCAATGGGCTGTATCAGTCGAGCGTATCCACACAACCCCCTTAAGCCTTACTTTGGACCACTTTCCTGGACTTAAAATGGTGTCTTTCCTGCAAGCACATGTACTCTTCAACAAGCTGGTGATATCAGGGCAGAGTTTCTGCAGAGTACTCTGGTAGAAACAGTACTTTATCAGCGGAGCGTGACCAAAACGCTTTGCAAAAGGAGTCCACCGATCTCTTCCCGAGTAATCTCTAGCCGACATTAACTGGATTAAGAGTGTGTCCGTGTGTGCAATGTGTGAATTCTGCATGTTGTTGTTGTGTGTGTGTGTGTGTGTGTGTGTGTGTTTGTGTGTGTATATGAGAGAGAGAGAGAGGTGTTAAAACAGGCTCTGTCTCTTCGACTGATAGTTATCTGTAATAGGGATCTTGTTAATATTTCTGTCGTGCCTTTTCCTAACCCTGTGCATTGCTATATCAGCCATAAATGTCTCTCATATTTTTTCTTTCTCTTTCATTTCATCTATCTATATATCATTCTGCATTTAGCCTATTTCACTAGCAGTAGCTGTCTCTTATTCTATCTGTATTCATATATTCCCAGCTATCTCTCACTCTCCTTCCATCAGACTGTCTGTCAGTCCATCGGTCGCCCATCTCTCTATCTATCTATCTATCTATCTATCTATCTATCTATCTATCTATCTATCGATCTATCGATCTATCGATCTATCGATCTATCGATCTATCGATCTATCTATCTATCTATCTATCTATCTATCTATCTATCTATCTATCTATCTATCTATCTATCTATCTATCTATCTATCTATCTATCTATCTGTCAAGCCTATATCCTCGCTCTCGCTCTCCCTCTCTCTCTGTCTCGCTCTCTCTCCTTCTTTCTCTTTCTTTCTCCCTGCATCTCTCTAATCCACAGCATCGTCCCTCTCTCCATCTCTCTCTACTCTACCGCAATCCTCTCTCTCTCTTTCTCAATCTCTCTCCACTCAACCTCATCCTCCTTCTCTCTGTCTTTCTCTCTCTCCCCATCTCTCTCTACTCTACATCATCCTCTCTCTATCACTCTCACTATCTCTCTCTATCTCACTCTTCTTCTTCTTCTTTAATGAGAAGTTGGCAATTAGTGGGAGTCAAGCGAGCTGATGGTGAGATTCACAAAGAGCCTCTTAAGTATACGACCTCTGTAAAATTGCATTGAACACAAGGCCTGTGAAAACAGCATGTTGGGTAAAGCTCTGTTGCATTAAGTATACACATGCTCTACAATATTGACGGCAAGGTATTTCTTTGGGAAATGGAGAAATTAATCAACATTTGTTTTCTATTCACGCAGCTTTGTGTGGGGTGTGTGTTTGTGTGTGTGTGTTTGAGAGAGAGTTTAAGAGAGTTTGTGTGTGTCTGTGTTTTTGTGTGTGTATATGTGTGAGAGACAGAAACCGAGAAAGAGTGTGTGTATATGTGTGTGTGTGTGTGTGTGTGTGTGTGTGTGTGTGTGTGTGTGTGTGTGTGTGAGGTATATTTTCCAATGTGTTGGCTGATTACAGCCTAGTTTATTTTAATACCTCAACGTGATTGAAATGTGCTTTGCTGCGCTTTTAAAGGAGAAGAGATGGAACTTAGAATGGATTCCAAGGCCGTTGCATTATAGATGAGGGTTACACCAGCGGATCTGCTGTAATATTTACATAAGCACAGCTGTCTCCCTCACATCCGCTTCAAGCCAGTCATTTCTATCAACTCTTGATGACGGCACGCACCTTGCTGCGGAAGTATATTGCTTCTTATATATATATATAGATAGCGTTTCATATTTTATTACATTATTATTATTAAATTGTTTACAGCAAGGGAGCTAGAATTTGGCTTCGTACTGGCTACGCATGCCAATAAAGTTTTGGAATTGGAATCTGGTTTCAGACAAACATAAAATATGGCTCCTGACCCCTCACGACCTCCCTTCTCCCTTAAACTGATAGAGGAGACTCTGTGTTTGACTACACACAGTAGTTCAGTAGAAGCACAGTATCCCGACGGCTTAGTTTAGAGCATAACAGGGGATAATGATGATGGTAATGGTAATAATGATGGTGATAATGTGTAAAATACTCAAAGATGGTGAAATGAAAAACAATATTTAGGGGGCAGGATTATCTGGTGTGGTTAGGGTGTTTGACTCCCAGCCATGAAGGTTCTGGGTTCAGTACCTATGAGGTGTGCTTGAGCCAGATGATGAAAACCCCTATGTGCTCCTTAATTCCATTTCCTGAGGACACTTTCTGAATGAATACAAAAAAACTACAACTAAATCTCAATTCACTGTCGGCCGAATGAATAAATAGTGGTAAGAAGTCAATATTTGATTTGAGAAAAGGTCAACACTAATAAGGTAACCAGTGATTGAAGAGAGACACAGACAGCCAGACAGTGTAGCCAGCCAGCACTAAACTATATTGATTGAACACGTGATAATAACAACAGAGACACATCTTTTCGGAGTTTGAGTGGATTTAGGTGGATTTTTTTCAGGGAATTCAAACATAACTTAAAAGCCTGCAATACACGTATGCACGTGACTTTGCATCCGACCCCCAATGAGAGCATGTCGTGCATGAGAGCAGTTTGAGGCCCGGGGGAGAGAGATAGAATCAAAGTAGAGAGAAGGAAGGAAGAGCAGAGCTGGCATCATCTCCCTGCTTTCTATGGGAAACAAACAGAAGAGAGAGAGAAGAGCAGAGAGGGACGGAACGTGTTAGTCTGATCAAAACACATGAAAACTCCTATAGACGGGACCAAGCACCACACACACACACACACACACACACACACACACACACACACACACACTCACACACGTGCACAACACATGCACATGAACACATGACACGCACACACAAATGAACAGATACAGACATGTCTGTACACATTCACACAAGTACAAGTACATAAAAAAATTAACATAGACACTAACATAAATACAGACACACACACAAACACAAAAACACATGTTGGGTTCATTTTATTTTGGGTAGGTTTCCAGCCTGTCCGGAACCCACCTGCTAAACCACGTCTGAACTCTGCTAGCATGCCACGCTGCACTTTAGTACACAGTTGAAAACAGCTTTGTATGTCTCGGACAAATCCTTGAATGCTACAAGGCTAGACCCGGGCTCAGAGATATGCACAGACACACAGGTGTGCAAACACATGCACACACACGCAGACTCACACACACACACCCACACACACACACATACACTCACTCACACACACATACACAAACACACACACACACACACGCACACGCACACGCACGCACACACAATCTCTCAAACTCATGCACGCACATAGACAGAGACATACACACCCCAAAACACTTATGCACCCCCCCCACACACACACACACAGCCTCCAGTCCTTGCGTTGCTAACCAATCCTCAGAATGAAGACATCAAAGCCTATTTTCTCCATTCCAATCAACCACATGGGACAGCGGCAGGAAAACAAGAAGACGGTAAAAAAGGATTCAAATATATTTTTTACCATCCTATGAGATAATGAGGGGTGCTTTTTAGGAACAGAAAACATGACAAGCCAAGCAGCAATTATTTAACACATTTCTTCATAATTCATGGCATTTCAAAGACATAATCATCGTCGCCCCAACATCGTCAACACAATTTTTTAAACAGGGAACAGCGCATGTATGACGAGGAAAAAAACTCGCAAGACAATAGACAAAGGAAACTATGTGATGGACTTCAGTGAGGCTTTTCATCTGACAGCTTCACAATGGCTCTCTCCGCATTAGATCACATGCTTGTACCGCCGAAGAGCTTAGTCGTATTTTCAAGGATCGGTATGTCTGCTATGTTCTGATGGAAATGTCAACCATGCTCTTCCATGATTCAGGGAATATATGATTCCCTCCAACTCATCTCAATATAGTGCGGCGTACTTAAAGTCACAACGGATTTACTGAAGGACTTTTATTTTGACAGCTGCGGAACCACACCTTGTCGTAGCCTATGTGGGATTCCAGGCATTTACATATAAAAGCATTCAGTTTTATGTGTTATGTTTGTACTTGCCACTAACACACCACTATACAATTTCAATTTGAAATTCAGGTCATCGTATTTGTTATTTTCTTCAATACATGGAAAGATATATCATCTATTGCTCGGTTGGAATATATGGGCCTGTGTGTGTTCTTTTCTTATCAAGTTCCAATTGAACATTTTCAACATGCGGGACTTTTATTTTGTCTTTGGTATTCCTCTCCTTTTTGGCTCTTCTTCTTCTCGTCGACACTGGCGGTCTGAGTCAGCCGGGCTGTCGCCGAACGCCCACGCTGCTTCTTTACCCTTGTCATCTCATCTCGTTCTCCTCTCTCTCTTCCTTGCTCTCTCTCTCTCTCTCCCTCTCTCTGTGTGCTATCCGTCAGGCCTGAAAAGCAAGGAAGGAAGAGACGGAGGATGAAGAATAAGGAGGTATATACTTCCAGGCCCCCTTAAACGAGCGCCGATGCAAGGGGGGCCGATGTGGGTTGTTTCTGATGTATGTGTGTGCTAACAGGCCACCTGGGCGCTCCAGTCAGATAGTTAGCCAGACGAGGGGGGAAGCTGGCACGGACATGGCCATGGAGAACAAAATGGTTTTCTTTTCATAAGAGAAATAGGATTCTCGATTTTATATTTTTGTCATTTTGTTCCGCTCTACCTCCTTTTCTTCTTCTGCTTCTACAGTTTTTGTCCAGATGTCACATCTTGCATCTCCCTCTATCTCCTTGTATTCATCCCCATTGGTTTGTACCTCTCCATTGGCACCCACCTCATCACCTGTCTTTCTGTTCTTCTACCGCCTCCCTCCCTCCCACCTTAGCTTTTTCCTTTTCGCCCCCCCCTGTTCCATTCTTCTCAAATCAGCTTTCCACAGTTCACTGGAGCTTGGCTTCATTGAGAATCAACGGATGGCAGAATGGAAAGCCGGTGCAGAGGGAAAAGGGGTTATGAACTCAGTGCATGGTGGGATTTGGTGTTTTATCAAACCAGGCCAACCATCACTAACTACATTTCAAAATAAAATCTATCCAATCTATCCTTCCTTGGGGAGGCTGCGTTGATAATTAACATAATACATAATACATTTCTTTTTTTTGTTGTTGGTCCTAGAACGGTTACTGGGGATTAGAGTGACTATTTTGCATAAAGACAAATTTGTATTAGGGTAGATTATTAGAGCAAAAAAGGCAGCAGTAACGACAACACAGGGTGTTTCAGAAACAACTCGATACCATGATTTATTGGAGGGAGGCTGACTCTGCTCCACAGTGCAGGCCGGTGTTAATAATAGAAACATCTTGTTGATGGTTGGGTCTCGGAGCGTCCCAGTGGCAGTATCTCTGCAGGGCGTCCACTGCTGGATCAGGACTATTAGGATGCTTATCTCTCCACTCTGGCAGAGAATACCCCAAGCAACTCCCAGGCCTGTTCTTTTCCTAACCGGACAACTTTAGTTGTCCAACTTTAGCTGTCCAGTATTACCTCAGAAAGTAACAGCCATGACAAAAACTCTGCCTACGCATGCAGCAGATAGCCTTTGGGTGGGTGTGTGTATGTTTTGTGTGTGTGTGTTTCTGTGTGTATGTGTGTGTGTGTGTGTGTGTGTGGTGTTTCCATGTGTGTGCGTGTGCGTATGCGTGTGCATGTGCATGTGTGTGTGTGTGTGCGTGTGTGTGTTTGTGATGAAAGGCAGTTGAAGGGTGTTTATGGAGCAGAAAATGCAGTCCAGAGTTTGGCAGCAGAGTTGAAAACTGGGAAAGGTCGAAGGTCAGGCTGCTGTGCCCCTTGGGGGGGCATTAACCCCTGTGCTGAGTGTGTGTGTGTGTGTGTGTGTGTTGGTGGAAGTTGAAGGTTGATTGACGTTGCAGAGATGAAAAGAAAGCACAAAGAGAATCGAGGATGAAATAGAACAGGTAGTAGATTGAGAGCTTGTTGAACCGTGTGTGTGTGTGTGTGTGTGTGTGTGTGTGTGTATGTGTGTGTGTGTGTGTGTGCGTATGCATTGTGGTCAGACGACACATGGGCGACACATATATCAAGCCTACTGCAGACACGGAATTTGGGCCTTTTTATGCACATCATGTCAGCCCAGATGACAGGGAGAGAGAGAGAGAGAGAGAGAGAGAGAGAGAGAGAGAGAGAGAGAGAGAGAGAGAGAGAGAGAGAGAGAGAGAGAGAGAGAGAGAGAGAGAGAGAGAGAGAGAGAGAGAGAGAGAGAGAGAGAGAGAGAGAGAGAGAGAGAGAGAGAGAGAGCACGCACTGCCTGTAGAACATCTGTCGACACGTCTGTCGTCGAGTGAATGAGTTTTTTGTGACAGAGCGAACGAGGGAGAAAGCAAAGGGGTGAGAGAGAGAAAGAACACATGGAATAAACCTGAAGGCCATTCGTCTCCTGCTAGACCTTTCTATCCCTGATGTCTTTTATGCGTTCAACTCCATGCAGTACTCGTTACGCTTGGTTTTGTATCCTGTGCCCCCAGTATGTTGTGCCTGGACACATTTATAAAGTACATGTGTCAAACAGACGAGAAACATGAGGCATATAGGGTATGTACATCAGAATGCATCATGGGAGTTTTTGTTGACAATACTCAAGAGAGTTGTAGTAATGAAAAATCCTAAATAAACGTAAATATACTATATCCTAGGCTAATTCAACTATGTTTTGCCACGTCATGCATGAGAAATACTGTGGCAGTGTTAAACACAACAATGTCACCCAACAATTACCAATAAATTCATGATTAATGAATAAACAATGACCAAAACACCATTGCTATCATTAACATTCTCCGAAATGGAGGTGGTCATCGCGATCTGACGTCACAATGTACAAACCCTATAGAGAAATTTACAAATGTAAGAGCAGTCAATAAAAATACAAATAAAGTACTCTATACTATACTGCTAATACTGGCCACTGGCAGACTTTAACTCGGAAACCTGTGGTCTTTTTTTGGCTGTTTTCATATATCCACCCCAAAAGATGCCAGAGGTGCAAAATGTTCAAAACACACTGCTAACATTCCAAGCCAACAAATACAACAACACACCTTCAGAAGAATACAAGCTTTCATCCATGCTCCTGTTACTAACAATACCAGCACAGGTGCGGTCAATAATACATTAGGTAGCTTTAACTGACATACAGTGTGTATTTGTTTCAGTCCTACGTGGCAGTACCAGAGGGGAGGAGCAAGTGACACAAAGGCTACACATTGTTTAACCAGCATGGCCTGCAGCACAATAGTTCAGGAATCAAACTCGATAACAAAACCACATTAGCTTATTCTTGTAGATTGGCTATTCTGCTGTCCTGGTTTGTTACAGGCAGCATTGGAGGCACAAACATGACACTCGATTTGTCACATTGAGAGAAAAGCTACACCCCGCGGGGGACGACGCGTGTTAGCACGCGTAGCAGCAATGCTACACGGATGCAAGTCAATTGACCCGCGCTCTTCACTGTCACATGAACTGCAGTGATCAAGTTGATGAATCAGCTGTGCCGAGGTGCAAACCAAAGCCGTTGGTCGATGGGTGGGTGGGGCGACTTTGTGTGTGGCCCTCGAGGATGGTATGTACACCTCTGGCAGAATATAGGCTAACAGACTGTGGAGTGTGGCTGGTTTAAGCAGCCTCACCTGGCCCGTATCACCACACACACACACATACTCAGAGAGATCTCCTGCATGGCAACATGGAGCACCAGGTCATATATCAAGGTCTACAAACTTCTACAATGAACTGGCTTTCAACACCACCACCCTGCGTCCTTGTGTTTGGAGGAGCCAAGTAAAAGTCACCTAGGTGGCGTGTAGCAATTGACATTGTTACACAAACCCAAAAAGGAAGTGATGTATTTATAGGTTTATTCAGAGGCGAAGAGGTGGTGACGGGGTGGATGGACAGATGAAGGAGAGATGAAAAAGAGAATAAAGAAAAGATTAACATTCACACCATTCTTTTTTTTGTTGGTTTTTGTTTCTTTAGATGTGTGTGTGTGTGTGTGTGTGTGTGTGTGTGTGTGTGTGTGTGTGTGTGTGTGTGTGTGTGTGTGTGTGTGTTTGTGTGTGCTTCTGCGTGTCTGCCTATGCTATGTGTCCTGACATGCCCAGCTCTGCCTCAGTAACAGAAAAGAAAAGGTGATTGGCTGCCTTGATCCCTCCTGGAGACACGATTGGTCAAGTACAAATAAGGATAGAGGCACACGTATAAAAAAAAAACACCCACAGACAACTCCTGTCCTAACGATGAAGTCACAAACACCAGCGAGACGGCTCAGGGGTGCTTTAACGCATTACTCCAAAAGCTGCGGTATTTGTGTGAGTCAATCAGTCACTCCGTCAATCTGGCTTTAATATGTGCAAGTGTGTGTGCCTGTTTTAGTGTAAATGTGTCTCTCTGACTGTCTGACTGTGTATGTGTATTTTGTCTATGGTGTGTGTGTGTGTGTGTGTGTGTGTGTGTGCGTGTGTGTTTGAGAGTGTGTGCGTGAGTGTGTGTGTGTTTGTTTGAGTGTCTGTGTGTGTGGGTGCTGCTGTTGCTCATCTGTCTGGCTGTCTCGTTGTGTTTGTTTGTGTGCATCTGTGCGCGATCTTCTTTTCTTTTTTTAGCGCTGGTGCTCCATGGGAATCTTTGATCAAGAGCAGCTGATTGGCTGCGGGCGGGATTCCTGGCACGCTGCAGGGCAAGGGAGAAATGCAAACCATGCATTCTGTGATTCGTTATTCACGTGTGATTTATGGACGTCCGGAGAGGGCGTGGAGCCGCATGCTGAGTTGAGGTCAACGGTGAACCGCGGGTTAAAGAGCAGCGGAATAATCGAAAATAAGAGAGAAAAGAAGAGAAGGTATAGACTGCTGGAATACAACTAGAATAGGGTCATTCTTCCACCCCCCCCCCCCCCCCCCCCCCCCCCATGACAGTTGACAGAGTCCATAACCCTGGGTTATGGACTCTGGGTTGTGACTTTGCAGAAGAGGTCGGCGAGGTTTAGAGAGGCCTTGAGTGTCATCGTCAGTGACTGCAAGACGCATGTGAGTCACCGGTACTACTCCTAACTATTCCAGGATCAGACAACCACAAACCGCCAAATGGCGACAGTAAGACGGGTATTTTGCATCCATCATCCATGACGATATTATGATACAATTTTGTTTTCAAGATTGTTTCCGATCATGGGTGCTTAGCCCCGAGAGGGAAGGCTTCATTTGAACTGACCTTGCATGTTTTGTCAACTTCACTGCTCACTGTATCAGACGGTATTATGTCTACGCCCACTTAGGGTGCCCTGTTTCTTTTATGTTTTATTTATTCTAATTTCCTCACTCTTCCTCTTTTAGTTGAAGAGTGCGTTGGGGGTGGTGGTGTGGGAGTATGTTTATTTATTTTCTTTATTTTTTGTTCCTGCCATGTAACCACCTCTTTCTCTGTATATTGTAAAATCTCTGATAAAGGTTTCAAACTAAAAGTATTGCATTTCACAAGAAATGAGAGGGTTCCATTTGAAATGGGAAGATTCCATTAGAAATGGGAATGGGGAGCGAGGCCAGCCGAGACAGAGGGGGGTGAGGGGGAGGGTGGGGGGGGGGGGGGGAATCTATCACTGTTGTGGCCGTAGGGCTTTTGGAAGTGCTGGAAAAATAGCCTTTGATCAAGGAGAAAAGGCTTGACTATAATTTTAACACATGCTAACACATGCACATGCACATGACACACACACACACACACACACACACACACACACACATAACATCGTTAGTCATACAAATGTATAGTTAGATTAAGCTCAAATAGACTTGCATGCAAAGACATGCCCGTTGTTTGTGTGTGTTCAATGTGTGTGTGTGTGTGTGTGTGAGTTTGTGTGTGTGTGTACTGCACAGGCACACAAGCACACACACATACACACACACACACAAACACACACAAATGTGTATACAAATCTACTCACAGCCACATTCATCGTCTGGTATTTACATGCACATAAAAACATTTCCATCATTGCAAACTTCCTTCAGCTACTCTCTTCTCGCCCATAAAAGGTACACAACAGGTACGCTCACACCTGCATGCTAACAATGCTAATCCACTCCGGTTGAAGATTAGAAATTAATTATTTTCCAGGTGCCTTGGGGGAGAAGGGTGCTGATTGAGGCATGTCGTTGCCGGTTTGGCACTCTATGAAAGGAGAGTGCTTCAGGAACAAGGCTGTCTGGAGGTTTAGCACACACACACACACACACACACACACACACACTGAAAAGTTATTTCACTTTTATTGTTCAGCAGTTTGTTTTCATGGCAGATGAAAGTGGAGCGGGGTGTGTGGACGAGGGCAAACAGAACCCGACACCCGAATGAAGTGGAGTGAGACATAAACATTGTTGTCTAAATGTAAGGGAGGAGGCCATTGTCCATCCCGCTGTAACAGAAGTCAACATACAGTATGTAACACTCAAGTCTCAAAGAATCAACAATCATTAATTATTTAATGTAATTTAGTCCATATGAAAAACATTTAAAACAAAATTGAAGACAAGAAAGTAAAATTGTATTTAGTTTTATCAGAGTGATTATGAAAATGAATGGATAGCATATAAACTATTCATTTTCACATCCTATTTCACTCCCATATAGATCTGGCACATCACCTCAGACATTTACCACACACCACCTACACATACCACTTGCGTGTTGTGTGTTGCATCATCATCTCCCCGTGCTTGACCGTATCACATGACCAATGCCAGTCCTGATGAAGACGAGGGTGCACAGCCAATCACAGCCTTGTGCTCGTTTAGAGAGGAGAAGTGCTGTTTTTGAACCCAATTATCCACCGTCACCAGCAACACTGTCAATGACAAAGGCTGTGCTTTGCTCTTGGGCGGAGAGAGAGAGAGAGAGTTTAAAGGGAGAGAGAGTAGGGTACAGTGACTGAGGGGGATGAGAGAAAGAGAGATAGAGAGAGAGGAAGAGAAAGAGAGAGGGAGAGAAAGAGAGGGAGAGAGAGAGGAGGGGTGATATAAATATGGGGAAAAGGAGATTAAATGAGAGACAAAGAAACAGGCAGAGACAGCAAGAGACAGATGAGGAGACGGCGAGAGAGAGTTTAAAGGGAGAGAGAGTAGGGTAGAGTGACTGAGGGGGATGAGAGAAAGAGCGAGAAAGAGAGAGCGCGAGAGAGAGAGAGAGAGAGAGAGAGAGAGAGAGAGAGAGAGAGAGAGAGAATCAGAGTGCAGCGGAAAAAATAAAGTATTTCGTCACACTTGGAAGTAATAGGATCAGAAATGAATGCATCCATCTTTTACCAATCTGAAATGGCCGCAATGGTGCATTAATCTGTGTGTGCGTGTGTGTGCGTGCGTGCGTGTTTGTGTGTGCGTGTGTGTGAGCGCACACGATCAAGCGCATGTGGACATGACATATGTCCCCTGCAACGCCAAGCGCATTACGGCTGCGGAGGCAATGCGGTGTGAAGTGATTCCGTGTGTTTAATGACTGGGATGCGCAAGGGGGACAATTTGCCGGCATCCTTTCCGTGAGAAAATTGAGGTTTCAGACTATGTGTCTGTCTGACCATTCGAGAGAATTGTAGATCAGGAGAATCGTTGATCCGTTCTCGTAGAGCTTTGATGTCGTAGAGCAGTAACGTCCACCTGACTTCCAGGGTTCTGAAGATGATATGGGAAACATAATAATTCATATGTTTCTTGAACATGCACGCAGATTGCAGCACTGCAAAGTATATTTTAATTAAGTTAACCTAAATTTTAGGCACTTTTAGCAGGCTTCTTAGCCGTACGGTGTAATGTTATTTTTTGACGCTTTAAATACATTGACTTTTCACCTCTCATTTTTGTTATTTTTGCTAAATGTCTTCAGATTGACTCACTTAACTCAAGGCTTGCTTAAAGAGTTTTGAACTTAGTCACCTTGTCATGTTTTTTAGCGAGCAACGCCAAGCTGCCCTGGCTGCCCTGTGTTGCACAATTAGCCGCTTAGCCTAGCTTAGTTTCCCGTCTTGCGACACAAATTACGCGGTCTTTCGTGATTTCCACTTCATTAGCGGCCTAGACATCCTCTTCAGGGAACACAAAAGCTCCCCTCTGGGACTTTCAAAATCAATAACGTCGCCTTCTCTACTTTGTTTAATTTGAATTAAATATTTGGAGCCTGGAAACACCACCTTGCCAAGTACATCGTTGTTTTTAGACTGAATAAAGCCGGTGTCAACATCACCTTGTTGGATGTCTTTCCGGCGAAAAGACGAGCTTGATGGAGGGTGACGGAGCGCGTGGAGATCGGAGCTCAATAACTGGCAGCAAGTGGTGAAAACGATGCCTTTCTTTATTCGCTGTTGTTTTCTTCTCCATGTGTGCTTATTTTTCTTCCCACCATGACTGTTAGGCCCACCGTTTTAGGTTGAATGCGTTTCTTAAAGTCACGGTTGGCGGTTATTCTTTTACAAGCCCAATCTTTATCTGCTGCACGTAAAGGTCTAAACGTGTCTCTGGCAGGAAAATGAATCGATAACCTTTAAGAACACGAGAACAGATGACAGATGAGTGTCAAGAATAATATTTTTGAAGTATGTCATATATATATATATATATATATATCACAGGAAGCGACGGCGGTTCTCTTGGCCTCTTGCCCTCCCCCACCTCACCACCAGCATCACTAGCACCCCCCCCCCCCCCCCCATCCGCCCCCCCCCCCCCCCCCGTCCCCGCACCCTTTCTTAAAGGGGTCGACATTGGTTCGTTTCCCAAGGTCGCTTCCCCTTTTTTTCCCCCTGGGCTTTTCCTTCCTGTCTGGGAGCACAGGAATTAATAGGATAGGGTAGGGGGGTGGGTAGGGTAGGGGGGGGGGGGGGGGGGAGGGGGGTCAGATGGTGGGGGTTCGCAGGAGTGCCCATGGGTTTTAACATACGCTGTAAACAATGCCTCCTGGAACCATGTGGGGCTGTAACTGCGCTAAAAGTGCCAAGCAAGTAAAGCCTGATCCGATAGCGCTGTGGCCCTTGGTTTCCTCTCTCTCTCACACACACACACACACACACACACACAAGACACACACATACACACACATGCACGCACACAGATACAGCAGCCAGCCACATCACTACTGCTCCAACAGCGTGTCGTGGTAATGAGCAGAATAATAAATCTATCCTATTGGTACGTGTTATTGACGAGCCACTTTTATTGCATTCTCTGAATATCAAGTTGTTTGTGTGGTTTGTACAGAAGCTCAGGGAAGTTTTCTTTATTGCCACCACAGTAACTGTTGGTGTGGTTGTTAGTGTAATACACATCCCGT
The DNA here is from genome assembly GCA_026745465.1 of Lota lota. Lineage (NCBI taxonomy): Eukaryota > Metazoa > Chordata > Actinopteri > Gadiformes > Lotidae > Lota > Lota lota. Next base: position 2,677,196 of record JACYXH010000765.1, read on the forward strand.
TATTGTGGTCCCGTTCGAGGCTGTGGAGCTGACATTTAGGCGGATGTGTCTCTCAAGGCAAAATGACTCTCTTTTTGGAGAGGGTTGGCTGTAAAAGCCTCTGCAACTATCTGACTGTGCCCCAGTGTGTGTGTGTGTTCGCCACCTTCATTGACTTTCTTTCCCGTGTGTGTATACGCTCACACACACATTCCGCGCCGCTGTAACACAGCGACTAGGAGAACACAAAGGACTGCTAGCCATGACCTATGCAAGCTGAATGCTAACAGAGGACAAGGAATGCCTGCTGCTAGCACACACACACACACACACACACACACACACACACACACACACACACACAATCACACTCACCCATACACACACACACACACACACACTCAGGCAAATACAGACATGCACACAAGCACATCAACATTTATTGAGAGACACTTTGGGTTGAAGTGACAGAGTCGAGAGTTATGGATACATCAGAGACACAGAAATAACGGAAAGGACAGGGAGATATATGTATATATATATATATATATATATATATATATATATATATATATATATATATATATATATAGAGAGAGAGAGAGAGAGACAGAGAGAGAGAGAGAGAGAGAGAGAAGAGAGAGAGGGAGAGAAATATACATGGAAAGCAAAAGGGATAGAGAGAGTGTGCTTGTGGGACGTGAAATGAACAACAATGAGATATTCTTCCCAGACAACGGTACTAAGTTTAAGAGGGTAAATTGTGTTAATGACTTCATTTATAAATAGCTTCCATTCATACAACCAATGAACCTGTCTGGAAATAAGATTTTTTTTTTCAGCTAACACATTCCATTGATTTGATTGATAATAGATTTTATTTTTG
>JACYXH010000765.1:2683060-2693060 GCA_026745465.1 Lota lota
CTGTGAGCTTATCTAAAGAGAGGATTACCTATTCCTTACTAAGCATTATAATTGACATGTAAAGGCTGGATTGATCAATTCAGCTAGTAAGAAATCATAAGTTAAGTATTTTGTATGAGCTCATCTAAAGTGAGGACTATCTACGCCTTACTAAGCATTTACCAAATACATTTAAAAACTGGAAATGCCTCAAGTATCATTGCGGCAGTACCCAGTAATAAGCAGTAATAAGTATTAATACGGCAACATAGTCTTCAGTTTAGATGAGCTCATGCGCATGACTCAACTAATGATTTATAACTACCTGAACTAACATGAACTGCAGCATTATTAAGTGTTTATAAAGCATTATTAACACGTTGTAAATATGTTGTAAATAAGTATTGCTTTACAAATTATCTTATAAATGATTTTGTCATTATCTTTATCATAATTTATAAATTATTATGAATTGCTTTCTAATGAATGTAGGAATGTTTCTATATAAATGCTGAATTCACTATGAATTTATGATTTTCTACTCCTTTATCAATGCTTCAAAGTTGCAGTCATTTTAAAGTGCTACCAACAGTTTTGATTGCTCTCTAGATTAGGGTGACCAGGGTAAAGCTGTCCCAGAAATGTCCCCGTTTAAAACAAGTAGGCTTTGTCTCATTCGCTAATCCCTGTTCACTATCTAGAGAGAATAAGGCAGAGGACTATAAAGTGAGCTCAACAGCGAAAGGAAAAAACATTTTAGGACACTACTCTGGTTGTAGTTAGTTCCATTTTGCTGTCGCATATTAAAATGTGCCAGATCAACGTCGGCTGGGGTATGCATTTTTACGATTATGGTTATGCTATTATTTTCCCAAGTTGATAACATATATAAATCATATAATAATTAAATAATGAATGCATAATTTCATTCCACAACTCATGGATTTGATTTCGTGCCTGTCATCATAAGGAAAAACAACCTATACTCTTTATAAAACAGCCTTTAGAGATTGGTGGAAAAGGCCACCCATATCAATCTTTCTTTGTTTGAATTGTTTGAATTTGTTTGGTCTTCAAATATTTTTGATTAGAAGAAACAAAATTACTAGCCAGAGACTAAGACGTGCTGCTCTTGCTTCATTAGCAAGACGTTGACAAAAAAACGCATAAACACATCATTTCTGTAAGTGAATGGCGTGCTCTCCTTTTACCAGTCTGCCATTATCTTTCAACGCATTGCATGATGATATATATGCTTGGTTAGTGACCATTGGCTTTACACTACTTTTCACAATGCATTGTGGGATATGATGAGTCCACTATAGGGTTTAATAATTCTCACTATACATTCAGACATCACTGCAAAACGGCGACCTCAGTGAGTAGTGAGTGATTTTGGACATGGCAGTGGATTGTAAAATTGCGTTAGGCCTAATCGATTTTCAAGTGGCAAATGTTCTGGCTTGTCCAGTGTCTCTCTGACAGGCCTGGGCTGGGACGCGAACTCCCTACACAGAGGTCTATCTACCATAAACAGGCATAACTGTTCATTCAACAATAAGCAACCAATACAATTATGTGATCTATATATATATACACATATATATTTATATATTATTTTAAAAAAATCGCTGTGATCATTTACTATCAGCTGCTTCTGGCTGGCTGGCTGAGCGCTGATTGGTCCAATCATTTCGTCATCTCCGGGTGAGGCTTTCAACGGGCTCGAGCCCAGAGTGATCTTCAGAGAGAAACAGAATGGGAATTTGTGAGATTGGAATGGTCTCATGAGGCTAACCCACCCGTGCTATTAATGGATGCAGACACATTACCTAGCATACTTTGGAGGAAAGCACCCCTAAAATGGCCTACTTATTTCTTCTTCTTGTTGCTTTGGTGAGCCTTCCCTGGAACTAAGCAGACCATCACAGACGTCCCTGAAAAATCTGTGTGAAGCGACGGGGGAGGAAGTAATCCAACCCTTCCGCCTCACACTCCTCCTCCCTACACAGGAGAGGAGGAGGACAACTTTGTTTTCTCTGGACTGTTGCCAAATAACACAACCATGTCATTATGTGTACACATTAATCTGATTTGATATATTTGATTCATTTTCTCAACACTTATTTGTATTCCATTCCATTGTATTTCGTTTGATTTAATTTCAGTCCGACCTATGTCATTCATTGTTGATTTAGTTTTGATGTTTGATAAGACAGAGTTAAATTTAAACAGAGATTTAGGAAAGCGAATGTTGGTATGGTAAATGGACTGCCTTATCTGACCAGTGGCCAATCAAAGCGCTTTACAATTATTGCCTAACATTCACCCCTTCACACACACATTCACACACCGACAGCGGTGTCAGCCATGCAAGGCGACAGCCATGCAAGGCGGCAGCCAGCTCGTCAGGGGCAGTTAGGGTGAGGTTCCTCTACCTCCTGAGCCACTGCTGCCCCGCTTTGAATTTAGATATGTTAAACACACACCAGTAGACTACAGCTGTAAGAGGGTAGAAGTTGAGAACAATTAATTACATGGGAAAGTAACTTTTACTCCCTTCTCTCCATCTCTCTTCCTCAATCCTGTTCCTCCATCTCCCTGTCTCCCTTCTCATTTTCCACTCCTCTTCTCTCCTCTCTCCCCCCTCCCCTCTATCTTTCCCCCTCTTGATCTCTCTCTCTCCTTATCTGTCTCTTTCCCCCCATCCCTCCGTTGCTTCTCCCTCCCTCTCAGATGATTCTTTCATCTTTGGCTGTGTGTCCATCTCTCTCTCTCTCTCTCTCTTCTCTCTCTCTCTCTCTCTCTCTCTCTCTCTCTGGCACTCTCTCCATGTCTCTCCACCAACTCCTCCTCAGAGGAAGTGCAATCTGTGGAGCACTGGCTACAGTATCTCTCCTGTGCTGCTGAATAATGAATGGGCCCTGGGACTCCAGCTCCTCTCCTCTTCCTCCACACCAGTTAGAGCTCTGCCGGCCTGCCTGTCTGATCGCTATTCCAAACACGTGGGCCTGCATCACTGTAGTCTCAAAGAACCACCACTCTCCCACTGCTTCACTCTCCCGCCACCACCACCACCACCACCACCACCAACCCCTCTAACTCCAATCCCCTTCAAGAAGTTCTTTTTAATTCCGCTTCCTGTTTAGACCCAAAGACTGGCGTGCACTTCTTTCAGGGAGCGGGGAGAGTTCAGCGGTCACATGACCCCGTGGATCCCTGCCCCCCTCTTCAACAATCCCCCCCCCCCCCCCCCCCCCGCCCGCCCCCTTTTTCCTTTTTGATAGAATACGACCATGGCTATTGGTTTCAAACACCCCGTTTCTTTTTGAACCCCTCAAGCTTTCAATGAGAGCATTTTGGATGGGAGCTTGGAGGCCAGTGGACTGTATAGAGCTCATCTCCAGCAGCAACCAACAGTCTGCTGTCTTCCCCCCATTTCCGATGCTCTATCTCTGGCTACTGTCTGGTGAGCGCAGGCCTGTGTGAAGACAATTTGCGTGGCGGATCTTGTAGAACCGGGTGGATTCTATACAAAGGAGCAATCCTGTGTCTTCTTCTTCATATCTGGAACATGCAGCACCCGGCAGATGGACATTTGCATGATGGATGTTGATGGATGTAAAATGTGTGTGTGGGTGAATGTGTGTGTGCGTGTGCGTGTGTCTGTGTGAGAGAGAGCGAGAGAGGTGTGTGTGTGCATGTGTGTGCATGTGTGTGAGTGTGTTTGCATGTGTGTGTGTTCATGTGTGTGTATGTGTGTGTGCATGTGTGTGCGCGTGTGTGTGTGTGTGTGTGTGTGTGTATGTGCACGCGTGTGTGTGTGTGTGTTTGTGTGTATTTGTGTATTTGTGTATGTGCGTGCCCACACATATATTTGCATGCACATGTACACAGCGTCATCGATCCTGGGACCAGTTGTCCGTCCACTGAGAGCCGGGGGCTTTGATTGGTTGATGGTCCCTGTGGACACGGGGAGAGGACCAGTCGCGTTATGTCAGACGCCTGCTTGCCTGGAGCGTAATCAGCAAGAAGACCTCGAGAGCTTTCGCGAGACCGCCAGCGATAGATGGGACCTGACAACCCTCCCCCTTCTCCTCCTCCTCCTCTACCACCTCACCCCTCGCAGGAACCCCCTATCACAGGGAAGGGAAGAAACGCAGAACATCAGAGAATGGAGACAAACGTTTTACCCCCTGTTCCGTATGTCTTTGTTTCTCTTTGTTATCTTGGTTTCCTGACTTGAACACAGTAGAAATGCGTAGGTAAAACAAATGAAGGTTAGACTAATTGGAAACACTGCATTTACAGTTGGTGGATGGATGGATGGCTGGATGGATGGATAGATGGATGGATAGATGGGGGGTGGGCGGGCGGTTGGATGCAGAAATAAATGGGTGCATTGAATGAAACGATGGTGGTGGAAAGGATGGATAGATAAACAAATGAATGGGTGGATGGATTCAATTGTTTGTCAAACAAACAACTTAGAATCAGACAACGTATTTACAAATGCTTCATCAATTAACTGAAAGCAGATGGGAGGTTAATGAATCTTGAGGAAATTGTTTTTATCTCTGCACCGTAGAGACAATCACCGGACAAAAATATAACTCTTATGGTAAGAGAATAAGTAGCTGGGGCAGATGACACGATATTGAAAGGATTACGCCATCGAAATAAACTGGCAGCGTTGGTACAGTCCATGTTTACTATAAATATGCACACAAAGGCTTATGAATACCCACAACAGCACATCAAAGATATGATAAATTATCTCATTTCTGCCAAACCCCCACACACAAACAGCCCAACATAAATGCAGACAAGACAAGCCAGACGCAACACACAACATTTCCCTTGAAGCAAACCCATCTGAATTATGTAACAGCAACAGACTGTAACAGTCAGCGCTGGGCTGGGATGGGTGGGGCCAAAGGAAGGGGTGGGGCCCAAGGTAGGGGCATTCATACAGGGCCAAGTGTTGGGACTAGTATAGGCTGGCTAGACAGACAGGCTGAGCCAGTATGGACTGTATTTACTCTGACCTGGATGAGTGGAAATGGGGGGATTAATCATAACAACAGACATGCTGTTTTCAAAGGATCAGGTGTGAGTGTGTATGTGTGTGTGTGTGTGTGTGTGTGTGTGTGCGTGCGTGTGTGTGTGCGTGTGTGTGTGTGTGCGTGTGTGTGTGTGTGCGTGTGCGTGTGTGTGGTGTGTGTGTGTGTGTATGTGTGTGGGGGGAGGGTGGCGTGGTGTACAGTGTGTGTGCACAGTGTGTGTGCACAGTGTGGTTGATTTTACCTGTGTGTTTTGTTACTGTAAAGAATGAGAGGTGATGCATAGAGTGGGAACAAGAGATAGAGTAAGAGAAAGAAAGAGAGACAGAGATAGACCAGCCCTAGGCTGTCTTACTCCTGCCTGCCCTGTCCACAACTGGTGGTCCTGAGGGTAGTGCTTCAGAGGGTGAAGTGCTCAGTGGGCCTCTGTGACCATTCAGGATATGGATAAGGTTAACTCTGCTACACAAACACATCCACATGCACTCACAAAAGTGCACACACACACACACACACCCACACCCATACCCACACCCACATGCACAAACGCACAAATGCAGGCATGCACACACAATGCACAATGCACAACACCGCCTCCACGAGAACTCAGTGGTACAAACGACCTCTCACATCACATGACCACGGAAAACAAATGCTGACATATTCAAACTCACGTGCAGAGCGCAGGTGGTTGGGTTCACCGCCACACGTGCACATATGTACATGCAAATGCATAATTACTGACACACACACAGACACACACACTCACGTAGATACACACACGCTAGGCTTCAGTATAAATAGGGCCGGACAGTGTTTATTGGTGTTTCTGATGAGGAAACGGTTAAAGTAGCTCCAGTCTTCCATGGGGAAGGTTCTAGAAGGAGGCCAACTGGTTTCCTCTTTCTCCTCGTTAGCAAAGAATGTCATGAGTGTGTGTCTCTGTGTGTGAATATGTGGATGTATAGAGGTGTGTGTGTGCGTGCGTGCATGTACATCTGGGTGTGGGGCTGAAAATGTTTGCATGCATGTGAAATCTGTATGCACGATGCATATCTATATATGTGTGTGTGTTTGTGTGTGTATCTGTGTGTGTCTGTGTATGTTAATCTGGGTGTGTCTGTGAAATGTTTGCCTGGGTGTGTACATCTGTATGTGTGTGCATGTAGAGGTGTGTGTCTTCTGGATGTGTCTGTGAAAATGTTTTAATGCTGGTGTGTGTGTGTGTGTGTGTGTGTGTGTGTGTGTGTGTGTGTGTGTGTGTGTGTGTGCGTGTGTGTGTGTGTCTGCATGTGTGTGTGTGTGTGTGTGTGGGTGGGATCATTTAACCTTGGTAGAAGAATAAAACCTTTTCACTTGTAGACATGATACCTTGCTTGTTGATATAAGACGTTTAGGGTTCAGGGTTGTTGAGATCACTTTAGGATCAGCCCTTGTAATCCTTAGTAGCAGTCTGTGTTTAAGACATGATACAGAGGAACTGGATCTGCTGTAGTTTCATGGACTGGGCAGGTGGCCATTTTGCTGCCGGTTTTTCTGCAAAGTCATGATTTTCATGTCCCAATTCTATCTGCTGCTATGTCCCCTGTTTAATCATTCCGGTATTTCTGGAATAACAAAAATAAAAGTACTCTATAGGATGTTCCTTTATCCTTAAATAGTTTAGAGAGGAAGCAAAAAAGTAAAAATGATTACGTTTGAAAAAAATACGAGTTTCACCTGTGTTTTCTCAGGTTTGGGAATAGAACACACAGTTTGAAAACCTTTAATCGTTATATTTTTCCAACGGTGCCTCAGTTCAAGAGAACGTCTGGTCTTGTTCTCATGTTACGCTGTCCCTTAATCCCCTTGTGTTTTTGTGTGTTTGTGTTGGCACACCGCACGCTTTGGATGACAACGCCTTGCGCGTCCAGGCGTGTGCACGTAGGGTCACAAGTGCACAGAAACACGCACCTTTTGGCTGACTCATGGTGTCGTGGTCCAACTAATGTCCATTGTCAAGGTAATTCCCCGTTGATACGGATACCGAAAGCAAATATACAGGTGAGACTGAGGGAGGGATACGCCCCGAAAGAGATGCCTTTCTCATGACGAAGCTAGTCATATAATAATCATTTGAATTAGTAATCATTCAATTATTTAAACTATTTTGAGCATTCAGCTCGTCTTTGTTTTTCTGTTAGGAGCCAACTTAATCCAGGAACTAGTTTTGCCCGTCCAGATTTGTTTACATTTGAGTCATCAAATGTAAGTGAACCGCTGAAATCGAAATATATTTCATGTCACGCTCCTCGAATAGCTCCTGTTGGAAATGGGGAAAAACCTTTAGAAACCCACCGCATAGACCAGTGATGCTGCCTCTCCCCGGCTCGCTAGGGGGGAATGTCCTGGGTGAGTAGACATTTAAGATGTTTGAAATATACCAGGGGGCCAGGAAAAGTCCAATATGAAGTCAGGAAAACATTGAATATAATTGGTCAAAAAGATTTAGGCAATATACCAGATGAAAAGGTTAACCAATTTCTGTGTAGAGAAACTGGACGTCATACTTTTCATACTTTTACTATTACTAATAGTACACTTGCTTGCACAATATCTCTTTCATTTTAATACATTGTTGAAAAAGGTTGTACAACAGAAGCAATTCTTGTAATATTATTACTGTAAACACCCCCCCACCCCCCCCCCCTTAAGACATACCATGAAACCCACTTTGCATTTCAATGTTGTTGTGGAGTAAGTGATGCCGTTTTATAAACTCTTACAATTAAACAACTAGCTAACCAAATCAATGATGGTGGCAGTACTTTACAAGCACCGAGAAGCCAAGGAGGTCAATCAATGAAGTGGATCATTAGAATCGAAAGATTCCGCGTCTAATGGAGGGATCACTGAGGGGAAGCCATCGCGGTGTTTGATGATGCTGTTTGTGGGCCTTTTAAGCGAGCGAAGCATCTTCATATCTGCATCCAGGAATCAAGAGGAATATATAAGGGCTGTTACTTGATGAGGCTACATCGCAAAACAGTTTTGCTGTGCAGCAAAAAATCCTGTTTTTTAGGTCAAACACACATGCATGCACACACATACACGCACACACACACACACACACACACACACACACACATACACACACACACACACATACAAAACGCTGCATCCTGAAGATCATAATTTCTTTCCCACAGAAGTGCAGCTGGCCATGGTTATATAAGTCGCGTAGAGTGAGCTTGTTTAGCAGAGGAGATGATCAGCAACAATCAGACACACATCACGTCAAACACAAACATCCAAAGGAGGCTGTGACCGCCCCTGAAACCCCAGGAATCAGTATCTTTTTAGTGGATGTTCCCATTCTGATCCAGATTCGATGACGTACTTTGTTCATCGAAAAACATATTCTCTTTTTTGTCTTTTCAAACGTAGTTCCTCAAACCTGTAAAAAAATATGCATTAAGCTAACACAAAGTAATGGTGGACACTGCACACAGTTCAAATATCACAATTTAAAGTCAGATACGTCAAGCCCTGTAAAATAAGAACAATCCAAACGAGATTGGAAAATAAAAAAAATAAAAAAATTGAAAATAACCACGATCCAACATTTCATGAACAAAACAGCCAGCCACCAATTATGGAAAAAAAGAAAATCACAATCACAATTATACGTCATTGAAGTATTTTTTTGCTCTGTTGTTGCTGCCATGGAAACAACTGTTGTTGCCTGGTGATGATTATGTTTAGATTTACTACCCATATGAACTATACAAGCTCTCTCTAATCCATACATACGGCCCTATATCTTCTATAGTGTATCTCTCTGCTTCCTCTCAAGTTGTACAGGGTTCTCAGAACTGTATCTAAATTCCTTGAATTCATTCCACAATTCAATCTGAATCTGACCCAGAGAATCAATGCTAGGACGCTAACATGCTGCCATCAATGTTTAAACGTCAGGCTGTAATTGTTTAATACTGTTCAGCTGAATACCGGTACATCGCACTATTATTCAAAACGAGGTGTGTGTCTTTTTTTAGTCCATAAAGTGCTAAAAGAATGACAGCAGGAAGCTAGTTCTAAAAATAGAAGATAATGCTTATCTATCACCGATGCGCCGTCAGTCGACAGTGCTAATGCCGCGTGATCTGCCTCCGAAGCCGCCGTACGTCTCCTGTTATGCTGGGAGACAGAGGTGTGGGCCTGCCGATGGATCCCTTCAACACCAAGACAGACAGACAGACAGACAGACAGACAGACAGACAGACAGACAGACAGACAGACAGACAGACAGACAGACAGACAGACAGACAGAGAGAGAGGCGGTGGGCGGGGGAGGTGGAGGGAGGGGAGCGTGTTGTTTGTGAACCAGGCTTCTTTCTCTCTCTTGCATTCCATGAGATTAGAAAATGTCTTCCACTGGCACAACGGCTAAGCTCCCCCACTAATGAGAGCTGAGGGTGAACTAGGCCACGTCAGGAGCACAGAATTCTACGCTGTGCTGCAATTACCCGACATATTTAAAGATAGGATCATAGAACCTAAAATAAACATGAAATGCATAATGGATACAAAGGACAATGGAAAATGAGGAGACTTACAGACAGACAGATGTATGAATGCAAGAGATTCTATCTGATGGTGTGCGTAATGGGGTTAGGGTTTGTGAAAGGGTAAGGGTAAGTAATGGGGTTATGGAAAGTAATAGGGTTAGTTTTAAGGTTAGACATATCAGAGTATTTATATCAGAGCTTACTCCTATCGTATAACAAAAGATAAACCCATGTGCAACTTCAATCAATACCAGACTCATCAATGAAGTCAATCATTGGCTGTTAGAATACAGTGGTTAGGACATGCCAACACCACAGATCCACGTCTGCAAAATGGCGGGAAGCTATTCCTCCTGTTCGAGCAGTCTTCCCGATGGCTCCCGGGTGGATTAGGCAGGCTTTCTGCTT
>JACYXH010000765.1:2695560-2728060 GCA_026745465.1 Lota lota
ACTATACACACGTAGAACAAACATATGCAATAACAACATATCCATTCATCAACATTAATGACAATATTTGCATGCTAACATACAAGAACTAGACATACGGGAAGCAAGTGCATCCACAATAGGCTAATGAGGAACAAGGCTCCTGGCACGGCGTAGTGAATCCTATCTCAGCTGATGATGATGACATTCACACATGACGTCATGTGTTCTCACACATACACACATACACACACAAACATATTATCTTCCCAACTCTTGAGACTGTCACATTCTACGACAGTAATCTGTTCTAAACCCATTGAGGGAAAACATAATTAATCTGATAATGATGACTCTCTCTCTCTCTCGCTCTCCCTCGCTCTCTTTCTCTCGCTATGTCTCTTGCCCCATGTCTCTTGCCCTCTCTATCTTTAACTGGCTCCCTCTTTGTCTCAAAGGAAACACGAATGAACACAAAGAAGGGTTAACAAAGACTGATCAGGCAGCGTGACAGAGAGACAAGTCATCAAGGAGATGGAGAGATAAAGAAAAAGTGAGAAAGAGAGAGATGGGATGGAGAAGGGCAGACAGAAAGGATTAAAGGGGAGAGAAACAAGGAGACAGAGAGAGAGACACAAGGAGGTCCATACAGCCTGACAATCCTCCCCTTTAATTAAAAGTCATAAATCTATGATTACTCTCCCATGGTGCCAAGGGGCACCCTTCTTCTCTATGTCTTCCTCTCATCCCTCTACCTCTCATGACCCCTACCTTCTCATACACCTTCCTTTCTCCCCCCTCCCTCCCTCCCCCCCTCCCCGTTCACCTTTGAAGCCTCAGAAATCGTTTTCTGGACATGTTTGTTGTTGCTTTGCCCACTGCAGCGCACCCCCCATCCATCTCCTCCACTCACATCTCTCTGCCAGCCTGTGTGCAAAGAGGAAGAGGAGGAGGAGGAGGAGGAGGAGGAGGAAGAGCATGTGGAGAGCAGGCCGAGGGGGTAGAAACAACCTCCTGTCGGGGTTGAGTCAAAGATGAAAGAGCTCGTGCTTCATTGTTTACATGTGGCCAATCGAACGATGGATCTGATGTGCACAGTCCTCTCCACGCCAGCTTTCAGTTACAGTACTGGACGCACAGGATGGAGAGAGAGAGAGAGAGAGAGAGAGAGAGAGAGAGAGAGAGAGAGAGAGAGAGAGAGAGAGAGAGAGGGAGAGAAAGAGAGATAAAGAGAGTGATGCTAATCAAAGCATGAGGCCTTTTATTTCTTTAGTGTTTTTTTTTCTTCTTGTTGACAGATTGTCTAAAAGATACTTGATTCATGTCCTAAATACATAACATGACATAACATTAAACACACACACACACACACAAAACACACACATACACACAATGGATTTCACAATGGTATTTCCACTGTGATGGACTGTGCAGAGCTTGGCGTACAGTAAAGTTCAGGGTTCAAATCTCTGACATTTCAAGCGATTGATACACTCTGGGATTTCACTGGTCTACATCCTACATTTGTTCAGGTCACGCTGTGATTGGATGCCAGCATTGAATAACTGAGGACGTTTTTTTGGGTGGATAATTAGTGAGGGAAATCGGCGATGGATTTTTGGCCAAACGTAGAAAGTGTATTGTTTCACATGTTTTGCTTTGCGTTCTAGATGAGGGATTCTATCTGAAACCCAGCCTACCTTAGTGCAATTACAACTGTGGAGTCTTTCATTTTGACCTGTGGACACACAGGCTACACACACATACACACACACACATACACACACACACAGCCATGCTAATGTGAAAAATATGAGTTATAAAGACTTTGTTTTTCTTAAGACTCCATTTGGGTGGAGTTTCACAGCATAGCTCAGATTGTGTGAGGGGCACATTGTTGATTGTAGACTGCAAAGTGAATCAAGCAGGCTCTTAAATGCTTTCCTGCCATTGTCTTCACCTTCTCACGAACTGAGGTAGCCAAACAATGCAGCCGCATAGAAAAGTCCAACAGGCCATTAAACGCAGAGAGGGCTCTGAAGTCGCTTTCAAAATGTTGTGTTTTAAGGACAGAAATATCACCCCAACCTTAATCACCATCATCATCATCATCATCATCATCATCATCATCATCATCATCATCATCATCATCATTTTTTTCATATTTGTATTGATTTAATATTTTAATACCTCAATACAAACATGAACTTTCCTTCTGGAAATCATTCTACAAACAGTAGCCATGGCTATTCACTAATGCTTTGCACTGTGGCTAAATCTTCATTTTCAAGTCTATTCCGGTGTGTCGCACACAACCATACCAACACACGTCATTGATCCAAGCGCACATGCAAGCAGGCATGCATGCACAGACACAACAGAACAACGACAAAGAAATACACGTGCACACACGTGCACACACGTGCACACTCGTGCACACCCACCCAGGCGGCTTCATTCCTTTTGCACGTTTGACCAGTTGGGAATTCTCTGAAGTGACGTGTAGCTGACAGCTCATTAAAACAGCATTAGCTTTGTTTGTAGAAAATGTGTTTAAGTACAGCGAGTATCACAACAAACCAATCCTGCACCTGTGTTACTCTCTTGACTGTAAAGGGAAAAAGAAAGAAAAAGATGTATGTCGGCATCCGTCAATGGAAAACACAAACAACGTCACTCCTTGTTGATATTTTGTCTTCTGTCAAAGCACTACTGTTGCTAACGCACATAACTACTAACTTGAGATGTTTAATAGGCCCTATGGTGTTTACGTCCTTTTTTATTTTGTGTTTTTCTACGAGTATGAGGACATTTCCTGCCGGGAACCAAAGTGTCCTAAACATTTTAAACACTACAATGCCAACGCAAACCATTTCAATGAAACAACACTGACATTGCAACCCTGTACCGCAAGTATTTCAGACCCCTACTGCGGCCCGTTGCGCTCCAGATGTCTGTGGTTCAAATCGCAACAATCAACCGCGTGAGACCACAGGGAGGGAGGGGGGTGGAAACGTGAGAATTCATTTCACAGAGTTGTTTACGTGAACTGCTGTGGTCTGAAATTGGAAGGGGGTGGGCGGGGTGGGGGGGGGGGGGGGGGGGGGGGGGGGGGTGGGGGGGGGGGGGGTGGGGTAGAGGGTGTCTGTAACCTCTCATTGATTAAAGATTGGTACAGCAACAAGAGTTCCCCAGCGCTCCCAGTGACCACCCCCCGCCCCCCCCCCTCCCCATCCACCTCCCCCCCACACACACACACAGCACGGTTTACGGAAATTTTTCCCTCCACTATGATAACAACATAAGATAAGGAGATAAGCCTGTGAGACAAGCCAACATCTGTTCTTCACTCCCCTGATGAATAATACATTCGCTGGTAACTCCTTCAAAAGGGTGATCATAATTGTATTAAGACAGATGAGGTTATGATATAGCATTACCGTCCATATGGAAATGCTGTAATTGTTTCTTAAGAGGCCCTAATGTTTTCTTGCCATGTAGGTGTGTTCATTGAAACCGCATGAGTCACAAAACAGACAATTAAAACATCCGCGTGTTTGAAACATGAGTTGCAGCTCAGTCGCAAAGGGAATGATCATTCAATCCTGATACATATTAAATAATGTGTTAAATAATTCAATTCTGACAAAGATTGAGGAGGCCTCGTGTTCTAAGCGATAAAGTCATGAGAAAGAACAAGATTATTATTTAAAGATTAAATAAAAATTCCCAACGGGCTTCATCATGCGATGCTGTGTGGTTCATTCATGTGAACGATAATTAGTTCAAACGAAGGCGCAATCATTGTATACTTGCGGTCTAATGTATCTTTCAACATCCCGGCGTGTGCTGACGTGCCTGCATTCTTGTCGCCTGAATCACTCTCTATGTGTTAGTGTGTGTGTGTGTGTGTGTGTGTGTGTGTGTGGAAAGTCCCTCTGCCTGTGAATCACAATAGCACACCGTGCACCGGGACATAATGAAGGCAGACAGATACCTGATAAGGTCTCAGGCTGTTACAGGTACAACACCTTACAGGTGAGTCCATCTCTTCTTCTCGACCGCTGTTGCATGGCAGCAGCTTCAGACACACATTGACCCACCCATACACACCCACACACACATGCACACACGCACACATGCACACACACACACACACACACACACATGCTCACACACATGCACACACACGCGCGCACACACACACATACACATACACACACACCCGCACACACAAACACACATGTGCTCACAAAAATGCACATACACAGATACACACACACACACAAACATACAAACATACACACACACACAGTCAGAGTGAATTCGGAAAGCTCCAAACCGTGGTGGAAAGTCCTGAATTCTCCACCTCCCTCTCACAAGTACACACACACACACACACATACACACATACACACACACGTGCAATACGCCACCGCTAATTTTTCCAGGCAAGCATTTCACGACCACCAGTGTGACATCATCCACCCAGTGTGAGCGTGAGCTGGCAGGTTGTTTGACACGTCTGACCTTGCCTCTGGCTGACAACTTCCATTTCGCCTCCATCCTAGCTCAATGTTTTCTGCCCAGCTGCGTTAGCCTACTTCCAGCCACGTAAAGTGCGAAAGCACAAACGTGCATGGCGCCCTGGTTTAGCCTGTGAAGTTGATGTTAAATAAAGACCTCCATTGTCCCCCTCTTTTCTCCTTCCCTCCATCCCTCCCTCCCTACCCCCTCCTTCCCTTCCCTTCCCCTCCTCTCCTCCCTCCCCTTCCTTGTTATCCCTATCTTTTTCACTGCTTTAATGAAGACTAACCTCATTTTCTATGAAAAATCAATGATTTTAGCTGGAGATGGTCAACACTCCCCTCTCCATTGCCTGTCTCCCCCGCATTCTCCCCCCCCCCCCCCCCCCCCCCCCCCCATCCCCACTCCAAGTCCCTCAGAAATCTTGGAGTCATTTTCAACTGTTCTTTAATCTTCGCTCTTGAGCGGGGAACAATGAAGCAGTTGTCCCTCGGTGGAAAGGAGCAAAAAAAATTAAAGGGGCATTCGAATGACAACAAGATAATGGTTGAGTAATCTCGGTTGACATGAAAGGACGGTATCTTGAATATCTTGTACTAACCTATTATGGGGTCTGAGTTATGTTAAAAAAAGACACAAGAGAAGTACACAAAACAATTGAATGGATCAATGAACGCTGTGTTGGTTTGTGTCTGTGTGTGACAATGTGTGTGTGCGTGTGTGAATTGAAATGACGCTATAATCCTCTGAGGGGGTGTCAGGCATGCATTGTCCCTTAATCCTCGTAACAGGAATTCCGTACTTCAACGATATATTTCCTTTTTTCCCCTCTGTCGCTTCTTAAAACCCGGAAAAAAGACGGAGAAGGGAGACGTGAGAAAGGAACCATCTGATACGACAACGTCGTTGTTATTGTCTTTATTTGTTGTTGTCATTGTTGTAATTGTTGTAATTGTTGTCATTGTTGTCATTGTTGTCATTGTTGTCATTGTTGTCATTGTTGTCATTGTTGTCATTGTCGCAAAGCACAATTCTTTTCCCCAGAAATATTAATAATTAGGAAAATAAATCTCTTTGTAATGTGATTCTAAAACTTTCAGAGCATATTTTGATGAGGATAAGCGAAGAAGTCTATTTTCTATGTTGTATGCAAAGCTTTACACTGGGATGTCTTTAAAAGTGTGTGAGAGTTATTCTCCAGATAGCTAATGTGCAAATCCAAAACAGCTGCAAAAACATATTTGCTTGATAAGGATAATGATCACATTTGATTGATTCCATGATCAGAATGCAGTGACTTGAAAACGAAAGTTTTGAACAATGCAAAACATGTTGCGTCTTTGAGGTCAGACTTGTGATCATCTGGATTTGAACCATTTCCTTTAACTTTTTTGTTTTTTTTGTTTTTTTCAATCCTTGTTCTGCCACTGTGTCTCATTCAAGCAACGACAAACACTTCCAACGCTGTTCAACACGATGACTTCGGCCACCCAAAGTACAGCAGCGCAGGCCGTGATTTACAACAGCGTTCACCCCCCCCCCCACCCCCACCCCCACCCCCACCCCCGACTCAAGGCTGTCAGCGCCCTGGCAGCGGCAGAGTGTGTGCTGCAACGTGGGCGTGTCCGACATCCACATTCGTTGAAACATCAGCATGCCTCCTGTCATCCAAACTCTCTCAACAGATCCGCTCTCACCCTTTACCACCTCCCCCACCACCACTGCCTCCCCCACCTCCCCCACCTCGCTACTTCCAAGCAACTCCCAAACACTGTAAACACACACAAACTTTTTTATGGGGCCAAGTGAATGCGGACGAGCAGCCAATTAAAGAAAAACGATTTCGACTTCAGCTCGTTGCACACAAAGGAAATCAAAGGGGGGTTACTGCCGCCTGTCTCTCTCCCCACCCCCCCCCCCCGTACACACACACCACAAATACCTGTCCCCCCCTTCCCCCTCCGTCTTAGATACACACGCACATAACAGAAAGACACACACGAACACCCACAGACACAACAAGAGAGGTTTTTCACACCCTGCCTAGCGTCTTACATTCCACCAGTCTGAGGTTAGATGACTGTATGACAGAAAGGTTTGTGTGTGTGGGTGTTTGTGCACGTGTGTGTGTGTGTGTGTGTGTGTGTGCATGTGCCCACATGTGTGTGTGTGTGTGTGTGTGTTTTATGAGGAGTGATCTGGGTTGGGTTTACATGCCTCAGTAGCTGTGAGAACTGAGATGATGTCTGAGAAGATTAAAGGTATGATGCACTTGTGTTTTTGTGTGTGTGTGTGTGTGTGTGTGTTGGTGCGTGTGTGTATGTGTGTGTGTAAAAGCATCTGTTGGGATGAGTTTAGGAGAGAAACAGCAGGATTGGTCTCCTAGCCATCACCCCACGCGATGGTTCGGATGGCGTTTTGTCTCAGAATGCACCCCCCTACCTTCCTACTGCTGACCCCTCCACCGCCTCCCCATCTCCTGTATTTCCCTGGCTGCCGCTTGTCTTTTAAACAGCTTGAAGCTTGTCATAACCCCCAGGCCTGGAGAGAATCAGGCTTGTTTTCTCTCCACTGAGTAAGTGAGTGCACCGGCAAATAGAGGGGATTTTCATGAAGCTGCAAAAGCCAATCAAACTGCTTCATGTTATATGACAGGAGGCGGCAGGGTAGTCACGTGGTGAGGGTGTTTGATATCCCAGCCCGAAAGGTTCTGGGCTCAAATCCCAGTGTCCACAGTCTACCTGTAGGCGTCCTTGAGCAAGATATCAAACCTTTACCTCCAAAAGTGTTCGATGAATGTGTCTGCTAAAAAAACGGAATAATAATTAGTTGTGAATATTACATTGCTTCCGATTATTTTGATAACACGCACACACACACACACACACACACACACACACACACACACACACACACACACACGTACGTACACACAAAGTGAAGGTGTGTTGCTCAACCACTCAAGCCGACCACCAATTGTGATCACCCTGTGAGGCATCTAGATTCCAGCTTCTGGATCTCCTTTGGCCACAGAGGAATCATCAAGCATCAAACCAGAAAACCCTCCACCTGCGAGAGAGAGAGAGAGAGGAACGCTCTCCTCCACCCACTCTGAACTACAGCTGCTCCGTGTCAGGGCAAGTCCTGGGCTTTACCACCGGCTGATGAATATGGATGGTGATATGACTCTGCGTTGCTGGTGATTAATCTGCTGTTATGTGCTTATTTTGCTGACGCCGCGCGGTTCCACAAATAGCCGGTCTGAGTCAGCAGCCGCCGCAGCAGCAGCCCAGGAGAGACGAGATATGGGTCCGCACAGGTCGAGCTCTGGGTAGAGGTGGCATCCAGGCATGGCTATAAACAGGCATGGCTCTAAACAGGCATGGTATGTAATGGGATAAAAGACGACATGGAAAAGTTGAATTCTGGCTTAATGTACGTTAACTTTATGTTCAAGGGGGGAGAGTGCGAAAGGGCGACAGAAAGGGCGATATAAATACTTTACTTTGACTTTCATTATAGGTCCTCAGAGAAATAGTTGGTTTGAATCCGTGACATTCACTACGTCATTGATACTTCACAATAACAATAGTGGTGGTTGCAACCAATGTTTCTGTGGTTTGTTCCTCTATGTAGCGCATGCAACATTGACCTCTGACCCTTGATTCCAACCTCCGGCGGAAGACCTACAACAGAACTAACCGATTAATCATTGAGAGAGCTGATCCACGAGTGAACTGCTGTTTTTTACAGAGGTAGATAAATACTGAGGCTGACAGCTAGAGATGTCCTCGCTTTGGCTAACGTTCTGTATGTCCCTTCTTTCATCCTCCCTGTGCATCTCCGTCTGTCTATTATATTCCCTCTCTCGCTATTCTCTCCATTTCTCTGGACACGGTGACGTTCCCATTAGGCTAAGAGAGAGAGAGAAAGAGATGAGAGAGAGAGAGAGACACTCAGTTCTGACGACATCAGGAGCAGGTTGACGCTCTGGCGTTGACACCTCACCAAGCAAGTACTGCTATTCATTAACCTCTGTATCAGCCAATGATCCACCAGCCTCTCTCTCCCCCGGCCCAATAAGGATTTGGTTAATTAGCTGGTCTCAGAGCTTCCTGATCTGCCAAACGTGTGTGTGTGTGTGTGTGTGTGTGTGTGTGTGTGTGTGTGTGTGTGTGTGGGAGCGAGGGTATTCATAGTAAGAATACAAATCTCCATAGATTTGAGAACATATTAACCTGAACCCTAAGCTCCACAGGTACAGATGAGCACACTAATTCCAGTGTGTTCCTGGCAAGGTGTCTTCACAGATTAAAATAAATGCACTTCTTTTACCTGTGCTATGTCTCTGACCTAGTAACCGCTTTGAGTAGTGGGATATGAACTGGAACAGATGTGATCCAGGGATGTGGTGTGGGAGTCGAAGAGAATATAAAATAAATAGATGGCATGTTGATGGACAGACAAACAGACCGGACTGGAGAACTGTAGGTTGCCATGCATCCTACAATGTATTGTTTAGTCATTTGGCGGGCACTTATCAAAAACAACAGTGATTTTTAAATTAGCAGGTAGAGGTTAGGGCATCTTGGAGGTCTACAGGTAGACTGGGGACATTGGGGATCGAACCAAGGTATTTTCTGCTTGGAGTCAAACATCCTGACCACTACTCAATCCTGCCCCCAAAGAGGGACTGTGTTTTTAACTTGGAGTGTGTTTTATTTTATTTTCAGTTTCGATTTGGACCGAGGTCTCTCACCGTCTCTCTCTCTCTCTCTCTCTCTCTCTCTCTCTCTCTCTCTCTCTCTCTCTCTCAACCTCTTCCTCTCTCTCTCCCTCTCCCCCTCTCTGTAGTCATCTCTCTCCCTCTGCCTCTCCCTTCTTCTCCCTCGCTCTCTCTCCCTCTCTCTGCCCCCCTGGCTCTCTTCCTCTCTCACAGATCCAATCAACGGATAGTGTGTGATTTGTCCGTCTGGCTCGTGTCGATTGTGCACTGTGGTGGTTGAATGATGGCTTGGTTTTGTCGTTTAAGCGTCCGTGAGTGACTTTCAATCAGAGTCTGGACACCTCCGTCTTTTGTCAGCCAGTGGGACGCATATTTCTGTTTCATTCTTCGATTTCTTTCGGTGTTTTCAGGAAGAAGAACAGTCAATGAATATTCACACCTTTTTGTAGAGAGTGAGATTGCGGTCTATGTTTAATTATCTAGCTTAATCAACTGATAATTTATCATAGCACCTGTTCCGACCTCATTATAGTTTTAATATGGCTGAGTTTTAAGTCATTTTGTCATTTCAGTCAAGAAGTGCCAAATTATACTGGTTAATCACTTACAGACTTTGTTTAAATTATAATAATGGTGTGAAGCTGGAAAATATCGAACAGACATAATAAGTGGTGTATTGATGTGTATGAGACTGTGCCTGTGCTTGTGAGTGTGAGGGTGTGTGGGTATGAGGGTGTGTGATATGTGCGTGCATGTGTGTGTGTGTGTGTGTGTGTGTGTGTGTGTGTGTGTGTGTATGTGTAGTTGCATGCACATGTATATATCTTTCACAGGTTACAGATACAAAACAGAACTTGTAGGGGCATGAATGATTCATCTTGAACTGTATTGTGGGTAATTTAGTTGTCAAGTCCTCTCCTTCTCCTCTTTAGTAATTGAGTCGGGTGTGGGAGAAAACCCCTCCTACACACAGTCCTACACCCGTCACCCCCCTCAAAACCTTTAATCCTAAAGACTCACAGAAACATCCATCATATTGCCTCGCACCAAGCCCAAGACTATTTTTACTGAGTTAAAGGAACTTTTTGTATGTTCTTTTGTATTTCTGTTGCTGTTTGTCTTGAAATGTATTTGTTGCAGATTTTTTAAATTATATTAAAAAAAAACTTGTAATTTAGTCATTGTTTTCTTGAAATGGAGTATCTTCTTAGTTTTTCATTCGACATCCAAAGCACTTTTGTTTAAACTTCATGTTGTCGGATAATAAAGAAAGTGATCTCTCTCTCTCTCTCTCTCTCTCTCTCTCTCTCTCTCTCTCTCTCTCTCTCTCTCTCTCTCTCTCTCTCTCTATATATATATATATATATATATATATATATATATATATATATATATATATATATATATATCTCTATGTCTCTCTCTTGCCCAGGGCAGCATTATGATCTGAAGTCCCTAGTGAAACGTTGCCTTGAAGCAGTTTCCATCTCAAATTAGAAATCTGCATTACCGCTAAAATGATAATGTAATCATAAAAAAGTATTCATTAATGCTATTAGTGGACTTACTTAGGCCAACTAAGTCATACAGTTGAATTGAGTGAGTACATTACATTATATTTATAGGAAATAGGCAAGGGAAATATTACATTCCCATAATGACGTACAGTACAACTCATTATAATACACAATGGCAATGATGTTATGCTAATAAGCAGCTCAATTCCGGCCATGAGTTCCTCTTAAATTGATATGCTGCAAGATAATGGCAGGAACGCCGTTGGGTTCGCACTATTATACTATAGAGATATATACATATCTGAAAGGGTTTTACTTGCACAGGGACTGAATAGCTCTTTATACTTTTGGTAAATGTTTTGATGACAAGGACATTGCTGAACAACCTTGTCTGTCTGGCTTGATGTCGTTTGGGAGCATTTGTATGCAAATGTAGATTTTGAATGAAAATTGAGAGTTGTGAGTTTCTCTGTCTGTCCGCCTGCCTGGCTCTCATGCCTGCCTATCTGATTGTCTGTCTGTCTGCTTCCCTGTCTGTCTGTCTCCTTAGCTCTCTCTGTATGTCAGCCTCCTTGTCCATCTGTCTGCCTGTCTGTCTGCCTGTGAGATTTCGTTTTTCAAATCATTGTTTTTCTTTTTGATACGTCATTTTCTGCTTGTCTGTGGTAACCATGTTCCTCTGGAGACATACATGATTGAGATAAACAAGGTGTTAGATAGACAGACACTCAACAACTCCTGAGAGAACACATGCATATCCACCACCACCACTTGCAACAAGCTATGAAGGGGGAGAATAAAAAACTAAATGGCCACTGGACAGTACCCCCACTAGATCCATTATGGAAAATAATGCTTATTTTTCCCTGCAACAGACACAATAGTGTCTCTCTTCAACATTGTTGTTGTTTAGGAGTGAGGCCGTGAAGTGAGATGATTGCGGAGAGACACAGAGAGAGAGAGAGATACTTGCTTTTCTCAACAACAGGCAAGCTAAGGCTCATATTAAGCAACTGAATCATTTTGGTTTTTGTCTATTCTGAAAATGAAGGATAAATGAATTTGTGTTGCAAGAAACGATAATAAAGATAGTGAGAGTGATAGGCAGATAGATCAATTGTCACAAACAGATAAAGAAATACAAAGAGAGGGATAAAGAAATACAGAGAGAGAGAGAGAGAGATGGAGAATAGGGCACTGAACAAAACTGCTTTTGCTCTGCTCGAAAACCTTAATGACAGAGTGAGCTGATCGAGTGGATTACAGCTACTGTCTGGATGAGGTTTTGGGGGCAGAAGGGAGAGCCACTAGCGGTGGTCCACCAGTGGCACTCAGGACACAGCCCACACTGGAGGAACTGACTTCCAACCCACCCGGACACTGGTGCTTATAAACTCCCACATTTGTCCCCAAATTCCTGTCACACAAATGGAAAACTAGAGCCACCGCTGAGAGCCACGTCCACACACACAAGCACACACACACACACACACACACACACACAAACGGTCCCATGCAGTATCTGTGTTGAGGCTCAGCGGGGCTCCTGCAGGGCAGCCTGTTATCTGCAGTGAACCACACCCGCAGCTCTGCTCCCCTCAGCCCAATGTCTGAGCTGGGAAACACTGGTCACCCCCTCGCCCTGCTGGGCGTCTCTCTATCTTCACTCTGGTGTGAAGACATGTCACCTGAGAGAGAGAGAGAGAGAGAGAGAGAGAGAGAGAGAGAGAGAGAGAGAGAGAGAGAGAGCGAGAGAGAGAGAGAGAGAGAGAGAGAGAGAGAGAGAGAGGGAGAGAGAGAGAGAGAGAGAGAGAGGCACAGGGCCAGAGGGTCACAGGATGGAGGGGGTTGTCCTCTTGGCCCAAGAAGACAACGCAGAGGTGGCCTCAGCCAACACACCGCAATACTGCCAGGATTCATGTGCTAGAATTGGCCCATGTATGTGTGTGTGTGTGTGTGTGTGTGTGTGCTTTTCATGTTAATAATTGAATCTTGAAGTGTCTTCATAGGCAGGTTGGTTGTAACGGGGTATGTGTGTGTGTGTGTGTATGTGTGTGTGTGAGTGTGTGTGTGTGTTTGTTAGGGCATGCTTATCTGTGTGTAGGAATGTGTATCATGTGGCTGTTAATCTATATTATAATATATATGTAAGCCAACTTCTGTAAATATGTGTGTGTGTGTGTGTGTGTGTGTGTGTGTGTGTGTGTGTGTGTGTGTCTGTGCTTGTCTGTGTATGTGTGTGTATGTGTGTGTGTGTGTGTGTGTGTGAGCAGGTATAAGTGTGTGTTTTTGTGTGTGAATGAGTAAATTGAAGCATGGTGGGAGGATCAAAAGCCAATGGCACAGAAGGTCCCTGACAGAGCAGAGGGAAGAGGATGATATCATTGTAGTCTGCAAAATAGAGGAGCAGTAGAGAGACAAAAATAATACATTGAGAGCTAGAGAGAGAGAGAATGAGAGAGAAAACGAGAGAGAGAGAGAGATAGAGAGAGACCAAAATAAATGTCAAACCCTCAGAGGGAAGGAAAGAAAAATAGGCAACCAACCATTGTCTGGCACATAAAAGCCACAACGAGAGACAACTAACTTAACTTTCCATCTTGTGCATTTTAACCGGATTTCTGAAAAGTCGTCGAAAGAAAATGGAAATCACACCTCATCACCTGGAGTTACATGAAAGGATAGCTACCAAGTCCACCTGCAGACGACGTCATCCAAAAATGGTTCCTTAGCAACAAGAGCTAACAAGAGCAAGTTTTAACTCAGGTAAGGGAAAGGAACGTTCTAAAAAGGTTCTGGCAATTGCTGATTCGATACAGTCGCCAGATTGTGCAGGTGTGTGCCAGCTGTACCTGTTGTTTTGTACCTGCTGTACTGATAGCAAATAAATCACATTAACACTGAGAGTCTTAAGAAACCGTCACACACAGGCAGACACACAGAAAAGGCTCATGGGCAGACAGGTAGGTAGACTGACAGACAGTTGGATGTGCTAAGCTTGCAGGCATGCAGACAGACAAACAGATAGCGATGCTGGCCGACAGACAAGCAGACAGACAGTTGGACAGGCAGCCGGGCAGGCTGACAGAGACAGACAGACATGCAGACAGACAGACAGACAGACAGACAGACAGACAGACAGACAGACGTGCAGTCAGGTCGATAGACGGACAAACTCCTTAGGCAAGGGATACAGCATTGTAGTTTGTAATTGTCATGAATGTAATGACCACCAAGCCATACAGAGGCAGACGCGTGTCTGTCTAGACATCTGAAATCAAACATCTGGAAGTGAGATCCACACAACACTTAGGACTCCCTGTAGCTGTTCATCTGCTCAACAATTAGCCCAGATTGCGCTCCATCTTTAAAACTAGGGTCTTGGTTTGTCTCTCTCACTCTGTCTCTCTTTCTCTCTCTCTCTGAACACTGACTGCTTTCGTTTGTTGCCATCAGACCTATATGACTGACATTGTTTCCAAGAGCGTCAAACAGAGCAGACACACTCTTCATAGTCATTATTAAGTCATTGAAGGAGGCGTCTCCTCTGTTATGACGTTCCCACCTCACTTCCTGTCCCGCTCACCTCACTTCCTGTCCTCGTCACCACACTTTCTGTCTCCTTCCAATGGCATGAGCGAGCTGGAAAAGTGGGAAAACATGTCCGGTCAGCAATTCTGTGAGTGGGGGTGGAAAAAAGCAAAGGAACGACAGAAGCTATTAAGCCAATCCTGTCAAAGAAGAGAAGTTCTCAGATAGAAGTTGTTACTTATAGGATAGTAATTCCGTGTCTGACATTTGACTCCCAGAACTAAAGGTTGTGAGGTTGATGTCTGCAGCCTACCTGTAAGCATCTTTAAGCAAGATTCCTAACCCTGACCTGTATCGGATTTCACTGTAGGTCAAATTAAATAAAAACAAAACAAAATAGTCAAAGTAAATTGTTATAGTTTAACGTTGCCACAAGTTGAAGCAGGATTTCATGGTAAGTCAGAGGGGTGGGAGGGGAGGACCCATTTTAGGGTTGCACAGAAGAAGCACTTTCCTGTACACCGCCCTAGTACTTAGCCACCATCTCAGGTGATTAA
The DNA here is from genome assembly GCA_026745465.1 of Lota lota. Lineage (NCBI taxonomy): Eukaryota > Metazoa > Chordata > Actinopteri > Gadiformes > Lotidae > Lota > Lota lota. Next base: position 2,710,398 of record JACYXH010000765.1, read on the forward strand.
GTGTGTACCTTCCTCCATCTACTTTTCCTTTTTTCAGAAGTGCCCTGCAGCTAATTCCTTCTCCTCTCTCAAAGTGAAGAGGTGGGGGAAATGAAAGACAGGTTAAATGCTGGCTGTCTGTCTTGTAAATTGGATTAATTCTTCTTACTCTATCGTCTGTTCCTCGTCGATTACACCATTTGTTTGTCTGCTGGGATCTGCTTCTCTTTGCTCTCCCTGTCTCTCTCTATCTCTCTCTTTCTATCTCTCTCTCTCTCTCTCTCTCTCTCTCTCCTTACATGTTTAAGTCATTTAATCATCTATCTCTCAGTACTGAGAGTGGTAGACAGTCAATAAGAGAAAAAATGTATATCAGACAGATGACAAGTGGGACACAGAAAGAGTCACAGATATAGAGAGAAAGAGAGAGAGAGAGAGAGAGAGAGAGAGAGAGAGAGAGAGAGAGAGAGAGAGAGAGAGAGAGAGAGCGAGAAAGAGAGAGTGAGAGTGAAAAAACTGGAATGAGCAACAGCGAGGATAAAATACAATAAGAGATCGAGAGAGAGGGTACAGAAAGAAAAGACGAGAGAGATCGTGCGAGAGAGATTAAGGGGAGTGCGCGCGGTATCTGGAGGGACATTGATTTCCACCTGAAGTACAGATGGCGTGACGGCGGGGCATCGGCCCGTGATCACGGCAGGGTGTTCTAATAACAATAATAACTGTTGCGCTGAATAACTCCATCTGACATGCATCGCATACAGCGCACGGCCGGCTGGGGCTCATCACACTTTCTCTTTTATTTTTTAACTATGACCATTGCGGTTGAATGAGGAATATATATATATCTTTAAAAATATAAATAGGACCTTAAAAGGGCCACCGTCCCGCGGCATTAACGTGAGCTGAAAACATTTTACACACATAAAAGTAACAACTAAAATAAAAGTTACTACTGGGGGAAATCGGCGAGACTTTATATCAAGGCATTATTGATTGGTGATTGGTGCTGCAGCGCTGCGTAGAAAGACACATTGCGGTGGTGGGTTAGTTAGCTTCTATTCACTATGTACGGCCTGCGGTATATATACAAAATATAAAGATGGCATGTGGCATGCATGAAAAGAGAGAGGCCATTTTTTAAGGGCCCTTCGTCATGCCCGGGCCCCGGGGCACTTGCCCATGCTGCCCCCTTCCTCTCTGTGTCTCTGCATGGAACACAGGTGAACAGAATGCCTATTTAACACAGGTGACAAATATTTAGCTAATAATGACACAAAGGAAACCCAGGTAGTGAGTGGGGTTGAGGCGGGATCATTGTAACACGATCTGTTACTGAAAGGTACAGGGGGAAAGTTGAACGGGAATATCGGAATGAATGGTAGAAAAATAATTAAATGAATGCCTTGTATGAATAGAAAGTCTCATGCCAGAATTCCTATTGTCAAAGTCAGTCAGTGAGCGTGTCATGCTCAGCGGCTCTGTGGAAGTCTCCCTATTCCACAGATGTGGAGCAGCCCAGCATTAAGCTAGCTCGGCCCCCCACCCGCGGTGCAGATCTCTGTAGCGAGGGGTCTCTAGGATATGACTGTTGTCGGGTGATTACTTCCTGTGAGAAAGCGAAGAGGAGCGGGAGGAAGGAAGGTATACGAGTGTATGAATCCATTGGTGTGTGAGCAGGAGGGGGTTCCTTCCTTTGCATTTTTATAGTGAAGAGTCAGTGCAGCCAGAATAAAACAGGTGTTATGTGGTGGCGTGTTTCCTCTCTCTTGCTCTCTCGGCAGGGTCCTGGCAGCTCTGCTTGCGAATTTACCAAAGTGTGGTGGACGCCCCTGCTGTGGATTCACATCAGTAGCGCATCGCATTAGTCTCGCCTCAAGGAAACCGGCGCTCGCAAAGAGCTTCTGCTCAGCATCTGGCGCCGACAGAGCAGTGCCGGAGTTGTGTCTGACTATACGATGGAGAACAAAGTCAAAGAAAGTCTAGAAAATAAGAGAGTAAGTGATGGATTCTGGGTGATTGGGCGAGGAGGTAAGTGCAGGTCCTGGCCAATTGAGTGCATCTGAATCGTTATTGGCAAAGGAGAAAGACAACTTTGAAATAAACTTTTTGATGAAGGGTACTTCAACAGAACAGAGGTCCCGCTGGTGTACTACCGCCAACCTAAATTCCTGGTGGACAGGTTGATACCGTGTTAACATGTAATTGTTTGAATATTGTTCAAGCACGTATAGTTACCCAATTTGCCATCATTGTTGTTGGATAACAGCAAAGGCACAATGAGGACTGTACAGATTTTATTTTAAGCCCTGAAAAGACAAAACCCTGTTCTTATATAACCTTATATAACCTTATATATAACCTTGTTCTTATATAACCTTATATAACCTTATATATAACCTTGTTCTTATATTATTAACCTTATATCCTCCGATCCCCAGGCACAGGTCTCCAGATGATGAATTGGCCCTTCCATCTGGAAAAGCAAAATGAATGGTTGCGTCATGTTCCTGAGCACATACAAATACCCCACCCCTCTATATTTCTTTACTATTGCCCATGGGCTATGTTCACCTAGTGATGGGTGCTTGGTTCTAAACATGATCTGGGTGGTGATACTGAATGCTAGTGTTCAGAACCAAGATGGCTGCTAAGGTCCATTGCGTTTGTTCTCAGAATTCACTGTAGACAAGTAGAGTCTACTCTATAAGTCCCATGTAGACTTCAACAATAGCAATGTGACAAGGTTGTCCTCATTACTGGAATCACCCCAGAGCTCCTGAGCTGCACACAACACAAGGGGAAACATTAAGACAAAAAAGCTTACTCTGTTTTGTTTTTTGCGTGGAGTTCTTGTCACAGCGGTGAACGTGGGAACAATGGAGTCCATTGATGCGGTTCACAATGCTTCCGACAAAGTGTTTAAACGAGCGAACGGTTGGTGGTGCGTCGGATGGCGTAGCCTCCGGCTTGTCAGTTACTTACTACTTAGAAGCTGTTATTAGCTAGTCTCAGACACACACACACATACACACACACACACACACACACACACACACACACACACATTCACACACTGGGTTATCCCTTCTGCTGCAGGAATGCTAGCCCAAATAATGGACTACAATGGACGTCTATGTGGACACACCTGTGTGTGCACACACACACCTGTATTACCTTTACAGTGGGTGTTTTCTTAACATCCTGTAAAGGTCAAAGGTTCACAGACCTTTCTCATTAGTGATTGAGGATTGTTGTTGACATAGGGCTCATTAGTTTCCATGCATTCGATGTGTCACTGTTGTGTTTGTCATTATGGCCAACTAAGAACCACAGCTCATTCATTATTCCTTTTTGAATATCAGTACTATCAGATTTAAATGTCAGCTTTATTCTGAAGCGTTTGTGTTAACTATATCAAATGGAACATTACCATGTTATTAGTGTAAGTAATAGCTTTTAATGGTCACATTTGCGAATTCTTAACATTACAGTTAGATATCAATTCTCTGAAATGTCAAAGAAGGTGACATTAATTAAAACAGAAAATAAAATAGACTATAAAGTACAATGAAATACCTCTGGTATATTCATATATATACACACATATTAAAGCTTGGTTGGAGATGTCTGAGTAAGAATGATTAATGAGTGTAGGTCTTGATAGTTTGGGCAGCTGTGTAGCTTTTCCTTGTGTATCTGCGGATAATTTCCTTGGTGTGAAATAAAAGACCCGCTTAGCCATTCAAAAGGTCCTTTACTTGTCAGGCAAAGCACAAGATAATGCCCACAGCTGCTGTTGCAGTCACACCGCATCCGTGTGTGTGTGTGTGTGTGTGTGTGTGTGTGTGTGGTTTTTTGAAAGAGTTGATATAGTTAGTATAGACCATCCAATGACTACATGTTTGGAGAGCAAGCATGGGTGTGTGTTTTTCTTTGAAAACAATACTAACTTAAAATCAATGATTATAGACAATAACGAATGATTGCTTGATGGTTTAGTATGAAAGATTGGGATAAATGCATTTGAGCTGTAACCTTATTGAATAGCAAATGGGCAAACAAAATATAGTTTGCCGAGTTATACAAAGGAAATCAATAATTTACACTATGTAGATGGTTGTTGTCTTTTTGTCATTTGATGGACCGCTGTCTCTGTTAACTCATTCATTTTACATTTTCAATAGGATCTAGGACAGATATGTTGTGACCCCTGTCCAGTGACGTGCAGTCAGGAATCATTCAAGGTTAAAGCTGCAGCCCTTGTGAAAGTTACATTCCACATGGTTTAAGTGTGGGAGTGTTTTTACAGAGAGCAGCCAGAAAATGTCACTTGGCTCTCCCTGAACATTAAATGCAAATCTGTCTGGTTGCATGCATGTCTGTCTGTCACTGTGTGTTTTTCTGCTTCTCTGTTTGTCTGTCTGCAGCTCTGTCTGTCTGTCTGTCTCTCTGTTGGCCCGTCTAAAGCTTTGTCTGTGTCTCTATCTCTTTGTATGTCTGTGTACAGGTCTGTCTGTCTGATTGTCTGCAGCTATGTCTGTCTGTCTGACTGTATGTCTCTCTGTCTGTCTGTCTGTAAGCCTGCAGCTCTGTCTTTCAACACTGTCTGCAGCATGGTATGTCTACAAATCCGTCTGTCTGCCTTTCTGTCTATCTCTCTGTCTGTTAGACCCACAGCCCTTGTTCGGCAAATTTGGGCACTAACATCTCACATCCTCTGCAGTAAAAAATAAGCCAAATAAAAGGGATAACCCCATCCCCACCTCCTTACCTACTCCACCACCTTCACCTACCTCCACCTCTCACCACCCCCAAACCAGGCTGGAGACTTGGGTGTGTGCGTTGGTGTCTGTGTGTATGTGTGTGAGAGTGTGCGAGTATGTGTGTGTGCTCTGTGATGTGCCGCTGTGCTGTACCCTATCATTACCTCTGACTGTAATAGGCACCTCTGTTCCCAATCAGCTTTTTACTCTCAGTTGGTGAGAGAAAACAGTTCTGCACCAGACACGTTTTATTCGTTATGTACTGTCTTGAATGCACGTGCGCATGCACACCCACACAGACACACACACACACACACACACACACACACACACCACCCACACACACACACACACACACACACACACACACATATAAAGACACACACACACACGCAGAGCCACACATTCACACAAACACTCGCACACATACCTACAGACACATACACATCTGCACACACATATACAGTACATGGACACCCTACTTTGCACATGTAAACGCACAAACACACAGACACACACAGACACACACACACACACACACACACACACACACACATTCACACACACCCAGTCTAATGTCTGCTGGTGTCATCTACACTAGCTACCGGCCTCACTCTCTCCCTGTGGCGTTCCAGCAGCACTTTTAACGCTCATAAAAGTCTCAGCGGTTGCCAGAGTGCTGTCAGGGAGCTTGAGCGGCAGGCCAGGTTGTTTATCGTCTGCTCCAGGATAGATGGAAGGTGGTCGGCCCCTTACTCTCAGGAAAGGGACACGCTCAGCCATTCGGTTAAGAACAATAGGTTCTTGTCCAGGGGAGATTGGTGGGTTGGGGGTTCTGGATTGATATGACATGGATGAGTGGAGGAGAAGAAAGAGGGTGAACAATAAAAACAACATAAAAATATTATTCTGTAATCTGACCTCGATCATGGCTGACAGCGTGAATGATGTAGGCCTACTTTAGTAATAGTGCGTTAAGGTGTGTGTGAGAGTGTGTGTTGTATATTTTTATAACACTCTATTTCCGTCATCCCTTCACTTTGAACGTTTCCTATGAGGGTTTTTTTCTACGCTTTTAATACATTTTCTCTTTTTTCTTCTTATGACAGGCCAAGGTACAGGTGTTAAGATGTGTTTATACTTTTCTGCGTATCTCTCTGTCTCTCTCTCTCTCTCGCTCTCTCTCACTCTCTCTTTCTCTTTCTCTTTCTGCTTCTTGTCTTCCACTCGCTACCACTTCATCTTATTCTTCCTCATTCCCCACACTTTCCTGTCTCTTGCTGACTTCTCATTGGCTGATCAAGGGGGGAAATGCTGTGATTGGAGCGTTGAGGACAGCCACTTTTTGACATTGTGTTCACTGACGCAGGAAGATGGAAAGCTAGCTGAGATAAACACAGCAGAGAGAACAGTTGCTCTGCCATTGTCTGGTCTATCTATTCTCTCACCTTTATCTCTTCATATCCTTTCTCTATTTCCCACACATACACACACACATATACACACACCAATGCACACACATACACATACACACACCAATGCACACACACACACAGACACACATGCATGCACACATAAGCATGCACACACACACACACACACACACACACACATTTGCATGTGCACACTGCCGGACTGCATGTCAAATTGAATCAGCATTCTACAGTTGGTTAGTTTTGTCTAATGAAAAAAGATGATCATAATAATCTGACCTAACATTGTGTTCCTATAGCTACTTTGCAATCTGTCTGGTTGCTTTTACAATAACAAAATTCTATAATTATATAACGTATATTTTTTTCTCAGCCTTACTGGAAAGTTGATGCTAAATGTAAGGTAAATAGTTTATTTTTCAGTCAGTTTGTTTGTAGATGTGTACATTCCCATGACAAAACCCGCATCAAGGGTTGTATTTTGTTGGTCTAGACGAGGCTCAGGGTGGATTATTCATAGTCCACAGTGCAGACATCCTAAACACAATCCGATTGTCTTCATATACTTTGACATCAGAACTGATCCCTTTGGCAGAATCAATATAGCTCTCTAAATAAACAAACAGAGAGAGAAGAAGACAAATAAATAAGAGTAAGCATGCTATGCTTTTTAATCTTGAAAGAATGCTGAGCGGGTCCAAGCACTCAGCCCACTGTACTTAGAGGAAGAGCTTTAATAGAAAACAAGCAGAACTTTGGGCTCTGATCTGCTGCTTCCACCTCGCCCCCGCCGCTCCAGTATTGACAGTCCCTTCAGCGGTGGCAGCTTACACGGAGATGTCATTCTGCAGGTGCCCAGGGCCATTGTTGCAGCGTGGAGGGACCGAGTGAGGACAGGGCTGAGGGCGGCCTCGGCTGGCTTTGTGCTTGGCTTGATTGAACCAAAAGGGATAACGTTAAAGCCGCGCGTAAAGAAACCAACGCCCCCAACTAGACCAAAAACAGTAATTAGAGAGTGCCTTGTTGTTGTGTTGGGTTTTTCTTTGTTATGTGGTCCAGGTGTGTAGATAGAGGCAGTTGGAGGTCCCAAGAATGAGCTCTCTGTGTTTGTGGAGATCACATTGCTTTAGATAGTCTTAACAGTGTTTCACACAGAGCATTGAAGCTAGTGTAAAGCTACCAGGGAACACAGAATGGCTTTAGATAGTCTAAACAGTGTTTCACACAGAGCATTGAAGCTAGTGTAAAGCTACCAGGGAACACAGAACGGCCTCACAACAACAGCTGAGCGAGCTATCGCGGAGAGACAGACATGTATTTGTATTTGCTTTTGTGTCGATTTTTGTATTGTTTTTACATGTGTGTGTGTGTGTGTGTGTTTGTTTGTGTGTGTGTGTGTGTGTGTGTGTGTGCATGAGAGATTGAGAGAGAGAGAGAGAGAGAGAGAGAGAGAGAGAGAGAGAGAGAGAGAGAGAGAGAGAGAGAGAGAGAGAGAGAGAGAAGAAAAAAAAGCAAGCCTTTGAAGGCTACTCCACTAGCCTAGAGTTCGGTTTGACCTATGCTCAAATTCTCCACCACCCCCTCCATGCCCAGCCTTGGTTGAGACAGCCTTGCCTGTTGTTGGAGTGGAACACTGAGTTATAAAAAGGAATGCATCTCATTCTTACGTTGTCTTTTTCACTGAAGAGATTAAAGTGACCATGGCTTAACTCTTTCTTATAATAGAAAATAAAGGGCCTGTCCATTTCCTGCTTTGATTAAGGTTGGCGACCTCATTGGCTGCCTGGACAAATAAATCTTCCAATTGAAATGTCTGAAGCCAAAACTAGACAGCATTTTCATGAGGACTTAGGGAACTCTGCCCAATATGAACAACATCAATGTGTGAAATACAGTTATGTTTATCTTTAGCTTTATTTTGCAACATTAAGGCGTTCACAAACCTGCCGTCAGACAACATCTGTGTCATCTTTGAAAAATGCCTTGGCGTCCACTGTAAAAAAAGAAAACGCATCTTGGAAGGAGTTGGAAGTACAGTGGAATGGAAGAATCTATGGGAGACTTCAACGCAGTAATGAGTCAGGGGTCAGGGAAGAGACGGCGCTCTGGGGTTTCTGCCAGACAGATGCATGGACCAGAACATGGCCTGAGTATGTGAACCCCCTCACTAAACTTGAGCCTGTTCTTCTTTCCCCCAAAACCACCCTTGCGTGTGTCTCGTCAGTCTCTCCCAGAGCCAAGATAGAGAAAATCATACACACAACTACAAATCTGCACAGGAAGTGGAATGAGCTAGTGATTGGTTTTGGCTGGGCATCCTGAGGCCATCCACCTAAGACCCATTGCGGGAGTCCTTACCCAAACGTCCAACCCTCAACACAAGGCCAGCAGCAGTCTTGGTGGATGATGTGCACCGTGCCCTCCTCCCCCACCTACTCCTCTCTGGTTTAGGGGTGATTCCTCTCTGTCATTCCCCCCTCTACTCTACCTTGTCTCTCTCTCTCTCCCTATGCTTCCCGCATTTTCTTGCACGGCCCCCTGCCCAGACCCCTCTCTTCATAGGCCGATCAAAATGGCTGCGAGGCAGACCAGTCTGCCTCTAGGGCTGTCCCTAGAGTCTTTCAGTGGATGTTCGTTTATGTGGGGTTGAGTGTGTGTGTGAGAGAGAGTGGGTTTATTTTGTGTGTGTGTGTGTGTGTGTGTGTGTGTGCAGGTACACAAATTTTCAGGTTCAACGTTTATACCCTTAAAAGATCTTTGAAAACCCTATACATATACTTGCACTACTGCACACAGATATGTACAATGTGAATATGTAAATCTCAGTTGACTCCCCATACATTCATATATGCATACATACATACATACATACATACATACATACATGCAGTCATGCATACAGAGATCATGTCTTATTGGCTGGCTATTTTTAACGGTATTTGAGGAAGATGTGTGACCTCGGACCAGGGTTGCTGTCCCGTTCACATGTTAAACCTGCCCATCTGGAAGACCTGGAAGCATGCTCTGCTACAGCCCCCATGCCATATGTCTACTGATTTGGAACACTGTGTGCATGTGGGAACTTCCTCCATGTCCCTGTGTGTGCTGCGTGTGTGTGTGTGTGTGTGTGTGTGTGTGTGTGTGTGCGTGTGTGTGTGTGTGTGTGCGTGTGTGTGTGTGTGTGTGTGTGTGTGTGTATGTATGTGTCCCTCTGTGCACGTGAGCCAGGCACATTCCTGCGATTGCTACGCGCACGCACATCTCACAGTGTTTATCGAAAGTGAAACCAGACTCGCCCCGCACACTTTTTCTGGCTTGTGTTCAGCGCTTCTGAGCCATACACGGAGCTGACATGTGTTCACGACATCATTGTTTGTGTTTACATCTCCGTTTGGCTTGAATATTTGCGCTACCAAGCTTGATAAACAGCAGGGGGGGACATTGGGACATTGTATATTATTATATCCCGGGGGGTGATGGGGATATGATCCATCGTTGCTACATTCTGACCCCAACCATCAGAGAATACCAGGGCGGTCCAGTGACTTAGCTTCATGTCAACTCTACCGCTTTGAGGCCATTTTAGAAGAAGTTACAAATGACCCCGATGTCTGCAATGGATTTAGGTCAGGTTCTGTGGTGGAAACACAATCACTGCTCATGTATCATCCTTCTTCTCTGTTAATTCTCTTATGACCCATTGTGTAAATGCTGAACATGCAGTTGCCACGTATTTCCCCAGTTTCCCCCTCGACCTCCTCAAACCATGTAGTTATGTTATGTCATATTAGTCATTGATAGGTTTTTGGTAAAAGCATTATGTTCTGCTGACGACCAAAGGTGGACTACATATCCCAAAAGGCAAAAGTAAAATACAAAAACACCCAACAGATTGTTTAATACATAACATACATATCTTAGTAGTAGTATAGTATACAGTATTGTTTAGTCAGTATAGTATAGTCTGAACTAGTCAGAACAACTTAATGAATCCAACTGGGGGCGAGTAGTTTGTAAACAGAGAACCACGTTAACATTTAACAACATTTAACAACATGCACACCGAGGAGCTAAAATGTAGAGTCAAGTCTATATATAATAAAAAAGTTCCGGTACACTCTGCAGACAGATGAATAATTAAACCACGTAGATTAAGATCTAGTCTAGTTATGCATTCAATTCCTTTGGTCGACACAATCTACCCTCAAGAAGCCAAGTATTCTACATTTCCCCTGACTTCTTCCTCGTCAAATTGGGTACCAAAAAGACTCCCAGAAGCGTCCCATCGTCTACACCGCCTGCAGTGTAGAGACTTCTCCACCAGCTCTTCAAAGTCACCTGGAGTTGGGATATCTCTCTGAGAACCTCCAGCTGCTAATTACTGCCCCTGAGACGGAAGTAGGCAATCAGCGGCAGGGAGTGATGGAGGTGGGTGAAGGTGGGTGGGGTAGCGCCAGCTCTATGATTGCTGTATCATTTCCGTGCATTTTTAAGACACGGCTTGCTGGGTGTGTGTGTGTGTGTGTGTGTGTGTGGAGGGGGGGGGGGGGGGGGTGCGGGGTTAGGTGAGGAGGATGGGGTGGAAGTGAGGGGCGTTGGGGATCAGATAAGGGCCTGCCTTTCCCCTGAATATTGATGCCCCGAGGACGAGGCGGCAGAGTGGGTGTCTGGGAATAGCCTGGTGGCCCGACTCGTAATAGAATGAGATATTGACATGCAGGCGGTTTATCCAAGGACAGAGATTAGAACAGGAGGGCTCTGGGGCGCAAAGACCGCTTTTGTGGAACTCTAGGGTATGAGGGATTGGTGGGGGATGTAGTGTTTGAGTTTTTATTTTTACCATCAACTCTCTATCTCTCTTTGCTCAATACACCGTTGGAGATTTGGCAATATACTGCATTTCAAGTGTAAATCTTTGAGATTTAGATTGATTAAGGTTTAGCATTTCGTAACTATACCACAGTTGAGCTTTGACATGCTGGCATGTGGTTGCAACGGTCTCATGGAAAATAGTGATGCATTCAGATAAATAATGACACATTATTAGTAATATTAGTAGTCATAGTAGAAGTTGCTGTATTACTGGTAGCAGAACTAGAAGTAGAAGCCCTAGCAGAATTAGCACTTAGTAGTTGTTGCAGAAGTAATAGAAGCAGTGGTAGTCATTATAGCACATTTTGAAATGGTTCGTCCTCTGACAATAATAAATTAACCAATTAACTTCAGGCTACTGGTTATGTACATTATTGTGGCTTTGAAGGTCGACTATATGTATATATAGCAGGAGCATAAAGAATGCATCATTGTAGTAGGTATTTTGAAGCCATAACTGTTGAACTACTGTTGAACTTGTGCTTGGTTCCTGAGAGAATTAGTGTGGGACTAAAAGCACATTGTTTGATCTTTCTTCAGCTGTCGTTATATAACAATAATACACTTTGTTCTTTCATCTAAATGTGCTTCATTCTGCTGCATAACAATTGAGGAGGAAGTCGCCGGGGATTCAGAAAATATCCAGTGTGGTCAAAATTATTACGGGGCTTGTACACTGTCTGGCGCTGTACACATTGAGGAATACAGTATGAATATGAGATAGCGAAAGTCTATCAACCAGAAGAACCACAAATAAATAAGTTATACAAGTCTGCCAATAGAATAGGAAACTAAATACAGTAAGATTGAAGGGAGACCTACTCTACTGCAGCGAAGTTGTACTTCGAAGTGGAGTTTGAAATAGTATATATGTATATATATATATATATATATATATATATATATATATATATATATATATAGAGAGAGAGAGAGAGAGAGAGAGAGAGAGAGAGAGAGAGATTTCTTTTTTAATTTTCGTCTTCTTTGTAAGCCCATTTCATGTGTTAGGTGTTAGGACTCATTTCAACCTTTTTATTCTGGGGATTAAGAAATAAATCCTCCACTGACTCATCGTGACATCAAGTCGCAGAATAGCCAGATGTACTTTCTCTTTTGCTTTCACTTTCAGTTTTCGTGTTTGTTGGTTTTCTCAAATATTATTCCTTGAGTTGTGTTTTTTGCACCCTATGACTTGAAAGCAAATTTGTATTCTTCTCTCTAGATCGCAACCCCTAAATATGTAAGTGGGTTATGTTCTCAGAGAGAGCGTTTCATTTTCCCTTCTTTCACCTTAAAACCTTTTTTTTCTGTTAAACTCTTTCCAGCACTACCTGAAACATTCTCCAGCAAAACCTTTGTTCGTGCACTATAAAGTAGTGTAGACATAGTATGAAATGGATTTAAATAATGGACCTACTGCAACATCATAGCTTTCCAACTGAAAAAAGGGTACCTATTCCAACTCCCATGAGGGTTTTTTCCAATAATATTTGCAATTTTTTGATTATCATAATACCTTATAATGAGAATTAAAAGATTAGTTTGACAACCAACACATCTCTTATACCTACCTGTATATAAGAAAAAAAAATCTTAAGATGTGTAGATGAAAGATTACCTGGTCTATTTTTGTAAATGGTCCATTTGTAGCGATGATAGATGCATGATGGATGCACCGGCACCGCCCTGTACCACACGCAGGCTAATTCTCCTGCAGGAGTTGGGTATTTAAAGAAGCCTGGTTGGTCTGATTAGTCAAAATTATACACCGCATGTCTCTTCTGGTTTAGGTGAGGGGGTGCTTGTTTGGTCTCACAGTTGGTGCCCGAGCGAGTGGGAGAGCTCCAAACAGCAATTAAGCTTAAGCATAGGTGGTTGTCCATTTAAAAAAAAAAAAACACACGTAGTTAGAGTGCAGCAAGGTGCCTATTTCACCACCCTCTTGCCTGCCAGTGGAGCTCAACCACTCCATAGGAAACATCCACCCCTATTCATAAAGCCTCTGTGAACATTTAGGCAGCCCCGAGCCCACCATACTGCTGCAAACAACGGAGAGTATTTCAGAAAACACTGCTGTGTGTCAGAGCACCATTGTGTGTGTGTGTGTGTAGGCAATTGTATATATGTGTGTGTGTGTGTGTGTGTGTCTTTCTATGCGATTGTGTGTATATATGTGAGTGTGTGTGAGTGTGGTTGTATGTGTCTGTAATTGTGTGTGTATGTGTGTGGGCGTGATTGTGGGTGTGTGTGTGTGTTTGCATGCAATTGTGTGTGTGTGTGTGTGAGTGGTGGACGTGTCGATTCGCTGATAGTCAATATGGAAAAAATGTATTGTCACTGAGGTCATTCACGCGATGCACTCATGCACATGTGGGGGGGGGGGGGGGGGGGGGGGGGGGCATCGTCAGGGGTTACCGTGGCCATAATCCGTACACAGATACACATGTACATATACACACATCACATATGTGGTCGGATCCCTGATTAAGTCCTGGGATATTTCCTCCATCCACACCGTAACCTCTTGACCCCAAGCTGCCAGTAAGGACGTTAGGGAAAAACAGACATGGGGGGGGGGGGGGGGGGGGGGGGGTTTAGTGTTGCACATAATCATCATGTCACACACACAAACAAACACACAAAGACCCACTGAGACACTCCCCACTTTGTCCCACATCTAAATATTTACTAGTTCTCCAGAACAAACCCTCGGGTGAAAATAATCAGACATCCACCATGATTATATGTCGCTGCCCCTTCCTATCTAGACCTAGACATACACACACACACACACACACACACACACACAAAAATTAGATACACACCGTGTATCTAATAGAGGAAACAAATGGTCTGTACTGTCTACAGAGAACATGGTGTGTGTGTGTGTGTGTGTGTGTGTGTGTGTTTGTATATGTGTGCATGTATGTGTGCATGTGTGTACGTGTCTTCAGTTGTGTGTGGGAGTGAGTCAGCGTGTGTGTTAATGTTTGTGTGAATGCGGGATGATGTTTTATATATGTGTCTGTTTTTATATGTGTAGGTGTATGTGAGACTGTGTGTGTGTGTGTGTGTGTGTGTGTGTGTGCGACGTGTGTGTGTGTGTGTGTGTGTGTGCGACGTGTGTGTGTGTGTGTCTCTCCCTGTTCAGCTGCTGGTTAAACGAGTGTGAGTTTGTTATCGGGTCCTGCCATCGGTGAGCAGGGACACAGTGCTGCTGGCTCTATGCTGCCTGCTGACACACACACACACACACACACACACACACACACACACACACACATACACACACACACACTCACACACGCACACAGTCACTCATGCAGGGCCGCTGACTGACAGCCAGACACAGAGAGGTTAGGACGGAGGCGAACACAATGGAAAACACTTTAAAAGCCAAGATAGATTACAAGATAAGGAAACAGGGTACATTTAGGAAATTCTCTCTCCTCTCCAGTTTCTCCCTTTGCTCTTTCCTTGTACTCGGTGGTTGATCGTCCTAGGTCTTTTGTTGATATAGCTTCTCTCTCTCTCTTTCCCTCAGTCTTGTTATCCCCAATTGTGTGGGTTCAGTATATTGGGGTCTATTTCATGCCTTCTAATGTCACTGGCAATGTATAATGGATTCATTTAAATTGTGATTCAGGGCACCTTCTTTCTTCAAAGGTCATATATAAATAATAACATATTTAGTAATAGTCCATTTTACTATTGACTATTTAGTCATTTAGCAGATGCTTTTATCCAAAGTGACCTATAGTGACTTCAGATACAGATCATTAAGGAGCAGGTAGAGGTTAGCTATCTTTCTTGAGGATGGCCTACAGGTTCATTTACATGCAGGATTGATCCCAGTATCTTTTAGCTAACCACTAGACTTGATGTGCACACAGCCCTCTTTTTGACATTTGCCACATATTTCACATCCTGTCTTTCTATTGTATCTATATAAATAAAATAAATACACTATGTATGAGGATTTTTACACTGCACAGACAGCACTAGTTTGGTGTAAATGACATGACTGAAAGCAGGTGAGAAAACCAAACAGAGGTGGCAGCATCTGGAGAAGCCATTAGCACCACAGATTATGCTTAGAGTCACTCAGATTCAACCACATCCCAGAATCCATTTATCTCTCACCACCTCTCTCTCTCTCTCACTCTCACTTCTCCTCCCGAATAGCTCAGAGAGAGAGAGAGAGAGGGAAATAGACTAAAACATATACCAAAATACATCTAATGGGTTATCTTCTTCTTCTTTGTCTTACTTTGTCTTCTTCTTCTTCTTCTACTTCCGCTTTAAAAAGGTGTGAGAAAAGTATGCAGGACAGAGAGGGTTCAGGTGTCGAGCGGTGGAAGCCATTTTAGCCCGACGTTCACCTAGATGAATACTTCACTCCCGGTGGGTCGAAGTGGGATACTGATGGCATGCATGGCGGTCGTCTTCTTCAATGGCTGTGGTACTTAGATCAAGGTGTGAGGGCTACATAATGCACTCTTTCAGGCAAAAAGCATAGAAGAAGATAGTGTCATGTTGGGGGCTGTTGTGACTTATTCAACGTTTCTTGACACCCTTTCCCCGCACCCATAGGTGATGGCCATAATGGCACAGGGTGGACATTTAGGCTGAAAGGCACTTCACATGGAGCTTCTTACCCATAGACAGAGCCAAGATGGACACTTCTCTGCAGCCTTCGGCAACATCTGGCTCTTAGATCCGAGACAGATGCACATAATGGCCCACTAAAATAGCCTTCTCCTTCGTCCATACTTTCCTTTCCTTCATTCTTTCTTTCTTCCGCATTTCGTCCGTTCCTTTGTCCATTTCTTCTTTCTTTCAGATATAATTTCAATCATTTCACAACTTGGAATGACACAAAAGAAAGTTTCAAAGCTGCACTGTGTTCAGGGTTATGACTGTCGTTAATTAACCCTGCTTATTGCCATCAAAACATGTTTTGACTTTCTCCCCTCGTCAGTTTTTCCATCAAACTCAGCCCTCCAGTTCCTTCCTTGTCTCCAGGAGGGGAAGGGGGGTGGCTAGGTGCGGTCTTATTTATTTTAGCTTCTTTTTTTCCCTTTTTTTCTCTCAAAAGATGACAGATGCAAATGGCTATTTATAGAGACTTATTTTGGAAACGAGGAGGAAGCAGGGCTTGGGTTTGTGAGGGCAGTGTGCGGGTGGAAGGTCTTGCTTATAGGCCTTCACCATTGCCTGGGTATAGTTAGCTTAGACTAACGCTTGCCCCAACCTCCCACGGATTTCTCTCTGGTCCGGTATCTCACAGTGTGTGGTCTGCTGCTTCTTTGAATCGCTGTCGTCTGCCCACACGTCCGTCTCATTCAGAAGTGGTCGGTATTGGTTCTAAGGTATGGCACAGCCTCAGAAAGCTTCTTACTAATTCGTTTTCCTCAACATAAACTTCTTTGCCATTTGGACATTGCAGTAGTATTGTAAGTACTTATTTAACCAAACATATTTGGTTGGGGTACAGAACCTATGGTATTTTTCCCCATTAAACTTATAATTGCATTTCATTATCCTTTTGGGGATACCATAAAATATATACACCCTTTTATGAAGACATGTTTTGACCGACTCCTACTTAAGTATTTTCGAGTTAGGTAAATGTAGGTCTTAGGTCCGAAAACTATGATTATTTTGACGTGTGTTTTTTTGTTTTTGTGTTGTATCAGGTAACATTAACACTGATCCAAATTTGGCCTCAACAAATACTTCACTTAGACCTGCTGCTTTGAGTTCACAAGGTAGGGCTAAAGACTGTTTTATTGCTGTCCACTCTCATAACACCAAAGTCTCTTTGGTTCTGTTTTATTCCTCGGCGTCTCCAGTTGCCCTGTACAGGCAATTTATTCACATTGACACCGTTTCCATCAAACCCCTGGATGGCTCCTGTCACTGTAACGGAAATCAACCCCATTCCACTTCTCCATCCCTACCGTACCGGGCTCCCGGGTATCTCCTTGGCGCGCCAGGCTCCGCTTCAAAACCTCTCTAAATCTCACCCATGGCAATGTGGATCCCATCGTCCACTCCAACTCAATACCCTGCTCTGCCAGGGGCTTTCAATGGCCTCCCGAGGGGGAGAGAGAGAGAGAGAGAGAGAGAGAGAGAGAGAGAGAGAGAGAGAGAGAGAGAGAGAGAGAGAGAGAGAGAGAGAGAGAGAGAGAGAGAGAGAGAGAGAGAGAGAGAGAGAGAGAGAAAGAGACAGAGACAGAGACAGACGGCAAGGTAGGAAGCAAGCACCACCCACACTTAAGCTTATGAAAAAAAATATGTAAATAGCTTCAACGTGTGAAAGAAAACAATTCGAGGGAACTTGTGTCTAGAGAAGCTAGGGACCTTCCCCGGAAACATGGCTGGAGTATCCATGTGAGAAGGACAGGGAAGAGATGCAGAGTTAGGAGAGCAGCAAAGAGATATCGAAAGCCTGTTGAGCTAGTAGGAAATGTAATTGTGTCTCCCGATTTGTGTGGCTGGAGGCTGGCACCGCTGCAGGGCTTTGATGTATCGTGTTTGGGAAGGCGCTAGGTGCGACTGCTAATGGCTGTGTTTTTAATCAACTGGATATTCTAGCGGATGTTTC
>JACYXH010000765.1:2730560-2753060 GCA_026745465.1 Lota lota
CCCCCCCCCGTCACACAATACCAACCACTGACCACCAACCCCTCACCCCCCCCACCCCCAACCTCCCTCAAAGGCGGGCTAAATGTAATGTGTATATGTGTATGTAATTAGTTTGGATTTGCCAGCGTAATACCAACAGGCAATATCACTGCTTTTACGGTCCAGTCTGCGGGTTATGATCATCGGCCCATGGCCAGCGAGGGGCCGGTGCATTTTTTGATTATAATCACGTCCGACTGCCCATAAAAGCAAGCCCATCTGCGGAGGAAACGGACTGGCCGGGGAGCGGACGTTACGCCAGCCGCGGATAACAGGATGGAATAATTCATGTGCGCACGAGAGCGAAGGATTTGGTGTTTAAATATACATGGAGGAGGACGAGGGTGGAGTTATGGGGTCCCGTGCACATTAGCAGGGACGGAGGGATGGATGGAGGAATTAATGAAGGGATTGATGGATGAATTAGTAAAGGGATTGATGGATGGATGAACAGATTGGATGGATTGATGGCTAGATGGATTAGTAAAGGAAAGGATGGGTGAATTAATGAAGGGATTGATGGATGAATTAGTAAAGGGATTGATGGATGGATGAACAGATTGGATGGATTGATGGCTAGATGGATTAGTAAAGGAAAGGATGGGTGAATTAATGAAGGGATGGATCGATTAATTAGTAAAGGGTTGATTGATGGATGATTGAATACATTCGATGGATGGATTGCAAAGTGGGTGAGGTAGCTGATGATGTCAAAGTGTTTCACTACAGGGTACTTTGGGTATTAGGAGTGTGTGATTTGCACTTTTATTTTACATGGAATGGTAATAAAATGTATTGCAACAGAAGCATTGACATTTACATTTCTGTTAAACATTTGTCAGTTCACTGCTGTGAATCTGCATAATTCATACATTGCCCTAATCCCTATTCCCCAAATTTGGTCTTTTCAATGCACAAGTTCGTTTTTCATGTGTCTAGCACACACACACACACACACACACACACACACACACACACACACACACACACACACACACACACACACACACACACACACACTCATAGAAAAATATGTGGGCACAAACACACAGGAACACACACACACACACACACCCCCACACACACACACTATCTGTTCTGGCTTCTGATGTATCTTATCCCTCCAAGGCATCCTGCTATTTATAACGTCAGCCAATCAGGGCATCTGCCAATTTCCTGTCCAATCCCAGTGAAGTGAGGGGAGGTGCAGTGTGGGAGCAATGTTTGCCAGTGGATCAAAACGCTTTTGGCGGGAAATCAACTGTAGGCTAATTGGTATCGTCAGTGTGGGGGACGGTGGGTCGGTCCTGAACGGCCCTGATAACCAAGATAAAGTATACAAACACCAGACTTGAAGCATGAAATACAATGTCATGGTGTGATGAATTCAATCTCGTTGCATCACCGTGCGATGGCAGCCCTGCACAAATGCTACAGAACGGTCCATTGCCAGTCATTTTCCGATTCATATCAAGAGCGATGTTCACGCCACGGTTTGTCAACGGGAAATGTAATGATTGACGGCTTGAAACCGAGAGAAAGAGATTGCGCGACTCACACACTCGGGAGTCAAGAGCTGTTCAAATGTGTATTTATTATATTTCATTTTTTCATGTCTTTCTATTCAGATGTATTTCCGTAGCTGCGTCCCCATGTCCATTTATACCAGTCCTGTATATCCCTGTGTCACACAAAAAAAAGAGGGTATTTTCCAGATCAACGATTACAAGCCTGTGTAATCTCTGTTGTTATCTGTGTGGGTTTGCCCTTTGACTCTCTCCTTTGTGTCTCAGTGTTTGCGTCCCAGTTTACGTCTGACACTCCCATCTGCCGCTTTATCATGTTGAGGTCCTCATACAGCTCTGGGATCCAAACACACCCAGAGCACATTTAACCTCCACCCTCATCTGAATGTTACGCCGTTTGGCTCACACACACACACACACACACACACACACACACACACACACACATACACACATACGGGATACTTTATAAGAAGGCTGGGGCAATCGATCATCCGGCGAGGAGAAGGTGCGACGTGACACTTCCTTTTGTGTGAAGGCTCTCCAGAGGATATGACATCACATAGTGGAGGGGGGGCCGGGGGGGGGGGGGCGTCGAGGGAGGTCACAGCAGGCAGATTTTCACATGGCGCTAGAGAGAATTTATTGGTGTACGTAAAATAGTCTTGATTTTTTTAAAGGCCTTCCCTCCTGCTGTCACATGGCCATATATAATCCTCAGCTAAACATTTACGCTCTCTCTCTCTCTCTCTCTCTCTCTCTCTCTCTCTCTTCAGAGGGAGGGACCCACGCCAAAGTGGCCTGTTTTGTTTTATTACTGTGTCAAAACTTGTATTGATTGGAGGTATGATTGAAAGCACTGTAGGGCACAGTATACCGCTTCAGTCTGGGACAGACAAATTGAAGCAGATGAGAAGTGTGGCCCTTAAGCATGTGTGTATGTGTCTGTCTGTCCGTGTGTGTTGAAGTGTGTGTATCTGTGAGTGTGTGCCTGTGTGTATTTGCTTACATGTGTACGTGCAAGTGTATGTGTGTGTGTGTGTGTGCGTGTGTGTCTGTCAGCGTGTGTGCGTGTGTCTTTGCGTGTGTTAAGGAAAAGTTCTTGAAGGCAGAGATAATATGAGACAATAGTAATGAGAATCAGAGAGAAGGCGGCCGGATAAAAGGCCTGAGAACAAGTTCAGACTCTCATAACATTTATTTATAACTTTTTGATTGACAGATCAACATTGCAGCCATTAACTCATCCGGTTTGTCAACAGGAAATACTTTTAACAAGACAAAGAACAGATTGCAGGGACTATCTGTCTAACCATCAACCCTCCCACGCAACTTTCCCTCTGTCATTTGTTTTGTTTTGTGTCTATCTATCTGTATTCTATCTTTCACACAAAACCCATCATTCCATACGTGAATTTCCCCCAACTTCTAACAAAATTGTTCGTCCTGACCTCATGACACGTAACAACATTTAGAGCCAATTAAACTGTCTGTGTGGCATTTTAATTGTGCCCCACATGATATTTGCAGTCATTTAGACGGGCGTATGGAATATGTTGCGCTTGTCTTCCATTGCCACTGTGTCTAATGGGGCTTTAATTAGAGTTTCTCCAGCCGCTACACACCCCCTGCTTTTGTCCACGAAGGTAACAAGTTCAGGCTAGTTGGTTTCGCATTAAGCTGCCAAGCCAGTAACTAATAACTTTGTGGTGAGCCTGAGTCAAGCTCCAGTTGTGTTGATGTTTTTAGCTGACGCTATTAGCAAATCCAGCAGCTAACCGCGGAAATATGTCAATTACTATAGCACCGTGTTTATGTCAAATCAAACAACAATTCTGTAGGTATTGGGGGGGGGGTTTGGACATCCAAAATAGAATATTTTATTGGTGTGGAGTAAAGAGCAACAGAGAAAGGGAGAGCACGAGAAAGAGAGAGAGAGAGATTTTCCGGGTCATTCAGCTTATTCATAGCTATCCTATGAAACGTGGTAAAAAGATAAATGTGAAGATAAAGAGTCACAAAACTTATCAGTGGGTTCACAATAATGCTGTATTTAACCTGAGTGGCTCCAGTTATCACTATGGTTTCCATACCACTCGGAGTAAAAAGTCTCTGTCTGGAGCTCCCTAATCCTACACTCATCCGTGCAACGGAAATCACGCGAGTGGTGAGTGCTCTCCCACAGATGATTGTGTAATGCTGAATTAGTGAAATATTTTAACCTTACCCTTTTCTATAAAACTAATGGTTGGGTTAATGTAACAGAGAGCGAGACAGAGAGAGCGAGAGAGAGAGAGAGAGAAAGAGAGAGAGAGGGAAAAAGGGAGAGGGAGAGAGAGATAGAAAAAAGTAAATGAGAACATGGAAATGAAGGATGACCAAGAGAAACAACCTTACGCACACGCAAATCAATATTCTCAATGAGGGCCAATGAGTTAACTGAGGGTTAATTTCTAGCTGCAGGCAGAAAGCGTATTCCAGGTAGAAGAGCTTTTCTTAGCTAGCTTAAGTGCTCATGAACAGGCCCTCAATGCTAAAGTGGATCTCCATTGAGGAGGAGGAATTCCTTTGGTTTCCATTTCATTACACTTCAATGTGTTGAGGATTTAAATGAAGGCTCCAGCTGGAGCTGTGGTCTGGTGTACAGTAGGACATTGATTGTGAATAACGAGTTAGGCAGACCAGTAGGCAGGGTTAGAGAGGGAAAACGCATAATGGTTCACCCTACTTACATACTGCCCAAATTCCCTTGAGCAAGGCAATTCATTATCAAATGGCAAACAGTAGCAAAGATTGTGTCTTATGGGAGGTTTAGCGCTGTGTAACGTAATGGTAGGGGACCACACGAGCACTCCTCCAGATCGCTGATGTTAAAGAGACAATCAAAAATGAAAAGGTGAACACCTCAACTCTGATTCCCATATTCAGACCGGGTTGATATTTTTTATCCTGTGTGAATCCAAGTGTGCTGTGACACCCCAACTCTGTGGTATCAGAGGGTATCAGCAGAGCCATCACTGGGCCACAATGGTTTTCTGAATTCTTCCTGCTCGCGCGCTACTTTTAAGTAAAAATGAACTTGACCTTGGCTATAGCTATTCGTCTATTTAATAAAGTATGTGTATGAGTAAAATGTGTGTTTATTAGCTTTTATAATCAACTTAATTGCCCTTAAAGATTGTACAGGTTGAAAGGCTTATTATTTCAACCAATAATATTCAATTATGTTTCTTCGCCGAATTCATATGCCTGCAATAAGCTAACACACAGCTTGCTAATGGGTCATTTCATTGTGCAATCCAATTAAATCCTTTAATACTAAGTTCTAAATTCAGCTGCCCACAGGTGGTATGTGGGTCACTGATAATTGATTTTGATGTATGTGTGTGTGTGTGTGTGTGTGTTTGAGTGTGTTTCTCTGTCTCCGTTATATCTACCAAAATCACCAACGCTCTGTGCCTTTTGATCACCCACTGGTCAGTAAAAGCCATCGACCGTGCAGGCCCAAAGATTTCCATGCCAACTCGAGTAGGAGCTTCTAAAGACGCGATCAAAGCGAAAGCAATGGCACAGTACAGCCACTCTATCAGTGCTTCGTATTGATCCAGACTTCCCACTGAAAGCCCAACATACATTACAGCCAGAGCATAACTGATGATTCATGCTTTTCCCTACTCGCTTGGCAACCGCAGGCAGAGGGAAAACGGAAAACCTTTTGTTAGGAAAAAGTAAAGCCAGAGCTGTACCAATCTATATTCAAGGTACACTCTGGGCCAGGCTGGGGAGAGGTGAGAGGCACAGATTACAGCTCTTATCAAACAATATCCAGGTCAGGTCAAGTGTTGAGAGAGGAACCATGTCACAGAGGAAACATAACCTGCGAGCATGTACTCGCTTTTAGTTACTCTATCAGCGAATAACACAACAGATCATTGTTACGAAATCTTTCTTAGGAAACTCTCATGAAATTGAAATATGGATATTTATGAGGTGTGAGTGAATGGTAATAGTACATTTAGAGACATGTAATTACGAACAAAGGTAGATAGTAAGGCATCTTCCTCAAGAATGCCTACAGGTAGACACTAGACACGGGGGGGGGGGGGGGGGGGGGGGGGGGGGGGGAAACCCTGTGCCTTTGGACTGGTAGTTTAACTCCCTTGCCTACACACTATTCTCCACATACAGTTATGGGCTTCCATCTTGACATAGGGATTTTTTTAACCTTCAAGCTTATGACTTTCCATTAGTTCAACCCTCACTCTTATAACTCTCAACCTATTTTCCCTTTCTGTAAGCTTGCTTTAAGACTTTAGTTGTCAGCCTTTAGTGGCCATGGTCTGTAATTTGTCCTTGACAGAGAAACCCCTAAATTATAATATTGCAAAATATTAGATATATTGCATTGAGGACACAGTTCTACTTTCTGTACACACACACACACAGAAACACACACACACACACACACACACACACATGCACACACACACACATTCACAAACAATGAATAATGAGGACCTAGATACATATGGAGACCCCGGGTACTGACCGACCCCCAACTTCAACAAAGATGACCTCCGGTTAGGTTAGGTTACTCTGGCTGTGTGTGCTCAGCCTTACACACACACACATACATGAGTGAGAAGATATATGGAGCTTCCCCATTATGTGTGGGAAACCAAGGTAGATACTCCGCAGCTGGCTGACCCTGACCCGTCCGCCATTGTTGCTGTGTAGGCGAGCTGACCCTGTGGCAGAATCCAATTACTGTAGGAAATGGTGTGTTGTGTAAGTGCATGGCCATATCTGGCGCCACTTTGGTTTGGGATTTTTGTTTTGGTTGTGTTTGGGATTTCTGATCATATGCAGGGGTAACACAAGGTCAGCGTATTTCTTCCTCTCCGAGTGTCTCAGTGCATTGCAGCCTTGTGGTTGTGTCTGTTATTCCACTCAAGGACCAAGGTTGTTGATTCCAGTTTCCTCCATCCTGGCTGAGGATCTGACCAAACTCTGCATTTTCATACAAAGTCTGTTGTCTTGGACTCTCATTTTGCTCATGTTATCCCCTGGAAGTACGTTTATGACAACTCTTCATCCATAATTGTAATAATTACAAATAATCTTTAGGCGCAACGGAGGACTGAATAGCCCACAGATCTCCATA
Organism: Lota lota; assembly: GCA_026745465.1. Classification (NCBI taxonomy): domain Eukaryota; kingdom Metazoa; phylum Chordata; class Actinopteri; order Gadiformes; family Lotidae; genus Lota; species Lota lota. Next base: position 2,737,290 of record JACYXH010000765.1, read on the forward strand.
TGCTTTCTCCATTCAATTCATGACGGTATGAGGAAATTAAAGCTGATTTTATAATGATTGGTCAGCTTCACTGACATTTATTGTATTGTGACACATGCCGCTATTACGTTTTTCCCCACCAAAAATAAATAAAAAAACATCTCGGCATTCATAACGTTGTCTGGGCTAAGCTATTGAACCCAGGCTGCATTTGGATCTGTTAAAACATTGCCACCATTCATTACTCTTTCCAGGCTAACCTAGGTTGTCCTCAATGACTCAAACCTCCTGTTGACTTCGAGGTCTGTGGTCAAGAACCAAATTGCACACATCCTGAAGATTTCCGTTGATTAACTACTTTCCCTGAACCTTCAGCTCATCCAATCAGTGTTCCTCCATGGAGAGTGACAGATGGAGCTGATTGATAGGCAGGTGCGGTCTAATCATCGAGCACACAAGGAAAAGCTGATAGATTTGCTCTTAAGAGGCTGCATCAAGAGCAATTAATCATGCCACATCGGTGCATGGGCACACACAAGCACGCACGCACGCACGCACACACGCACACACACACACACACGCACACACATAGGTGAACACACACACACACACTCACACATGGATGAAGCCCCCCCCCTGCTAGAAAACTTAGATGTATGCACACACAAACACACATACACATACACTCACACACACACACACACACACACATACACACACACACACACACACACACACACACATATACATACACATGGATGAACGCCCCTCCCCTGACACAACACACACAGATATATGCCCACACAAACACACATACACACTCACACAAACACACACATTGATGTACACCACCTACATAAAAGACACAGATGGATGCACACAAACACACATACACATACACCCGCACAGAAAGAGACACTGAAACCTCCAATGTAAGCCCTCAAAAAGCCCCTTTTATGTTCTGTTGTAATTGGTTAGGACAATGGTTAATGCGAGCCACTCCTCGGCCATATGTAAAGGAAGTGGCTCTTTGTTACAATGCCAGCATGCATGGGTTGCATTGCTGTTCCCAAAATCAGCAGCCCATGGTTGTTTTTTCCCTGTTGAAGACCCATTCTCCATGAGCTGCAATCAGTGGTTTGTGTTTGTTTGTTTCTATGGGGTGGGCAAAACTAAATGTAGTACACTATTTTGTAATGTCTCTTTTTATTCCCATGGACTTGTGCAGGCAGAACATTCAAACAGCGTCCCTGCTGTGAATTTGATATCCTTTTGTTAATTGTGCTTCATGCTTTTCTTTTCTTTTAAAGGACGAAGGCAGACTCTTGCCTTCTGTCCCGCTGGCAGAGAGGAACCCATCCCACAACACTGGATACAACCAGAAACAACTTCACTTTCCCACAATTCCTCGGGTGCGCTGCCGCCACCGCACGCTTTATGCTGAGTACACGACCGTGGTTTCCCGGTGGCCACAAAAAGCAAACCGGAACGGCTTGTTCCAACTTGGCCCCCGCCATTTTGTTTGTCCATGTACCATTACCAGGCAGTGGTGCAGCAAACGGGTAAACAGTACCGCTCTGCAGCTCGGCATCCATTGACGGGTCATGGATACAAGAGAGGGGGCGAGAGACGTGTATCTGATTTCCCTGTTGATCCATCCCGAATAAACACTTCCCAGGAGCTGGGGAGGGCTAAGGGCTCTTGGAGAGTGGGGGGGGGGGGATCAAGTCTCTCTCGCCTTGTCTTAAGGAAGTTAAGTCGTCCGTCCCCCCCCCCCCCCCCCCGTCCCCCCCCTTCAGCATAGTGAGGAACGAACCCTCGTCCTGTGTGTTTCGCATTATCCCAAAGAGCGCTGCAGACCATTTAAACTGGGAAACCTCGTCATTTTCTCCCCCTTTGAGTTTAAACAAACATTTGATTGTTGATAGCCGGAGGGGAGGATTCTGAACGTACCGCATGTAGACCAGTTGTTGTGTTTACACGGGTTAGGGGAGGACTGGGAATTGCATCTCTCCGTTGTGTACTTAAGTAAATGCCAACCAAACCCAATAGAAACTGTTGATATCCTTGGTCATGGAGCCCAACGATAAATATACAGGGAGAATACTGTGTTTGTAATAGTGAGGAAGTGGGAAAAAAAACATTGGGGTTGAGTGAATCCGGGGATAACAGCTTGGTAATGATACAAATGGCTTGTTAAATCCAAACAGACGGTGGGAGGGAGTAAATAAATAAATTAAAGGCTACAGGATTGTTATGGATAGAATCGATTGCCCACGACGGTCACTCATCAAGCTAGGCCTAAGGAGTAAAAAAAAACACTTTTACTGTCAAATGTCAAGAACAAAAAAGACTCTCTCCTCATCCTGCAGACCTCCTAAATTCTGATGTTGACACTTACCTCCACTTTAACTAATTTAACCTTGTTCTATCCTTTTAGCTTTTACCCTGTCCGTGTATCCAACCCCATGGATTTACCAATCACAGTCAAAAGGTGTTTTTGTATTTACACACCTACAGAAGTATGCCCGAAGTTTTTACAAACGTTTGTTAAAATTACTTTTGTTGTTGCCTATTTAAAGCATTCAGTATCCTCCCCCCCTCCCCCCCCCCCACACACAAACATCTTTCTACCATTTTATCTACACAGATCATCCATTCTTTGTTTTCCTAACCTTCACTTCTAAATTGACCACCGTACACTTCTTTCAAAGCCCTCTTTTTGAAATTAGTTGAAATGTTCCCCCTTCCATTTCCTCACCCCCACTGCCTCTCAAACATCTCTCCTTTGTTCCTCCAGCCCTGGCCTCTGCAGTGGGGTACACGTCCCGGTCGTCCAATGGCAGATACACTGTACTGATCCTACACGACCACTGTGGCGGAATACTAATGGCCATCGATCTGTTGGCCATGAGACACAACATTTCAATCACAGCGACAGCATCCTCCCAAACCCCAAAGGTTATCACAATCAACGTGCAATAACCATAAAAGCTATCGAACTGAGGTTATCTTGTGGGATGAACAATTGCATTGATTTAAGTCAAGGGCTACCACGAACACTTGGCAATGATCTTCATTTACAAAGCCATGCTTCATGGGAAGGGAAGGTATATTTTACTCAAGCCCTGATCAACCTTTCAGAGTACATCTGTATTTCAGTGGGTATTCATTCATTGTTATTATTCTATTCGGTGAACGCAGAATAATGATGTCGCACTGGGTCGACTGCAAAAGAGAGAAGCGATCACTTCTTTAATCAAAAGGGGTTTACCAGATAATGTCTGTATCTGGATGTGATATTTATGAGGTCAAAACTTCAATTCAAAAGACAGTGATGTCATTTAGAGATTACATGGCTCCCTGCGCCCAGGCTATAACTACACCTATTTTTACTCACATCCCTCCTAATGCATACTGTAGGGCCCGAGAGGGATGTTTGGCGGTGCGTTGGATAAGACAGAGGGAGTTAATTAAAACGTGAGACACCGTCAGTCGCTGCCTCCTTGCAGGCGTTTGAACGCCCAAGGGAGAAGCAAGGGAGGGCTAGATGCTGAGTGCAGGTGAGGAAGAGAGCGAGAGCGGGTGAGAGAGGCATAGAAATGGAAGCAGCTTTAAACAAAGGATGTATGTGTGTACGTGGTGTGTGTGTGTGTGTGTGTGTGTGTGTGTGTGAGGGGGGGGGGACGATGGCAAACACAGTAGCACCTTTTCGACGCGTGGCTCGCCTACTAGTTGGGCGAAAGCTGCAAATTGGATTTAGCACTCAATTTCTCACCTTAATTAAATCGAGGCAAACTCCAGCTACAGGCTACGGTGCCTCCAGCATTTGAACTCAACGGCGGGAAAATAGTATGTCTCCGACTACCTATGACCACCCCCCGCCCACTCACCCACCTGGAATATCTCTTGTTGATTTACGCTTGAGCAGGGTTGAGGCAGGTCAAACACAGACGCTTAAATCTTCGGTGTGAAACCTCTACAGGCAAGTGCTGCACACCAATTAGTTGCGTTTTTACCGGTCCCTTTGCGTTTTCCTCTCTCTCTCTCTCTCTCTCTCTCTCTCTCTCTCTCTCTCTCTCTCTCTCTCTCTCTCTCTCTCTCTCTCTCTCTCTCTCTCTCTCTCTCTCTCTCTCTTAGAATCCTGTTGCGTTCCTTTGTTCTTTTTTCTTTTTCGTTTTCTTTTTCCTTGCCACTCTCCTGTGTTTTTCTACATATTTCCTTCCAACCTGCAACCGCCCACAACGACGCAAGAAACACACAGAGAAAGAAACGGAAAGCGATTGGTGGCCTAGATCCACAGCAGTGCTAAAGCTAATGAAATGACTTTGTGGTATGGCCATGGTGATTTATGCTTCTTGGTGGTTCTGTGGCAGGCATTGATCATTGTCCAAGTGTTTTCGGATGATATGTTAGGATGGATGTGGAAGGGTAGGCGTGTTCTGCTGGAAATATGCTCGGCCCTTTAATCTTTATACAGAATATGCAGAAATATCCATCACATGTCACTATAATCTGCTCTATCTTTAGAATTGGCTATTTAAAAAAAAAAATATATATATATATATATGATCATGCCCTTTCAGAGAGTATGATATTTAAAGGGTACACTATAGCTACATTTTGTCTTACACATATCACCTTGGCGCTTTTACAAATTGTACCATGTTTAGAAACACATTCCTCTTTCTTTCTTTTGGTTGTCATATTTTTCTTTTGTCATTTATTTCTTTACTGCTGTCATTTTCTCGCCATCGATCTCTTCCGTACAAAGTGACATTTCCGGCTGTAATAAGATTGCCCTCTCTTCCCCTTGGTGTTATTGGAATCTCTGCCCTTACAAATGGCATCCGCTGATTGAATGATGATCACCAATCAGTCTTCATAAGGAAGCGTAACCGCATCAGACCATTATTAATAACCCTTATCGATTGAATTATTTCCGCCATTTCATCGGTCAGATCAGGAGGCAATTACCTCAAGCTCTAAAGTCTGCACTCCCTTGATCGGGCTAAAAAACGCTTTGAATGATGGGAAGAAAAAACGAAAAGCTGTTGAGGAATGACATGGATGAATGTCAAAGACAAACATTCAATTATCCTAAAAAGGCTTTCTCCAAGCGATCGCCCCCATGATGACGGAAGGGGGGGGGGGGGGGGGGGGGGGGGGGGAGCTGTTGTAAGAAGGGGAGCCACAGAGGGGGCCATGGGGTTGGGAGACTAGGAACAGGATCTGCTGGAGGTTCGCTTGATTCGACGGGATTCGTTTTGATGGGCCTAGTTGACATATCCTCTTTGTGGCCACGACTAAGAAGGGAGAAACAAATGACTCTTTGGCAGGGCTGGGCCGGTTGGGAAATCTGATGAGGGAAAACGACGATCACATCTGTCCTTGTTTTAAAGGGAACAAGATGCCTAAGTCCATAATTCTCACGCTCAACAGTTTAAAGTTTAAGAGAGGTGCCTTTGTATCTGTGTGTGTGTGTGTGTGTGTGTGTGTGTGTGTGTGTGTGTGTGTGTGTGTGTGTGTGAGTGACATAGTGCGTCTACATTTGTACATTTATTGGCAGTATTTCAACTGTCACTAATCATTAAGGGCTTATTTAAATGTACAGCTCTGTGGAATTATTGGTAGTGAGTAAGGGAACATTCCACACTCATAGTGATAGGTGTGTGTGTGTGTGTGTGTGTGTGTTCGGGGGGTGGGATTGTGCTAATCACTGTGTTTGGTCTTGTCCTGTTTTCACAGTTAAAGTGAATTGGGTGATTAAACGCTCTCATCATTGACCCCCTTGGGGAGGAATTATGTATGCCAGAGGCGAAGAGGTTGGCCCAGTGGTTCAACGACAGATTGACAGGCCAACATAGTTCCTGCGTGAGCGGTGAGTCGAACTCAAGGCGTGCAGGTTTAGCAGAGGTATGCTGAAAGGGGGGGGGGGGGGGGGGGGGGGGGGGGGGGAGGGAGAAAGAGAGGGAGAGAGAGTGAGAGAGAGGGATAGTGGAGTTTGAGGGAAAGTGGTTTCTGAAATGGACGACTGACATTACTGATTCAGGGCAGGGTGTCTGTCTCTATCGCTGCTCACACAGTCACCTAGACTTATCAAGAGCAGTACCCAGCACACTGACTATATACATACACACACACACACATACACACCACACACATACACACACACACACACAAACTCACACAGACATATGGACACACACACTCACTCACGCACACACTCACGCACACACACACACGCATACACACATACACACACACACATACATACACTCACGCACACACACAAACACTCTCTGTCTCTCTCTCTCTCTCTTTTATTTTATGCTAGTCTCATGCGAAACACAGAAGGCATGGGCAAATTGGCCATATACCCCATGTTCCCCAACCCCGTCACACTTATATCTGTCAGATTAGCGAATGCAACGTACGGTGCGCTCCTACAATGATACATCTACAATACATACAGCAATGATGCATGTATGATTTATAGATGTATGATATATATATATATCTATTAAGATGCACAGTAGAATCCTTGTATTTTTGCTACAGAAATCTTGCAAGCCCTGAGCATTTTTTCGGCAATAATACTAACTGAACCTTAGAAGGCAAACATTCAAGTTAATGGACAACAGCATGAGAGTTCAACTGTTATGCTATAGCTAAACTGCTAAAATGATGTATATATATATATATATATATATATATATATATATATATAGAGAGAGAGAGAGAGAGAGAGAGAGAGAGAGAGAGAGAGAGAGAGAGAGAGAGAGACAGAGAGACAGAGAGAGAGCGAGAGAGGTCAATTCCTTGTCTCTCCCACTAAGAAGAGGCTTGCATTTAAACTGCAGAAACGAGCGCATCAGCTCTACTTAAAGGCCTGACTGCTGAAGTGATGGATACTTGCTTAGTGTACTTGGCCTTCCTGCTCATCCACCAGTCTGCACCACCTGCTTCTACATGCGGCTTCCCCTCCCCATTATTAAACTCACTCATCCTCACACAGGGGAACGCTTGCATTGCTATGAAAAGCAGAGCCTTTCCAAAGCAACAATATCACAATAATATGATTCTTATTAGACACACATGACAACACCTATTAAACATCTCATCGCTTTAGAGTTCAGCATGTTATTATTGCAAAGCAGCAATGTATAGTGAATTGGGAGGTGGGGCGATCGGGCCCCGATACTATTTTGCTGCCAACCCCATTGCCGCTACACCATCCTGCCCCAACAACTCATTGCTGAGAAGCAGGGAAGGCAAGAGAAGCCAAGAGCGATCAGCAGGAGAGGAGCAGATCTTATGTTTGTATGCTATGTTAGATAGCACGAGCCTGAAAGGTCAAATTGTGTCAATTTCTGTAAGAGTAGAGAAATGTTGAGAGAAATATGACGAGACAAGATAACAAAAAAGGGAAAATGAGATAGAAGGAAAGAAAGCAGATGAGATCACAATAGAATGACAACCAAGACGGAACATTTGTTAAAGGGCAGATGGAACAAACCCATAACAAATACAAGGTGGGGCTTTGTAATAGAGATGAAGTGAAAGAGAGACGTTACAGAGAGGAGGAAGCGCATGAGAAAGACAACAATGCAGATAGCATCACGGGAGGGCCATCAAGGCCAAATATTCAGATAATAATAAAAATAAAACAAGAATGTGAACCTCCAGATCCGTCTCTACACCAGTAACAAGAGTAAAGGCCAGGGTTGCATCTGAAGTCAACAGTAGGAGTTTTACCCACACATCAGGGGGCACAGAGGCCAAACACACTGCTCAGAATATTGAAAGAAGAAGCTGGAGGTGGGGGTCATGTGAGCAGCAGTAGGTCACTCTCATACGTAGATAGGAACCATATGTGTTGGAGAGGGCGAGAGCCACAAGGGAAGAGAAAGAAAAAGAGAGAGAGACAGAAAGATAGAGAGAGAGAGAAATGAAGGTCTATAAGTAAGCCACTACTCATCAAAAAATGTCTGGCGCTGTAGCCATCGGCTGGTACAGACCCTGCCCTTCACTCCCAGAGTATCCTTCGGCTCTGTGAAAAGAGGGCATATGAAAAAGGGCCAAAGTTTCCTCCACACACTCCTTTTCACCACACACAGTGCATAGAGGGGGTGGCAGGCCCCACTAAATGTGTATGTGTGTGTGTGTGTCTGTGTGTGTGTCTGTGTGTCTGTGTGAGTGTGTGAGAGACACATTTAGATTGAGACACCCGCGTAGAATGCTAATCTGTTTTTCTTTTTAAAAGTGCCCCGTGTGAAAATAAAGCAATGAGCCATCACCATTTATAATTCCACCTATAAAATGGCGGTGAAAATTGAAAATAGCGCTGAACTGAGAAGCCACTTATCATCTCTAATCGATTGGTTCCAGCCCAGAAGCAGCGCGCCGCCTGTTGCTTTCCTGAATTCCACTCTCTTTATTTCTCTCTCTTTGTCTGTCTGTCCATCTGTCTGTCTGTCCGTCTGTCCGTCATTCTTTCTCTCTTACTTTCTTTCTGTCTTTCTTTTGCTCTGTCTTTCTTTCTCTCTGTCTGTCATTCTTTATCGCTTCTATCGCTTCTATTGGTCTTCCTTTCTTTCTGTCCTTCTTTCCTTCCTTCTTTCTTTCTTTCTATGCTTTTATTACAAATGTCTTTCTCTTTCTGAATACCCTGCTGTCATTATATAGCAGCAGTCTCTCTCTCTCTCTCTCTTTCTCTACTTGTGCCAAATAGATTGAATCTACTGTCAGCTGTCAACTATCTCTCTGTCTCTCTCTGTCTCTCTCCCCTCTCTCTCTTACTCACTTTCTGTCTGTCTCTCTCTCTCTTTCTCTCTCTGTCTCTGTCTCTGTCTCTGTCTCTGTCTCTGTCTCTGTCTCTGTCTCTGTCTCTCTCTCTCTCTCTCTCTCTCTCTCCTCTCTCCTCTCTCTCCTCTCTCTCTCGCTCTCTCTGCTCTCTCTCACACTTTCTCTCTCTCTCTATCTCTGTAAAGTAGACAGGACAGGCAGATTGGCCACACAGGTATGCTGCTGGGTTCTGCAGTGGTCTGCTGGGAGCTAATGGCTACAGCCACCCTCTCAGGCCAAGAAACCCCTGCCAGGGTCTGTCCGGCTGCCCAGCCCGGAGCAGTGCTCTAGGGCTTGGAATAGCACGCTCGGACCTGGCAGTGCACACTGGTCTGGCTGGGAGAGGAAAGTTTGCTGATCCGTCAGGATATGGAAAGGATGGAATGGAAAATAGAAAAGATAATTGATGAAAAAGTAGTAGTAGTAGTTCAACAGCAAGGAAGAGAAAAAGAATATGATAAGGTAAAATATATTTACTGAGTCTGCATATTTCCCATTTTCCCCTTTGGTGTTTTGAGAAATTGAGCTGGCACAGTTATTGCTGGCATGCAGGAAGCCAGAATCCACATTTTCTAATTAATTTATTTGTTGTTGTGTTTCAGCAGGTAAAAAAAGAATTTGGTGGAATTGGTAAGTATACAAGGGAACAATTTGGTCGCCTCGTTGGAATCTGGTTTCACAAATAGAGAAACCAAACTGAGAAAACCTTAGATAAGATATCTCTTGATGTTTCGTTTTTGTGTTGATGTTGTAGTGGGAATAGATTACATCCGAGACAAAAGCTATGACATGTGACAGCTCTACTTGCTAATTCCCACGTGTTTACACCCTGAAGGCTACTCTCCCTCTCTCTGTATGTGACCTGTGACCTCTGAGCATCACATCTCAGTCACAAACACACACACACACTCACACAGCACACCGCCTTAGGTAACAAAGAACACGTGTGGCGCTTAATGAAATAAATACCATCTGTCTCTGAGAGACGGCGACCTCTGACCCCATCAAATAACCAGGAAGACATTGGTGTGTCAGATCTCTGTCAGGTGCCCTGTGAACTCTGTGTGTATGTCCCTCCTTGCATGTACTAAACACAAGCTACATTCTTGTTAAGGCTGGCAGTATCACCGGCGTTGCGTGTGAGTTGTCTCATTCATCTTGGTCTCACTTGGTGTTGATTAGAGAGCAAACTGGCAGATACTTGCGTTGGTCGTTAGAGGAAACCGCCACATGATTCACTGCTAGCCTGCGCTGCACTGTCCTAGGCTTATGTATGTCCATGTATCTTTCTGACTTTATGTATTATTATAAAAAATATAGAATCATCATATATTCATATAAATATTTATACATCTTTTGGTGTAACTATTCATTTATATGTATATATATATATGTATATCGTTTGTATGTATGTATGTATGTATGTATGTTTATATGTATGTATGGATGTATGTATGTGTGTACATTCACACTTATATATGACAGAGAGAGAGGGATTTTTCAATATGTATGTTTTACGTATGTATGTATATATAGTACAGAGGCAACGAATGAATAAAAAAATGAGGACAGAAACGGAAGAAATGTTATTTGTAACTTCTAGATTGTTCATGCATTGTTGCCACATGAATAAATAAAACCACTTTAGATCAAGTAACACCATCAGGGGACTCTCTCTCTCTCTCTCTCTCTCTCTCTCTCTCTGTCACTTTCTCCCTCTCTCTCTCTCTCTCTGTCACTTTCTCCCTCTCTCTAACTTGTAAAGCTCCACCAGTATTATCATTAAAAACATGTTTTGATCTGGCTCTGGGGGGTCTGCCAAGTTCATCCCTGCATAAACAAGGGCCAAGACAAACTGCCCAGATTACAGTGCAGTAATGTGTCCCGCTAGCTCCATGGCGTGCGCGGTATGGTGTCGCCAAAGGCGTGTGCGTGCTGTTGACCCACTGTTCATGATTCAGCAGTGCGGCACTGAGCAGGCCGCAGCCACAGCCTCTTTCGTTAGCATCGGTCTGCGGCGTGCCGTCCTCAAGCACCACTCACGCTGGCCCTTTAAAGATGATCAGTCTTCGTAATGCTCTTCATCTTCCGTAGATGTCCCACCGTAATGACGAAGGGAAGGGGGTGCAATCAAGCTTCTATTGTTTCCCTGATTAAGTTTTATTCGATAGACAAGATGACGGTGATCGTTTGTAATGTGGTTAAAAATAAACACGTTTGTCCACTGTGTCGTAGTCTTTCGTTTCTTTATTAAAAGCCTTTTTGTTACATTTCCCGAGTACTCGCCTGCATTTGGATCCTATTGTTCCTGCCGCCCCGCCACCACTTGTCCTGACCCCCTGCGGATATGCTAACATCAAATTAATTTAATAATCGATTACATTTCCTCCTTTTGCTTATGAGCTGTGCGGGCTGACAGTAGGTTTGAAGGTGTGTTTTAAATGTGCAAGCAGAACTATTCATCTTCAGAAGTCTTACAGCTTTAAGTCAAACAGCCTCAAACCCGTCCAAAGAAACCATTAGGTGCTCCACCCAGGGTCTCTAAACTGTTGGTCTTATTTTGGTGAAGTTCTGCGAGTGGAACGGGTTCACCAGAACCTTTACCTTACTGCTTTGTGGAGAAGAGAGAACAGGTAAGAGACGGAAGACAAAAAGAATACCTGCTTCTTTGTACAGCGGTGTCTTGTCTGCTCTGGGTGGGCGAGGCGGACGCGAGGCGAACGGGCCCGCCGCCATATGGGAGCCCTGTTTGAAGCGGCTTCACACAGCGGCTCGCATAAAAACCACACAATTAATTTTGAATCACTCCAGACAATCTGCAGTGAGACATCCATAATGAAAACGACACGCAGGGTCTCGGGGAACGCAGGGCCGTCCCATCGGGCCAGGGACACAGTTATAGAACATGAGCACACACACATGCACAGCCACGCTTGCGTGCATACAGTACATGCAAATACACACAGACCGCAAAGCACGGGCCAATAGACACGGACACACTTGATAGTTACGAGCAGACAGGAAAGCCAGCGAACGTCACACATAAATAGACATAGTAAAACGCACAAATGCATGCTACACACAGACATATACACAAAAAAAAAACATGCAAGTGCACGCCCCCACCAACACACAAAAGCAAACACATCCACAAATACCCACACACCCCTGTGTGTGGGTAGTTTAGACAGTTTAGATAGTTGTCTGGCGTGAGCAAAAGGGGAGCCAGTGCCCGGCTGGCCTAAATTTGCCTGACGGGGTTCTGAAATTGAATCTAATGCAGAGCTCTCAGAGGACCCTAAGCAGAACACTTGTAAATTATTAAGAGAAAGGACTACTGGACTGCATAATTTAACCCAAATAAATGAGCAACGCGAGAAGCGAAGGGTAACTAAAGACACCGAAGAGCCTATTGACTCTGCCGGTGTATCTTGTTCATTACTGTACGTGTGCGCAGCTCCATGAGCATGAATCGAAATGGTAAATTAGTCGTGTGTGTGTGTGTGTGCGTGCGTGTGCGTGTGCGTGTGTGTGTGTGTGCGTGTGCGTGTGTGTGTGTGTGCGCGTGTGTGTGTGCGTGCGTGCGAGTGTGTGTGGTGGGGGGGGGGGGGGTCATTATGCAATTTTTACACAAATCTCTTCTCTTAGGAGCACGTCTCCATGTTGTCGCATTAATACAAGCCCTCCACCAACCCACTCATTTTAATTGTATTGCCTCCATTTTATGTGAATTTAAACTGACCAATATTAAATAATATGTATATGTATGTTATCGATAATAATAATAATAATAATAATAATAATTAAAATTATTATTATTATTATTATATGTTTGATTGCTTGTTTTAGAGTTTACTGATTCAGTAAAAGTTTTCCTAGCATAGTTGAGCAGATCTTTCTAAGGTGGGTGTGTGGTGGTGGCTACGCTACCTAGCTTTCATTCCCCTTTTTATTTCTTATGCTCAAATCACACTAGCTCCAGTGGTCTTGTAGCTTGTAGTCATTTGCAGCTTCACTCTGTGGTTATTTCAGCATGGCGATGCTAGCAATCCCTTCAATTATTCATAAAGAGGTTTTTTATTATTTCCTTAAAGTGGTAAACAGGACAAGAGAGAGGGAGGACAGGGGGGAACGTTTTTTTCTCACTCTTTTCTTCCTTTTCCACTTTTCTCACTCTCAATTCCCATCTTTGCACTCTTCCTCCGTCTCTCCGTCTGTAATTGTATTATTTTTATCTCCCACCTATCTCTCTCTCCCCCTCCTTTGTCTCTATCTCCCTTTCTCCTTTCTCTCTCAGTCCCTCCTTCTCATTGTCTCTGTCTTCTCCATCCTTCTCTTCCTTTCTTTCTTGTACTCATTTTGGTGTCTCTCGCTCGTATTTCTTGACCCAGTAAGCGTGATGAACTGTTACACTAGAGAGGTGTGTGCACTTAGAGAAAACAAACCGATCGGATTGAAGATGATTCAAATCATTTCTTCTTAAGAATACATTAACTGAATCTTCAATGACTAGATTTCTGTAATGCCTTCATCGCATTAATGAACCTCTTCAAACAAAGTCATTGTACTTGTCATATAGTCATTATAAGTGACGATGGTGTGAATTGTTTAAACAGTGCATTCCTTCATTGAATACATGAGGATGTGCCATGATCATCCTTCATCAGCTTTAAAACCACGGGGCTGCTCGCTTTCCCATGCTAACTAAAAAAGGTCAAAGGTCGGCACGGTATCTTCATTAAAGCACCCAGTTCAACGGATCACTTGTAATAATGATCCACTCAATTCGTCAGGATTACAATCTCTTTGATGGTTTAAATGCCTAACATATGTGTGCCCCCCCCCCCACCCCTTCACCCCTTTAGCATGTGTTTCCTGCAGCTGTGCTTTGGTGCCTTGGTAAGTCTCTGATATCACCCCTCATCTCCAGTCTGGGGGTGAGGCGGAGGAAAGGGTGGGGGCAGGACGGCGGTTGTCGTGGTTCCCAGGATGCTAGAATTGAAGCCTCCTAACTCCAAACTGAAGGTCAGATCAATGCTACCGGTTGTCGTCAAACAGGAACCCCACTCTGGGGTTCCTGTTTGACATCTGGCACAGGGTCACATGAAGCAGGAAACATCCTCCAACCTCCCTCCACAGCCAACCCAAAAACAATAAAAAAACATCCACCAAAGTCGAGTTATGTTAGCCAGCATCTAGGAGAGGGTGGAGGGTTTGAGTGTAGCCAGTCGTGGAGGCAGTGGTTGGAAAGGATTGGTAAAGGGTAGAGGAGAGGTGGGGGTGGGGGGGGGGGGGGGGGGGGGGGAGAGAGAGAAGGCCACAGATGTCTGAAGTTCAAGATGAAACATACATCACAAACATAGCTCCTGGTTTTTGGGAAATTGGTCTCACAGTGCACTGGCAGATTAATCAAGCATGGCAGAGCTATGCTATTTTTGAATTAGCCTGGTGTGTGTGCTGTCTGTCAGTGTCACCCTGCTTCACGTTGACCCACTTACATACAATTTCACTCCAAGCATTAAGTTGAACCAGCACAGTGACTGATGTCTGCTGTTGGCTTCTGAGTGCCAGCCCTGTTGACGTTGTTTGCCTATAGCTTCAAACTTCAAGCTACGTCACTTTTGAACATGTTTGCCTGTATCGCTACAGCCTGACACAGCCGGTATTACAGCATTGCGATCATTTTCCTGTTCTCCAGTCGAGAGAGATTCCTTTCAACTCTCCAAGAGCAAATCAGATTATCCTAGAAGATAAAAGAAAATGTGCCAGAAAACATTAAAAGCAAAAATGTGCAGCCCATGAAGCAACTTGTTTGTTCTGCCTAAGGAAACTGCAATCTGTTAATCGGAAAGACAATCTTACTAATGTTACATCTCTCCTTAACTTCCGCACACCATTTTCTCAGAGAGAACAAAGGTCTTCTGCAGTTTCAGGGTATTTTTAGCTCCGCTTGTTTCTTTCAAAGCTTCAGACGTGACACATTGTGGGCCAAATAAGTAATTCTTTCAAGAGTGTACTTTCCCCAGTGGAAAGTACCAGCAGGACGAGGCTGTGGCAGGGCAGGAAATAGTTGAAATTTGCTGTCACCGTTGTGCCCTTGTGTTTACCCGACACAATTAGGGAAACCCCTCCTGTCAGAGCAGTGCTAGCTAACTTAATCCATCTGTATCACTCCCGGCACAGGGCCTAATCTGGAGCTAAATGTAAGTGTAATCCAATTAATCTGTCACAGCCCTAGTGTCCCCGCTGTGGCGATATTCTTATTTTGTGCTGACACATCCCATTTCCCTCTGGGCAAAATAACGAGGAAGGATAACTTACTGCTGGATAACAGAGGGCGCTAATGAAAGACGGTTAACGCTGCAGAGATTGGAAAGCACAGCCAGGAATGGGATGGTATAGGAATGTTTATTTGCGACACGTTGCATTTTGCTGGCCACGCACTCCTATGTTTACCTACCACAACTTACGCCACGCCAAGCACATCTCCCACTTCAAAATTGGGTCACACATTACTTTAAGATATCCTTTTTATTATTTCATTTAAAATGCATTCTCCATGGTAAAAGTTAATTGAGAAGTGCTTACACATAAGTTCTAGGTTCTGTATAGATTTTTCAGGGATTTCGAACAAAAGCCTTGTGAATTATATCCACAGATGGTTGGCTTTATAGCTGATGTGTCTGAGCCAATCATAGATCAAGTATTTTCTATTGTAGGCCTTCTGTTAATCGTTACTTGAAACCATCATTGACTTGTATACATGTGTATATATTTCTTTGTTGCTATTCATCCGCTGTGTATAACCACTATTCAGTCCATAAGCAGAACAATACACTGGCAAAATCAAACCAGTGTCCTCCATCTTGTACATTATTGGTACGTTTGAATGGTGTTTATCATTACAGTTTACAGTTACAATCATAATGGAGCTCACATTGAACA
>JACYXH010000765.1:2755560-2765560 GCA_026745465.1 Lota lota
GTGTGTGTGTGTGTGTGTGTGTGTGTGTGTGTGTGTGTGTGTGTACATTTACACACATTACACCCAAACACCTGTAACCTACAAATGTCTCTCCAAAGAGAAAGAGGGAGGTATAAAAATGCGAGAGAGAGAGAGAGAGAGAGAGTGAGTAAGAGAGTGATGGAGAGAGAGAAAGAGAGGGAGTTAAAAAGTGAGAGATTGAGAGAAAGAGGTGGGAAGGAATTGATAATAATGGACAGTCACTGTGGATTCAGTGAATCTCTGGATCTTAATAAAGAACACTGGGATGGAGACTCCATGGTGGTGGAGGTGGTGGTGGTGTAGGTAGGTGGTGGGGCTTGGAGGCGACTTCTCTGGGAATCTGGCAGCAATTATCACGTCGTCAAAATGCCCCTGAATCAGCTAAACGACTCATGATGGACCGAGAATTGCCACGTCATTGCAGAGTCACTGTCAGCTTGTTTACCACATACCACACACATACACACACACACACACGCTGAAAGAACTATAAAATCCAGAACTACAAATCCCATCAACGGCTAGGAGGGATATTAAATTATCGCGAAAGGCATGGGAGCAGGGGCGTGTCCTTGGGGTGGCACCAAAACATTTCAAAAATTGAAAAACATGTAAATGTTATTGGCAACCTACTAAATCTAGCAGTTGATGGGATTTGAACCTGCCAGTTAAACTCAAGATGTGAGACTGACTGAATCTTTGACAAGGAACACTAAGGAATTTGGATTATTGTTTCAAAAAACACTATGACACGGACAAAAACACTATCACCTAAAATAAGAAGCAGGACAAGGAGAGACATGCCTGGCCATGTATGGGAGAGAGGGTTTGATGGAGATGGAGATACACGGAGAGGATGCTCTTCTCCAAGCTTGTGAGAAAAACGATGACAGGGGCGGTTTGTTTATTGGATGAATAGCAGAACTGACTGGTCAGACCAGAGATAAACTGACCAGGCTGTACACATACACACACTTACACACACACACACACACACACACACACACACACACACACACACACACACACACACACACACACACACACACACACACACACACACACACACACACACACCAGTTGTGAATTGGCTGACAGTAAAAATATGTGCAGCCTCCCTCTCTATGGACTCTACTGACTGCAAGACATGTTAGCAACACTTGCAAGAGACTAGAATACCGAGAGGAGAACACAGAGGCACATTCAGTCTGTTGTACTTCTTTTACATTTTTTATCCCAAGTTATATCGTCTTCTTTTTAAAACTTTTGTGTTACTTTTTCTCTCTCTTCCACATACTTCAAAAGAGGTTGTTTTTTTATCTCATCGTCTCTTTTCTCTTCTTACTCCATTTAAATGCTCTCACTGTTTTACAGCAGGCCTCCCTTTAACCCTCTTTACTCCCTATTTCATAATTTCTCTCTTTCTCTCTCTCTGTCCCTTTCTCTCTCTCTCTCTCTCTCTCTCTCTCTCTCTCTCTCTCTCTCTCTCTCTCTCTTTACCTGGTTGCAGCAGGTCATTTACACATGCTGTTTTCCAGCCCTTACACTCATTAATAAATGGCCCCTTCTTCACAAGAGATAACTACTTGTTTTCTTTTTCAGGGGCTCTTTCTAAGACATTTCTCTGTAGATATATGTCCAGCCTTTGCCCCCTTTCAAAATATACATTGGTCGCAATGAAACAATTTAACCGCCTGAAAGCACTTAACTTCAAAGGCTGGGCAGGGAATAGACCTGATTTAGATTTTCAGCCCACACCACATGAAGGACTTCAGTGTGTGGTATGAGTGTGTGTGTGTGTGTGTGTGTGTATGTTATTGGTGTTAATGCGTACATTTGTGCACATAGTAGGTGGGTGTGTGTTTATGTGAAAGCACATGCGACTGGCAGACATGCATGGTCACTGCTTGCATGACCAAGAGGTCATGTGGTGTCATTCTCTTTTGAGGGAGCAAAGAGTGACACACACTCCTATTCACTGTATTATGTCATATTTACAAGTCACAATTGCACTGCTGCGCTATATTGCACATACAAATTGCACAACTAAACTTAATTTCTATATTTTTATAGTATTTTATATGTTATTGTTAATACATTTTCATGGTAGTTTATATTCTACTCACTTGATACAAGATACTTTTATATTTTCTATGTCAACATTGTTAATTTTCCTTTTTTTGAGCTGTAAACTGCTTTGGCAATGAAATGTTTATTTTCCATGCCGATAAAGCTATTTTAAAATGAATTTAGGGACAGAGAGATAGAGAGAGAGAGAGACATCAAGTCATTAAGATACCAGCTCTTCTGATCCAAGATACCCAAGTGCCTCTAGTGTAGCATACTGTAGTGCTCCACTAAATACCAACCGGCAGTGTAGGCAAGGCTGACTTGTGGGACTGTAGCGGAGTTACTGATCCAGCTTCCACATTTTGGAGGTACCCCTTGGAGTCTGGAAGTAATTGAGGGTTGGGCAAGGTGTTGAGATGGACCCACGGGTGGGTTTGTGTGTTTTAAGTGGAGAAAAGAGACATTAGACGCGATGGAGTTACTCTGCGTGGCTAATGGACTGTTTCCACAGGCCCACCACCCATCATTACCTCCCATTTACACCCAGCAGATACAGAGACCAAGAGTGGAACTCACCAGCCAGAACTGAGCATGTGTGTGTGTGTGTGTGTGTGTGTGTGTGTGTGTGTGTGTGTGTGTGTGTGTGTGTTAAAATCAGTGAAAAGGAGAGACAGGGAAAGACAGAGGAATAAAGAAAGAGGAAGGAAAGAAAATAAAAAGGGAGAAAGTTGTATTGCGTGTGTGTTGTATTAACTGTTAGGTGAGTGTGTGTGTGTGTGTGAGTGTGTGCGTGCGTGTGTGTGTGTAAAAGCGAGAGAGAGATTGAGTGAGAGAGCGAGAGAGAGAGACGTGCGCTGCAGAGTTTAGGTGTTAGAGAGTGTGTGTTTGTGATTGTGTGGGTAAGACTGTGTGTATGATTGTGTGTGTGTGTGTGTGTGTGTGTGTGTGTGTGTGTGTGTGTATGTATGTGAGAGCAAGAGAGTGACAGAGATTGAGTGAGAGAGAGGAGAGGGACATGGTCAGACCAGAGTTCAAGTGTTAGAATAGGAGTGTGTGTGTGTGTGTGTGAGAGAGAGCGAAAGAAAGAGTGTGCCATAGAGAGAGCACAGGGTTCATAGGAGGTATATGTTTCCAGTGTAAGAGGGGGAGTGTTTGTATGTGAGAGAGAAAGGTTCTGTGGATGTCTGTGTGTGTGACTGTTTATTGGTGGACCAGGGAGGGAGATGGCCTGGGAGATAAGCTTGAGTGTGTTGGAGAAGAATGAGGAGGTCTATGTAAGTGTGCTGCGGTGTTTCTGCGTTTATTTTATTTGTCTGTTTGACGCTGTCAGTGCCCGTCCTCTGCGTGTGAGCTTTAAACAGGAAAAGTGTGTGTGTGTGTGTGTGCGTGTGTGTGTGTGCGTGTTTGAATGGAGTCAATATGGCAACACTTTGCTGTGGGTGTTTATGTGTATAAAATCAGCATGTCAAATGTGTGTGTGTGTATTTGCTTCTGTATTTGTGTGTGGGTGTGTATGTTTGTGTGAATGTGTGTGTCACAGGATGTGTGTCTCTCTGTCTGTGTTTCTCTGTCTGTGTTGCTGAAAGTGTTAGTGTCTGTCTGTGTGAGGCTGTGTGTGTATGTGTATGTGTGTGTGTGTGTGTGTGTGTGTGTGTGTCTTGGTGTGTGTCTCTGTGTGTGTGAGTGTCTCTGTACATGTAGTGTGTGTGTTGGTGTGTGTGTGTTTGAGTATGTGTCTGTGTGTGAGTGTCTCTGTACATGAAGTGTGTGTGTGTGTGTGTGTGTGTGTGTGTCTTGGTGTGTGTCTCTGTGTGTGTGAGTGTCTCTGTACATGTAGTGTGTGTGTTGGTGTGTGTGTGTGTGTTTGAGTATGTGTCTGTGTGTGAGTGTCTCTGTACATGAAGTGTGTGTGTGTGTGTGTGTGTGTGTGTGTGTGTGTGTGTGTGTCTGCGCGTGGTGTGCACGTAGCGTGAGTGTTTCGCCAGCTCTTGAACTGGCTGGGTGGCCGTGCTGAGGTAGAATCCAGACTTTATTGGATAATTACGATGAACCGAGTTGCTCTCATTACCGCCACTCTGCCTCGTCCCAGGCAGCCAATCAGCACCAAGCAGCCCAAAATGAAATGGAGAAAAACACAACACACAACAAAGAGACAATGTGATACACAATCGCTGCGTGGTTTACACTTTGGGCTGTCTTTTATAGCTTCCTCAACTGAAGCTCTCTTCCCCTATTGGTTCATTCGTGTACCGCTGTTCAGCGGAGACGTCCACGTGGTCTGTAGGCGTCGGACCCCTGGGGTTTCTAATCCATTCTGCATTGTCAACCCACCTTGGCTTGGACGAGGTATGTACAGCCTATATCAGCACAGTGTACATATAGGGCCTGACTCGGTTTCAAGCGTTAACCGTGAACCTGTTTTAAGAAGTCGCCGTACCTGCGGGATAAAAAAAACACAATACGCGGCACATCAAAAGCATGGAGAGTATATGAAAGAATAATTAACTTTATTTCCAGATGGAAAACCAACTGTGAACGGAAAGGGCAGAACATGAAAGAAATTCACGATTTAGGAAAACATAACAAAAGGGGGGAGGAAAAAATGTCTCATGGCAGCGGTGAGGAACGTGGTGGCAGACACCCTTAGCGGCGGTAGCAGCTGGACTGCGTTAGCGCGTCCTAGCAGGTTAGCGCTGTGCCGCAACACAAAGCAGACTTCCCCGCTGCGACTTTCTCTCATTCCCCACTCCCTCCCTCCGCCGTTCGCTGTCACCCTCGCCTCGCAGACAGGCCTTGGCGTCGCGGGCCATAGGCTTCAAGCGGCAGACTAAAAGACACACACGCACACACACAAACATGCACAGCTTTTCACAGGCACACACGCACACGCACACGCACACACACACACACACACACACACACACACACACACACACATACATACACACGGTTCTGGCCCAGAAAGTCAATCCAGAGCCGGGTCGGGTCCAGGGTCCTGCTGGGTCAGACTCGCCTGCTGAACCCCAAGACATCTGGGCTCTGTCAGTTCCTAGGGCTACCTTGTTGGCCAAGAGGAAAAAACCCAGTTGAACAGAGTGTGTGTGTGTGTGTGTGTGTGTGTGTGTGTGTGTGTGTGTGTGTGTGTGTGTGTGTGTGTGTGTGTGCGTGCGTGTGTGTGTGTGTGTGTGTGTGTGTGTGTGTGTGTGTTTGTGTCTGTCGGGGGGTTAGGAGTGGAGCTGGGGGTATAATGCTTTGTACTGGGTCATTGCAAAGGAGTTACTGGTGAGTTAATGGTACAAGTACGGGAAGAGAAGGCCAGCAATGTATTTTAATGGTTCTCTGTGGATTCTCTAAGCATAGCCTTGTGATTTCTAACTACATTGAGCTTTGGAATCTAATTAAAGTGGATCGGGAAAACAGGGAAACACACTTTGGTTTTGAGCACAACAAATCATATTTTTACATAATATAAAACAAATCAATGGTGCAGAGGAGTAAAAGTGATGAATTATTGATTAAATCACCTACAGCTGCAGTACTGATCTCTAGTAACGTTTATTCCCTTTGGGTTTAAGGGAGTTTTTAGAGGTTTTGAGTTAGGTTTATTATAAATGTATTATAATGCGGAGCATGTGAAGCCCCTCGGGAATGTCACTGTGTTTAGGAGATAAACAAATACATTTGATCTGCTTTACGTTTTGTTGGAGAATAAAGAAAGGTCCTTAGGTTTGTCAAGCTTTAAGACAGCTATTGTGCCAAATTGTCAAAATGTTCAAAATGCTGGTGGCTTTAAGATGTGAACTTTTATAGAAGGTTTCACAAAAAGAAAGAAATGGCCAGGACACAAATGTGGAAAGGTTAAAACACGTCAGGGAGAGAGCCAAATCAAACATGAATTGACGCGCGCCGCAGAGCGGCAGAACACTTCACAAAAGCTAATCACGTCTTAAAAAGCCAGTACATTACATTGAATCAGATGTGCGCATTAGGTTATAGGATGCACAATGCAATGTGTTGTCCCCCCCATAGGAAGTATAGTAATAAACACAGCTGAGAAACACATGTGTGGTGCCTGAAGGGCTGGGTTTATAGAACCTGCTATTTATAGAAGCACAGCAGACCACCATGTGATGTATCGAGGCAGCAGCTGTCATATGAAAGGTTAAGGTTAGCGTCCATCTCTGTTGTTTAGTGCAGCCTCTACAGCATCTATCTATCTATCTATATATCTATCAACATATATATTTACTCTGTCTCTCTGTCCGTCCCTCCGTCCATCTGAGACCAGGTGTCTCCTTTATGTGAAACAGGGCTTCAAGGACATAAATGATTATCAATTTGGGAGCTTTAGTTCAACAGTGACTCACAAAGCCTCAGCAAATGCTCCATCTTTACATGTCTCCCCATGACCTGCTTCCAAGATGTTTAGCTGAAATTCTTCCCAGACCTACACCCTACTGGTCCAACACGCATCTCTGAGAATCAGACCTCTATCTCAGAAAAGAATAGTAATCAGCGAAATGCACATTACATTTTGTAAATCTCGTAAGGGGCGTGGCATGGGCCCCTTTTGACCCCAAATATGAAATACGTGTCCACATGCCAGCTGTGTTTACATGCCTAGAGGCACAAGTTTCTTTCTCCATCCCACCGGAAATGCAGAACTTGAAACTGCATGCTGTTTCATGACCATTAACTTTATTCTTGCAGGTCACACCCCTTTTTGAGCACGATCCAGAGGTGCCAAAATCCATATTCAAAATCCGTATTCCTCTGGATCCGAGGAATGACGCATCCCAGATTTAGACTTCTAGCTCTAACAGAAAAAAAGGTCATCCCATACGGGCCGTTGTTCAGACGGAGCCTCTCAGAAGTGTTGCCTGCAAGACCTAGCCGAACAGAATGTTGTTTAAAAAGGCAATTTTGGTGCTATAAAGGCCCTACCACCTAGGGACTTCACAACCTTGTTCCAGGGCCCGGCTGGGACCCCCACATGGAACCTTTGCCTTTGGCTAGGGTTAGGGTAAGGCGCCGCTGCCCTCGATATTCTTACAGAGCAATCCCAAGATGCCCCGGTTAATACGTCTAACGGCCAAGTTCCTCTCATCCTTTTTCAATGCCGTTTATTTCCAATGTGTTTCAATGGTGCGTTTGATAATGCTTTGTTAGTCACTTCTTGTAGGGCTAGAGCCCCCAAATTGATAATCGTATATGTCCTTGAGACCAATTTGTTTTTTTATATAAAAGAGTCCCAATGTCTCTGGCTCATTCCCAAGTGTCCTTGACCCTTAGGTCACCTGCCAATTCCATCACTTCCTGTAGGTCTACGAACCCTTTGTTGATAATTATATTGATTGCATTCAAGCTTCAAAAACTTTATACGTGATATTAATTTGTCACGATTACCTGTTAAAGAAAATGTATAGACAGAGTTAAGATGGTAGAAATGGTAGTAAAACACATTTTAATGCCAAAACTAGCTTAAACTATTGCATGTTTCACTGAGAATAAAACAAATGTCATTCTATAAAATGCACATTTCTCGCTAGAAATGTTATCAAAATGCACTTTCATTCCAAAACAATCATTTCCCACTGAGAATAAAACAAATGTCATCCATTTTGTTTTGGCAGACAGAACCTTGACATACGTGACATATTGCTGGTTTCTTCGACCAGTCGATAGGGGCACTGTACCAGCAAACACTCGTTTGCCGCAATTCTGGTCGTTTTGGGTCGTATTGACATAAGGACCTATTCTTTGCTTTAGGTTGGAGAACAGGCTGTGTTTTCCAAAGAATGCTGTTGATATGACAAAGTGAACACAATTGAGGATGTTATGCATGGCTGTGTTGCCTTGGGGACAGCCATGCAGGTCATTGTCATGTTATTGTGTGTGAGAGGGAGATATCTTATTTCACTTTTAAAAATAACTTACTGAATGTGTGTGTGTCTGAGTGTGAGTGTATGTGTGACAGAGAGAGAGAGAAAGCGAGAGAGAGGAAGAGAGAGAGAGAGAGAGAGAGAGAGAGAGAGAGAGGGAGGGAGAGGGAGAGAGAGAGAGGGAGAGAGAGAAGGAGAGAAAGAGAGAGTTATCAGGAGAAAGGTAGTGTAAGAAATAAAGTAGATAACAAGAGTAGCTGGGAAGCGAAGAAAGCAGTACTGTCGGGGTGATAATTGCAAATCCTTTATTTATCAGGGGCTGGAGCTCAGATGAATGTATTGATCACAAAGACATTAGTAGCCCATAACTGTAAATTCACACTTTAAAATCCCCTCTATGTTTTCCTTGATTTTACCATAATCACAACTACACCATCTCCCATGAAGAGATGTTTCATTGTGAACTGTAGGAGAATAAAGGGCAGTATAAAGGGGGATTCTATGGATTGATACACCATGTACTTGTATGCACTCATGACGTGAAGCTGACCAACCAAATGAAAAAAACAACATGCTTACGATTACAGGACTGTCTACAGGAATTTGACTAAAATCGCACAAAGATGTTTCCAAAGAGACTCCCATCAATATCATCATGCATATCAAATACTCCCATGCTGGTCATGAAGACACCTCACAGAAAACTAGAGGAATTATCAGAAAACCACAGAATGAATAGCACAGTTCCGGAAGGTTACCAGGACCAACTGTAATGATGCATGAGTCATTCTGTAGCAATACTTAGCTTCACTGTTTGTTTTTTGTTTTTTTGCCGTCTGAAGATATATTTACAGAGACGACATCATGAGTCAATAGGCGGGGGGGGGGGGGGGGGGGATGGTGTTATTCATTGGGAACTAAAACCTTCACAGCTGATGTCGAGGTACACACACACACAGGGGGTGTGGGACAGAAAAGGTTTTCGATGATAAGCTCTTGTGTGTCTGTGTGTGTGTGTGTGGGGGGGGGGGGGGGGGGAGACGATTGAGGGAAGGGGAAGCAGCCATTTTAAGGAGCGCTTGTTTTCACAGCTGTGCGGTTGTCACATTCGAGCGCCGAGTTATTCACCCTGCCACCCGGGGTAGGATAGGGGAAGAGAACCAAAGTAAAGAAATGCAGAAAATCCTTGAAACTTCAATACAGGAAGCAATTTTCCTTAATTTAAACTTTTCTTTTTCAACAGAGCAGAAAGCAAAGGCAGCCATGGCGGCAATCCAACTCTAACAAAGAGTGCTTCGGTGATGTCACTCGGTGATGTCACTGAACTTGTTGTTCATATCTATTATCAACTTTCTTTTTTCCACACTAGTTATTTGTACATGACCCTATTGCTAAGCCCACTATGCTAGGCTAACCTTAAGCTACATTGAGTGAATAACCGGGATGTCTACATCCCTGGTTTCCCTAGCCTGCCTTCAGCCTTTCTCACTGGAAACTGATGGTTTCTATTGAATTACAGTTTAACCTATGCATAAGGTTGTCCAGATAGTCTGGAATGTTCTGCATTCTGGAGACCATTAGGAAAAACTCTAAAATTATCCAATTACTGAAATGGTGACCATACTGCTATTTTGAGATTTTCAGCGATTCTTCTGTTGTGACAAATGACCCAGATGGAATGGAATCAATCCTCTCTTTGTGCTCACCTATGTTAGCAGTGCAGGGTTCGGTTGAGAAGTTCAGAAACTGGAAATAAATCTGCACTTCCTGAACACATTTGTTATTGTAATTTATGATATATATTATTTTGCTAGTCTTGCCATATTTGTGATTTTTTTTAAACTTTGTGTGACCTTATCTGTTTGATATATCTTTCTATGTATTTGTTGATTGCCACGTCACAGGAAATTTCACTGTTCAGAATTACCCTGTTTTATTTTGTTCTTATTATAAATAAAACACTGACTAAATGTCTCTGTTAATATGTTCAATCAACATTTCTTGTCACTAATGTACCTATATTTCTT
>JACYXH010000765.1:2768060-2888060 GCA_026745465.1 Lota lota
GTGAATTCATATACATTTATTATCATTAAGGAGCATGTATGGGCTAGGCTCAAGTGTGCCTACAGGTTAAGCTACAGACATCATGGATCAAACCCAGCACCCTACAGACTTGTAGGGTGCTCATCACCAGTGTTCATCATGATTCACTAACAATCCCTGTATAAAACCACACAAGATTATGAAGTCATTATTGCAGTTCCTCTCCCTGCTACGTATGCCTGATATGCTCTTACATGGATTTCTTTGTCCGAACCCGAATCAAGGTCATTGTTTTAGTGTGGCTGCGAGCCACCCAGTTAATTTACGTGGTAAGATTACTGGGATGAATTAATCACACTGGAATTAATGGAGGGGAGGAGGATGAGGGCCATCTTGTATCCAGTCCCTTCAAGGTCAGTCGCATAGACTTTAATATATTTCATGATATTCTAGGGGCATTCTAACTTCTTCTGTACCTTGCAAGAAAATAAACCCTTTATTATTCAGGTAAAAGATCTGGTCAAGGGTTTGTTTTTGGAGATGTTATAGAGATGATATACCTGCAGTGTTCTTAGCGTATTGCTTGACAGCTCTTTGTTAGGGCAGAGCAGCTTTAAAGACAACACAAGATGGAAATTGACCTTTGACTTTGCCGGCTCATTTCCCTTAAAAATGTCAAGTTTTTACGATTGGGTCAACAAGCCCGAGAAACCTGTATATCTTCCAAACACAAAATAATATTGATTCGCACCTTTGGGTGCAATCAACGGTGCAATCTTTGCACCGTTGATTGCAAAGTACTTCCGTTGTCTCAATGTACATTCTCCATGTCCCAGGACCAAACCCTTGTTTTACTTGGAAATGCTTCAAATCACATAAACAACAATTCAATTTTGACTCCATTTCTGCTCTTTATTGTTCTTGTCCAGAGTTTGATTACCACTTTTGAACATGCACCAGCCTTGGCATGTTTGATTTATGGACAATAGAGTGATTTATTCTATTTCTGTCGTTGCGACAGTGAACTGCTTTCATCTGGTGATTTTACCGCGTATTTTTCTTTCTTAGTCTTTCTAGTTTCTGGATACATGCTCGCTTGGTTTGGTGGTTGTATTCCTAGATAGCAATCATGCAAGAAGATAGAGCGCATATGTGGTTTTAATGAGATAGTGTTGCTGAGTAGTGCGTTTTTTGATGTCGGCAGATGATTCCTTGAGTTTTTAAATCCTCCCGTAACCATGTTTGTCAGTTCCTTTGTTGTCGCGGACGCTGCCCGCCGCGGGGCCACTAGAGGAGAAACCGAGCGAGGAAGAGGAAGAAGAAGTAGAAGAAGGGATAAAGGTGGTGGGTGGGGGGTGGGGGGGGGGGGGGGGGGGGGGGGGGGAGACCATATGGAAAAGACAACGACTGAGAAAAAAGGGAAGAAGAAGACAGACGGAGCGAGAGAGGGAGCGAAGAGGAGAAGGAACCGGTGGAGGCTGGGGGGGGACGGGGGGACGACTGGTGAGCAGATGTTAGTGAACGGATGAGCTACTGCAGATTCCACAGGCCTTGGCTCGACAGCCCCCGTCCCCCGTCCCCCGTCCCCCGTCCCCCGTCCCCCGTCCCCCGTCCCCCGTCCCCCGTCCGCCTCGAGTCGAAACTGTGCTGCGCCAGCGCTCTGCTGGCTGCTCCGACCAGCCAACCGGCTCCCGTCACTAGCGCCTCGGCTGCGGCGGCGGCGGCTGCTGCATCCACACCACCGCACCAGCGAGATGCGAGCCAGGTGCACGGTCATGTGACCGCGGGCGCTTCAGCGATGAAGGAGTGCCGAGGCTCCCTGTGCGTGCTTGGTAAAGAAGGGAAGTAAAAAGTACAAATAATATAAATAAATAAAAAAGGCACTTTGTGATGCTTGCAGAAAGTGTTTTAATCGGTCTGTGGAAATGCTAACTTTTCCGCCGGAGGGAAAGTGCAGAATACGTGTTTCAGTGTTCACCCACGCTGTGAGGTTCTTATGGTGGGGCGCATTAGTTGTAAGACCAGCAAAAACAAATGTTGCTGGCTGTAAAATCAATTCCTCATTCTTGTTACACAGCATTTTGATAGAGACTTGCCCAGAACACATAACAGACTGTTCACGTGTAACAACCATAATAGCTCAAGCCCATCAATAAAGCAGAAAGATGTGATGTCATTGCCATTGCAATGGATTTCATATACCACAACCATGTTAATAATGTGAAAACAATGTGCCAAATGTCCTGTCTGGGATGAATAAAGTACATAATATCTTGATTTCTGATACAGAGCACTTTATATACTTCTCCATGTAATATCCCGGAAGTGTGAAACCACGCTGTTAAACATACATGTATTTGATGACATCATCATATGCCTTCGCCAATCACAGTTCATCGTGGGCTGTCGCTGCTAAAGGCATCGCTGTGAGATTCGCGGGCTCTTGATTAGCAAACAGAGTTGGCGGTTGAGTATCTTTTAGTGGAAACAGGGCTGCATTAATTGGTCACAGCGTGAATTTGAGGGGGAGAATGTGGAAGCTGTGAAAATGCATGCCTGCGGTAAGTAGGCGTTAATTAACCAATGGTAGGCAATGCTTAATTAAATTATTGTTGAGAGCAGAGCAAGATAATTGCTTTTTTATATTAACGTCTCTGTACATACACACACCTTTACAGTGGAGGAAGTACAAAGGTATAT
Source organism: Lota lota (assembly GCA_026745465.1). Taxonomy (NCBI): domain Eukaryota; kingdom Metazoa; phylum Chordata; class Actinopteri; order Gadiformes; family Lotidae; genus Lota; species Lota lota. The sequence continues at coordinate 2,770,740 of JACYXH010000765.1, forward strand.
ACAAATCACTAATTTCTTTTTAATATAAAGGAGAAGCACCATGATTATGGTTGTAGTGCTTTTGAGGTTAGTCGATTTTGAGGGCAACCTTTTCTGTCACAGTCCCGCTCTTAACTTCAAACAAGATAATGCAATAATAAAAAGGCTTGGAAAACCATATGCAGCTGTGAATGTTTGCCTATGCAAAAGCAGTTTCCAGATTTGATTACAGAAATAGGTTAGCTTGTCTGTACCTAATTTAGCCACAGTACACTGCAGTCACTGAAGTCAAATGACACTATAAACAACATTTGGCCAGAAAAAAGCAGCACAAAATAGTAAAAAAAACATGGGGTTGATCAGCCATTGATCGGATCTCTAAGCTTTATTGACATTCAGGAGTTGTACGACGGGGTCGGGTGACCAACTGCCAACCGAGTGACGAGGGCTTGGCCTCAGTCAGACGGAGCATCCAGGAGTCTCCAAGGTTCACCACCCCCTCCCTGTCCCCCTCCACCACCACCACCTCCTCCTCCTCTCTCAATTAAGCGCCTTCCCCCTCGTTAAAGCCATCTGCACTGGAGATAATTAAAGAGTGATGCAATCTATTGCAGGAGTGCCCTCCTACATCGCTCCATTGATCATTATTTTCTGAGGGGGGGGGGGGGGGGGAAGGAAGATAAAATGCCCTCATTTCGCATCAATACTCCACTATATGCATAATGTGTAACGGCTTGATGTTGATTAGAAAACTATTGGCATATTTAATGGCCACTACTTTGCTGGGGAACCACTGTTGCGGGACCTGGTTTCCTCTAAGCCGATGTCTGATAGCGATTTTTAGCCCTTGGTTGGACAGTGGGTTCGTTCCGATCTGACCCGTTCCCGCACGACGATTCACCCCACCTCTCCCCTTGGGCGCTGCCGTCGTGAAATGCCTTTGGCGCAGCTGACGGACACATCATCAACAGAGCCAAGCTGTTTTTCAGGTGTCCACCCCCCCCCCCCTTATATAAACCCCCTTACACACACACACACAAACACACACACACACACACACACACATACACAACAACATTACTGGCTTGACGTTGACCCGCAGCCAAAAGCCTAGACGCCGACGATCGATGAGCCGTCCGTCTAAGTCGTGGTCAGACCGCCTCCGGGTCGCGGCGGGGGGAGGAGACGAAGTCAACGGCCGCCAAAACAAACACTCTCGCGCCGGCTTCCCAAGACAAAGTTTGTTTTACCGGATGCCGGCCCCTCTGCAGTTCTACCTCTTTTACAAGGCGTGGCCCGGGTCATTAGGGTCATCGGAGCGCGGAGACGGAGGGAAGCGGGAAGGGAAGGGAAGGGGAACGTTAGCAACGGGGGAGGAGTGCACCGCGACCGTCTGCCTGCGTCGGGTTGAGGGACTTTATCGCTGACGGCACCCAACGCAAGACGGTCGTGCTGTGAACACGAGCATGAGACGGGACGGCTGAGAGAGCCGGAGTCGGTCACACCTGTTTTGTGTGTGTGTGTGTGTGTGTGTGTGTGTGTGTGTGTAGGCACTATGGGTCTGTGGAGTGGTTCTCGGGGAGTGGGGACAATGCACTGCCTGCCTCGTCCCTGGCCCAGTAAGGTGGGCCAAGGAGGGGCGGGGGCGGGGGCGGGAGGGGGAGGGGGGAGGGGTGGGGGCGCACAGCCGCACCTCCTTCCTCCTCCATCTCCCTCTCTCCCTCCCTCCGTTCTCCGTGGGTGAAACATCAACGCAAGCAAACCCTGCAGGTGAGGAGGAGTGGGCTGAAGGGGGCGGCAGCAGTGGAGGGAGGGAGGGAGGGAGGGAGGGAGGGAGGGAGGGAGGGAGGGAGGGAGGGAGGGAGGGAGGGAGGGAGGGAGGGAGGGAGGGAGATGCTGAGGTCAACACATTGTGCAGGCTCCCTGGAGTACAGGGGAGTGACAGGTGTATTACAGTCCGATTCTGGGGACCAGCCGTATGGTTGGGGCTCGGGGGAGAGGAGACAGAGGGAGTGGGAAAGGGAGAGATTGGGGGGGGACATTGTACACGAGTCAGCATGACTATATATACACACACACACACACACACTCGTCGCCACGTGTTTGGTATAGAAGAGGAACTCTCTCGTGTCGACGTGGGAGGGGACCAACATTCTACTGCTGTACACTTTGTGTGTGCAAATTTGCTTGTTTTTTGGGGTATATTTCTGTGTGAGTGTGTGTGACTTGTAGATAGTACAAGCTGCCTCAGAGAGAGTCTTAAGAGCATATCAGATGTTGTGTTTGTCTTCACATCTGCGTGGGTGTGTTTTGAGCACATGGGATGTGCTCCAGTGCAGGTTTGTGTTTTTTCAAATGCATGCATGACCCTGTAGGTTGTTGTGTGTGTGTGCGTGTGTGTGTGTGTGTGTGTGTGTGTGTGAGTGTGTGTGTGTGTGTGTGTGTGTGTGTGTGTGTGTGTGTGTGTGTGTGTGTGTGTGTGTGTGTGTGTGTGTGTGTGTGTGGATGGGTGGGTGGGTGCAAGCAGTATGTAATTGTTTCACTTGGAAAAACATAGCCTATAGATACACTAAATATATTTTTTATATAGGAACTGGTAAAGGATTACAAGCCAAGAATATCCACAGGAGGCCAATAGATTCTTTCTCTCTCTTTTCTTTTTTTAAGGACAAGGGAGTTTATTAATGACGCTGAAAGAGAGTTCTGAATAATGGCTCTCTCTTAAGAATGGCCAACTTAATCTTTGACTTTCATTAACTGCGTGAAGGCTAATGATTTTACTCCTCCGTTGACATTGTGATGCTGTCTGTGAAGAAGAAAGAGACGTCATTAAGTTTCACACTAATGTTCCTGTACTGGCCCACACTGGTACATTAGCATACACGCACGCACGTGCACACGTACACACACATGCACAGAGATAAACACAAGCTGAGACACACATGCACAGACTCATGCTAACACACACACACATACACACTGATGTGTACAAAAGACACATGCATGCACATGATCCCAAAAACGAAAGATCTTTGCATGTACATTAACACAAATACAGACATAGACCAACGGAACAGACATGCACAAGAAACGCACTCTCTCAAACCCACACACACCCACACACACACACAAACACAAAGTGATATAAAATGCAAACAGACAGGTACACACAGCAATCATATTTACAAACACACACACTGACATTAAAACACAGTCCCACAGCTACAAAAAACAGACAGACAGACACACACACACACACACACACACACACACACACACACACTGCTTTAATAACCTCATTCCAAGGAGCACTGTGTGATTTTGCCCACGTGGATCCTCCATCTTTCTGTGGGGGGCCCAGGTGATCACACACCTCAGGTTGGGGAAACGAATTGCTCTCCCTGGTAATTATGGGAAAGGAGCTCGTGGGTGTGACCTTGGAAGGGGTGATTCAGCTACGGGGTATGCCCGGGCTCAGCGGGGTGGGCTGGTGGGGATGGGAGGTGGTGGTGGTGGGTTGACATCACTTGATGCCACATGTAACGGAGATGGAAGTATGATTTGGGTGTTTTAACAGGAAGTTGGGCAATAATGTGATTTTCTTAACGGCGAGGACGCACTCTGGAAATATGCTTGGGGGTTTTAACCAGAAGCTTCTGGTTAAAATTGTTTAATTTATCATCACTACTATGTGTTAGTGTGTACAGATGACCCCTGACAGGTCATGAGAATTTTACGTACTTATATTTATGTACAGAAGACGATTATACTGCACATTTGACAATAAAACACTGATCAATACAGTTAAAAAAAAGAGAAAGATGTCGGGTTCTAAACAGGAAGTTAGGAACAGGAATGTGTTTTTAGGGGGAGGATGTGGAAAGAGCAGGCGGTAGAGGCAGCGTTACAAGAGACAGAATCGGATTAAGTGACTTTGTGATGAATAGGGGGCTGCTTGTAATGAAAGAATGACTAGACTTTCTCGTACTTGGTTTCCTTTGAATATTTGAATCTCTGGATCTCGTTGTGTTTCATCACTTAGCTCTGACTGTTTCTCATTGCCGCCATGTGGCGCAGCATTTCTTTTGGAATCACTGACTGCAGAAGGAAATTAAGCCCAAAGCCTGGGATTTTCATGTTCTCTGCCCTACATTTGAAAGCCCTGGCCTGGTGGTAATGCTCCACTCATCCCATTTCTGCTGTAATACATGCTCTATAACAAAGTCGCCATTTTATCAATCTCATTACAATGTGTCCAGTTGCAATGGTTAGTTCTTCACCACCCAATCCTCCCATTTCCATCATGGTAAACAAACGCTGTGATTTCCCCCAAGTTACTAGGCTAAGTTGTTGGCAATGTGCAGCTTTGACCTTAAAGCCCAATGGCTAGCTCTTCCACCCCTGGATGAACCACTGTAGAGTACCCATCTAATGCGGGTTATTAATAGCTGCACCAATGAACTTGACTTTACTGGAGCCGGGAACATATTGCATGGATATATCAATGTACACTCTACACACACACACACACAAGCAGAGATAGTGTTGAAGTCAGTTACTGCCTTCATCTCCCAGCAGATGTGTGGATGACTGCCATATTATCACAATATTCCCACTAACGTCTCAAGATGACGTCTTTTCGTTCGTGAGCAGATCCAGGGGTCGTGGCTGACAAGGTAAATGATTGTTCACCAATGTTTTTCATGAAAACGGGGGAACCGTTTTCATGCATTCTACAAGAGTGGAATGCTTACGACCTAGTAAAGGGAACAGTAAGCGGTGGGTGCATCAAACTGGAAGTGAAAAGAAAAAAGAAAACACAGGGTCTTTAAATGGGCTCTGGAGGAATCACTGATTCCCTCACTGATTCGTGCTTTGGTTCTATTTTTTTCTCCAGTGTCTTCTTCTTCATCTTCTTCTCCTTCTCCCAGACGTGTGCCAGATGGAGGGGGGGGGGGGGGGGGTGGGGGTGGGGGGGGGGGGGGGGAGGATAAGGTGAGGCGCACCGGGGCTCATTTACATTCCAGTGGCAGAACTGAACGTCTATACGGCTGGCATCCGTTGTGTTTGTACCTCAGTGCCTCTCGCCTCCCCACACACACAAACGCACGCACACACACACACACACACACACACACACACACACACACACAAAAGAAACGACACAGAAAAAAAAGAGGGAAGCCAACATGCCTGACTTTAAAGAGAGGAAGCATGACAGTGAAGTTCTAGCAGTTCTCCATCTGTGTGAGTCTTGCTGTTGTTTTTTCTAAGCTCTCAATGTATTCAGGCTGCATATTTAGCATTTTTATTCTATACTTAAAGTTTGTACATGTCTGGTACAATTAAAACCAGTCACAGCCCATTCTTAGCTACAACAATACAGCTTGTATGCCTGGATATTATACGTAATATAAAGCAATGTTTAAAATGGAGTAGGCTTCCCGATGATTTTTCTATTTTGCTATTGTACGATGTTTCTGAAACAGATCATCATAAACATTCTTGGATATTTTTCTCATCTCCATGCGATGGTGTGTGTAGGCCATGAGAATAAATTCCCTGACAGTCAACTTGGAACCGAGGGTCCAGTTCATCTTTAGCTGTGAAAGATCACAGAGAGGTCCTCAAAGAGAATATCATGAAATATTACACTTATGAAACCAACACCCAATACAGTGGATTCGCACAAAATAGCTCGGCTGTGTTTCAGGTTTATTTCCCGACGTGGAACACGTGGTGGTGGGTCAGTGAGCCCGGCTCAGGTGTGTGTGGTTACAGTTAGTTCACACGTACACAACCGCAAGTTATGCTTCTTGCACAAAAACACCCTCTGTACTGTGGCAATGCCACAATGGCATTTAGAGGTCATTTTACGCTTTTTACTAAGGTCAGGGTTATACAGTACATACACACAAACACACACACACACACATACACACACACACACACACACACACACTGCCTCCCCAGCGAGACTGCGGCTCTACCAGCAAGGCCCCAGGTTTGCTGTGAACGCAAAGTCCTCCACAGAGACCAAAGCCAATTTATTTCAGTCAGGCTACTGGTGACAGAAACGGAAGCTTTTACAGAGGTCAGGCTGACCAATCTGCCCACTGGGAAATATCAGATAGGCCAATATAACGCTTTAATACACTAAAGAAACAGGCAAGAACCCAGACGTTTATTCTCTTTTATCATTTTTCATTTTTACCGCAGGTACTTTTAGTGTATGTCGTAATACTGGAAAATGAGGTTAGTATACAATGTCCAGACGGCTTACAGACACCCACACGCACACGCACGCACACGCCACGCACACGCGCACACACACACACACACACACACACACACACACATACACAGACAGACAGACAGCTGCTGTAAAGTTTGTGCACTTGATAAAAGGAAGCGATTTGACAAAGGACGCAACAGGCTATCATTTAGGATCTAAAAGAATCCATGAATCTATTGTGCATATTGTTATCTGTCAAACAAAGATGATAAAATCTTGATACCAACCATAAAAAAATGGTGTGTTATGTTATACAAAGATCTGAATACTTACTATTCACTCTGACAGTGAGAATGGAGGTAAAAACATATATCTTAAATTGCTAAGCCTTGGTATGTGACAATTACTGACGTATACACATCTCCTGACCAGACGCAATGGCCGACTGTGATCGCACACAAGTTGTTGGAACAAATGATTGTTATACTGTGTTCTGAAGGCCGCAACAGTTACAACACATGTAACACAAAGTGTAGAGAACAAAGATCATTTCGTTGTTGACTACATGGCTCCAGGAGCTGTTCAGTGTGTGTGTTTGTGTGTGTGTGTGTGTGTGTGTGTGTGTGTGTGTGTGTGTGTGTGTGTGTGTTGGAGGGAACCTCTTATAAAAGCTACAGAAACTCACTGCTGAGCCATGCATAAACAATCCGATTGGCAGACAGCAAAGAACGCCGCTCGCTTCGTCGAGTGATGAGCTTCCCTGGGCACATGGGGCGGACATGGTCGCCTGTCCGTCTGACAAGAACTAGGTCGTACGGACCAGCGCACGAGCGCAGGGAAAAACGACAAACATATCATCGCTTGAAGTATAAAAACACCATGTACGCGTAAACACCACTGTTTGAATGCAACAGTTTGAACACTTGTGCAGAGAGGGCCTGCACAACATGCATAGACACACACACACACACACACACACACACACACACACACTCACTGAACATACCCATAATGCAGTAGTGATTGAGCAACTGTCGGTGAGACCGATAGAAACACAATAAGCTATAGAGAGGGAGAGATGAAGGGAGAGTGAGAGAGAGTGGAATAGCAAAAGAGATGGAGAGTGAAAGAAAAAGAGAGATGTGGGGAGAGATAAAGAGGTGGAAAGCGAGAGAAAGAGGCGGAGAAGGAGAGAGACAATGACAGAAAAAAGATAGCAAGCGAAAAATAAATGGGGAGAGAGAAAGACCTAGCTAGAGGGAGATTCAGGAGAATGGTTTCGCTCTGCAAGGCCCAGCGGTGTGCGAGAGACAGCAGTCATGTCCCTGCCACCGTCTCCATGTGGGAGAATAAATGAAACTAACATCACCACTTGTTTACCACAGCCTCCCCTCGCCACGGCAACACAGAAATAACACAGGGAAATGGAGGACACCAGGATGAGAGAGAGAGAGAGAGAGAGAGAGAGAGAGAGAGAGAGAGAGAGAGAGAGAGAGAGAGAGAGAAAACAGAATCGATGAAGAATGTTTATAATTCGGAGGGTAAGAGGTAAAGGAAATCTCTTGGGATGGTGGAGGTGTGGAAGGGGTGTGTGTGCGTGTGTGTGTGTGTGTGTGTTCATGTGCGTTGTTGTATGCATACTTGGAAGCTGGAAACCAACATTCCAGAAGGTTGAGCATCGGTGATATTAATCAAAAAAATAAATCACCATGCAAATTCCTAATATAGAATAATGCAAGAATAGTGAAGATACATAGAAGGCATATTTTTGGGTGAAATATAACAACATCTCCTCATCTTGTAGACATTGTGTTGTGGAACTGAGCTTAGCAATATGGGTAGAAGCCTTTTGAAGACACAAAAATGTATATACTTCCAAGTTTGTCTTGATGAATTTATTCCACAAATGTCTGCAATAGTTTTTCATTATAAAGCACTCATGCCATCCTTATAAAGACTGAATGTAATCCTCCTCCAAATATGTATTTAATTATATATAATTATGATATTTATAAACCTGAAACGAGTTTTCACAATGCATATATCACCCAGCAGTAGAGGACAATGAAGAGATCTGTAGCATAATTTGCATTGCAAATTATACTTCAGACGGATTGATATTAAAGTGAATTTGTTTCCTAGTAAAAAGTGTAGGTAAAGTGTTAGGATCAATTCATGTACTTGAATGTAACTACAGCTTACCTGAAGGCTCAATTTACTTCCAATTTATTGTGACACCCCAAAATAAAAATAGGTATTTCTAGCAGCTTTACTTTAGTAGACAAAGCATGATCAAATATATGTGATGATGTCATATGCTTTCAATAAGTAAAACTCCCCCAAAGAAAAGGTTCAGCATGCCTTGTGTGTGTGTGGAATGTCTACTTGAATCACACAATCCTGAACGATGAACCCATACGATAAATCATGTTTTTCATCCAATGCACAGTTGCCCCCATCTATTTCTTTGCCTTCTACTCCTTCCCTCCCTCCCCCCTCCATCGTTGTTCTCTTTATACCTCTCCATTCCCCCCCCCCCCCCCCTCTCTCTCTCTCTCTATATATATCTTATGCCCTCACCTATTCCAGTGTGGCAGCCTGGGCGGGGGGTTACAGGTGGGGGGAAATGGGTGGGTGGGGGGGGGGGGGGGGGGGGGGGAGTAAGGGGTGGGGGGTGGGGGGTGGGCCAGTCAGCCGGGTAGCCTTGGAGTTTTGGAGTCTTTATTGCTAGGATTTGTAGGGGAACCTCCACCCCTTCCTCTTCCTTTCACTCTCTCTAGCCTCTATGCAGGCTTTCATACTTTGGGTGAAATGAAGAAATACCGCAGCTGACGGCTTAATGGATTGCCCTGGCTTCCCATCGCCATGATGTTCCCTCATCTACAAGTCAGAGGTAGAGGAGCCTCTCGCGACACGGGTGTTTGGTTAAAATACAGCATATTCAGAAAAACGACATTTTATTGTGACTCAGAGTTGTTATAGTTGTTATGGTTTGTTTTCTTCAGTGGTTCCCCATCACAATCATGTCGGTTGAAATGCTCCCCCTGAAAAAAAAGAGTATTTTGACCCCTGCCTCAAGACATCCATCAAAAATCAAAGAAAAACAACAAACACAGTTTAAGTCTACATCTTAAATCACCTTCTGACCTCCCACACACACAGACACAGACACACCCACATACACACAAACCCCCCCCCCCCCCCCCCCCACACCCACACACACACACAGCCCTGCAACTAGCAGTAGTAAATAACCAAGCCATAAAGTGTTCAGCCATCACTCTGTTGAGATAACTTAATGACGCTCAGTTAGGGGCCAAACACACTGGGGTCCCTGTAGCCCTGGCTGGATCAAAGCCTGACTTTGACCCCTCCATGACATCTCCTCCTTGACCTCTCCTACCACTGACCACAGGCCAGACCCCTGCATATTTCACTTTAGTAGCAGATCATTGCTGGGTTGATTAACACAGGAGACATGCACTTATATATCCTTTCAGGAAGATGCTGAGAGACGTAGAACAGCACCAGGAACACACTGAAGGAGGAGTTGACTACAGTTCTGTCTCTCTCTCCTTCTGTTTGTTCATCTCTCTCTCTCGCTCTCTCTGTCTCCTCTGTCTCTCTCTGTTGAGTGGGATTTCTAGCTACTTTTTTCCATCCATTTTCCATCTAGCTTTCATTCTCTGTTGCCCTCACTCTCTTCCATTTCTTTCTGTCCTTCTTCAAATCTCGTACTTCTGCCTCTATTCCAATATTTATTTTTCTCTATCAGTTTCTCGCCACCCCTCCTTCTTCCTTTTATCTCTCTCCATTTCCATCTCTCTCTCTTTCTCCCTGCCTCTCCCACCCCCCCCCCCCTCTCTCTCTCTGAGGAGAGAGACAAGGCCCTTTCGCTGACTCTCCTGCAGGGTATGACAATCCTTTAAGTGTGTGTGTGTGTGTGTGTGTGTGTGTGTGTGTGTGTGTGTGTGTGTGTTTGTGTGTGCGTGTGTCAGGCATGTGTGTGCCTGCATGCGTGCCTGTGTGTGCGTGTGTGTGATAGAAAGGTTTCAAAGGGAAAGGATTGCACCTTGACATGAGATCTCAAAGGAAAATAGCTGAGATTCACACATAATCCAATCTATATTTGGAAAAAGGTTCTACCTGATGTGATTCCTATCACATAGCACATCCGCATATATATTTCCTTCTTTCTTCATTCCTTTTCAAATTTCTTTCACTGATAATGCTTGAGCTCAAGTCATACATTTTGTGAATGTGGATTTACATAAACGCTTGACAAGTGGACTGAAACCAGTCCACCTGTGTGATCCGTTCTCCATACCAAGGTTTTAGAATTCTGTTAATAAGACGGCTCAATGTTTGTTTGACCGCCAAAGACATTGTCAGTAAATGTGTAAAGAATGACTTGTTGTTTGTAGCCTGTTTTCAATCCTGAAAATAGAGAAAAGGGATGGGTTGTAGGTTTGAAGAAGAGTCATATTCCCAAAGCCATTTCCAACAACCACATAAGTTATGAATTTCCATAAATGAAAACTTGTGTCATGGGTGGGGGGGGGGGGGGGGGGGGGGGGGTTTGTCACCCTTGCCTGCATTTCATAACCATAACCTTTTCCATTGATCCGTATGCAGAGAACCCATTTTTCACATCTCAGTGCTGGCCAGTTCTTAAGCATTTGTGCAATTGAAAAACGTCCAATCAGGGGCCCCACCTCTCTGGCTCTTGGCTCTGTTGACACCTTCTCACTGACAGGGAGTTGCATTGTCATCGGCAATCATGTCAAAGTTGTTAGAGGTCGTCGCATCCGGTGGGTCTGTCTGCGACGCTCGGTATTTGTTGTGGTGTGGGTGGGTGGAGGAGGGGGTGAGGTGGTCACGGTGTTGATGTAATCTGGTCTCCCGGCGTGTGTGAGCCGTTGATTTATGGCCACCGTGTTTGTCTGTGGGATGACCGTTTGATTGCTTCGTTCCTTGCTCAGCCCTCGAACTCATGCTAATGAGCCCAGCGCTTATCTCTCCCAGCATTAGGGCGAATCCAATTGAGCTCGTAAGGAGGAAGAGGAAGAGGAGGTGGTGGAAAAGCCGTGGGATGCATAGAAGTATGCTTTGCCCTCGTAACTCTTCGCCAGACTTCTTATCTGTTCAATAATTCTGTATTTTGGCACAGATCGACAGACCGGTTTCAAGTCTGTTGCATGATCTTAAAGTGGGGTTTGTGTGTGTGTGTGTGTGTGTGTGTGTGTGTGTTTGTGTGTGCACACTAGTGTTTGTGTGCCTGTGCAAGTGTGTGTGTGCTTGGAGTGCAATGTCTGTGTGCTTTTGTCTCCGTGTGACAATTTGAAACAATTTATGCAAAAATGCTTGCTGCAATGTTATTTGGACAAACTGTTTTCATTACCTCAACATTTGAGCGACTGACAGTGGGAATGGGTATAAAAGAGAGCGCAAGATATAGAGAGAGACAAAGAGAGACAAAGCGAGAGAAAGACAGAGCACAGAGGCTATGGATCATTAGCCCGGTAAAGATTGGGAACAGTGTCACTGTTTGGGAGAAGCACTAACCTTCCATTACATTTAATGTGGACCGCAGGACTTGAGCTGTGCACAGCGGACAAAGGGTCAAAACTGAGCAGATGAGTCCTCGATTGACTGGCGCTCACCAAGTCGTGTTCAACACAGGACCTTTCCTGCTCCAACTCTTGTCAATCACAGTGGTGAAACAAGTGAGCAACATTTGGCAAAAAGTCAGTATGGGGCCTGAGCCTCCAGCCCTCCACACTACACCGTCCAACAATTTCTGAACAGGGCAGAAATAACACACTCCGTGAATGTTCTTCATCAGGGTAGACATGGATACGAAGCAGGAAAGGTTAACATTACTTGCTTTGGCGTCGTTGCTAGCAAAAGTTTGATGTTGTTTTATGTTATAATCTTCATATTCCTCCTGATTTCGAGAGCTTAAATATCCAGTCTGGACTGTTTATTGTAGATTCATGCCGACGGGGGGACTTTTTATTTAATTGTTGGTGTTCACTATAAGCAGCTGCCAGACTTCCACACGTCTCACAGAAGACATAATCGCAGCATATTTTCCCCACCGAATCAAACCGTAACAGATCCTGCCTCATCTTTGAGGGTCCGATGCATTAATCATGTTTAATAAGGGATAACTAGCTTTAATCGTAAAGCACTCGACTGAGGCTCGTCTTACGCTGAGCCTTGCCAAGAACTACCACATGCTGTGGTTGCTGTCACCGCTATTGTGCACCTGAACACACCTAGGGCGCGAGAGAGAGAGAGAGAGAGAGAGAGAGAGAGAGAGAGAGAGAGAGACAGACAGACAGACAGACAGACAGACAGACAGACAAATATACAGAGAGAGAGAGAGAGAGAGAGAGAGACACAGATACAGACAGAGAGAGAGAGACAGATACAGACAAAGAGAGAGAGAGAGACAGACAGACAGACAAAGATACAGACAGAGAGAGAGAGAGAGACAGACAGACAGACAGACAAAGATACAGACAGAGAGAGAGAGACAAACAGACAAAGATACAGACAGAAAGAGAGAGAGACAGACAGACAGACAAAGATACAGACAGAGAGAGAGAGAGACAGACAGACAAAGATACAGACAGAGAGAGAGAGAGAGACAGTGAGGGAGAGACAGAGAGCAAAGAAAGAAAACAGTATGAAAGGGAAAACTGGGTGTTTTCTCTGCGTCTGAAAGTTTTGCAATAAGGCTTCGGGGTTGTTACGACAGCTGCTGTAGATGACAAGAATAAAGTTTAATTGTTGGTACACAATATTCTCCAATATTGAACATAGACATTCGTCGGGGAGTACTTTCAGATGTTTAAATAAAATCACACTGAGCTTGAGCCCAAGATTTAAGATGGAGCAAGGGATCCGAGGGACGTGCGGTTGTTCTGAATATATTATCTAAGACTGGTGTTTAAAGTGACAGGCGATGCTGTCACTTTCTATTCACTTTCACATATTTTATATATTTTGGAGACTTGTGTGTCCGAGACATTAAAAGCGTACGAAATAAGATCCTATACAAACATAAAGCACTGCAGCACCATCATTCCTCGCTACTGGTGTAGGATTTAAAGTAAGGCTACATTTTGTAGATCATTCTAGACATTTCTCTCGGAGTGATTTACCGATAACAAAAGTATGCTTATGGTACCCCCCACCCCACTCCACTCCCCTGCCTTTCAAACATAGAAATCTTCCAGAGTGATGACTTTGTCAATTCCGGCCATAAAGACTCTCTAGTCAGCCAAATCTTTCCGAAGCCGCGATGCTCGGGCTTACTGTTGTGCCAACACTCCTGCGGTGCTCGAGTGTTACGGCCCAGCTGTCGTCAAGCATTACCGGGGTCCACGTTTACTGACAGCTACTCAGCTACTACTTATGTAGTAGCGTGCCCCCTTTGTTCCCGTTCGGTGTTCCAAGAGATGACCCACTATGAAGCCTCCTGGCAGGTCTGAGCACGGTGACGGCTCTCATTAACCTGTCTTACCAGGACCTCGGCGGTTTGCAGAGTAGAGACGCTGCTTCGCTGAGGACATGGTTTACTCTAGGATGGTGCTGGTGATGGTGGGGGATAATGCATGATCTGTGGTGATGAGGTGTAGATGTTCATGTTTGTTTCAGTGCGAAGATAGAGGGGGATGAAGAAAAGGACAAAGGACATAGCCCCGCAGAATTACAGTATTTTATGTAATGTATGTAGTGTTGTTGTTGCTAATGGATGCACGCAGACATGATCAACTACAGTTGATATGTTGGGATAAAATAAAGTGATTTTCTTTCAAATATATCGATTACTGGTGAAGCTTTTGTGGGGAATTTGATACAGCTGTCATGCTTTTGTTACATTTGAAACCAATATGTGTATACAATTATACAATTATTTAGGTTAGGGTTAGTTATGTTAATACACTGTATACGGTTTATGAAATTATTGGTCTCCAAATACTGAGAGTTTTCTACCCACAAATATGTTTTTTTAGTTTCTTGTATAATTTCGGTATGTATAATCATGTATTTGTTTTGTGGTATTATTTTCTATTAAAAAATTGGACTTCCAGAAGGGATTCTTTGTTTTCGTTCTCTTCAAACACTTCCTTTACATATTACCAAAAGCAACCAGAGTCCCCCGAGAGATGCAGCTCTAAAGACTTTTCACGCACATATGTTTTAGAAAAATAAGGTACTTATGCGGGGGTCGGCTGAGGATTTGGAGTTAGCATCGCGTGAGAGCTGACAAGAGATAAGACACAGGGGTGAAATTGGCTCTGGGGAGTCTGTTAGCCTATAGCATTTATCAGCAGTACTAATCACATCATTTAGCCTTAATATACAATCGGCATGAAGTGGAAATTGGACAAATTTCAAGCCAGGCTTTTTGCACTAGATCTGCATGATGGAAGGTTGAGAGAGCGTGTTAGCTTGCGCTTTGCGAGATGAATTTTTAATTTCCTCATCAGACTGGTCTCTCTGAGGTGAGACTGTTCAACTGGAGCAGTACCCTATGAACTACCCTAGTTCCCTGACGGCAACCGCCAGATGCTGCTTGCATGGCTGACCTAGCTTGACGCATCAGATTATCACACACACACACATGTACATGTTAGAAAGCATGTGCGTTGTGAGGCTTTGTGTGAGGCAGGACCACTCTAATGCCGGGGTGTTAAGAGATGATCTGGTCCGAATATAGCGTTCCATGGCTGTGTGGCAACTCTCTTGATGTGACACCGTCCAGCAGACAGAGACGGACTCACGGGATCTCACCGGGGTCGTCCCCTGGAAATCCTATCCTAACACGGTGTTTGCTATCTGGGGCACATCTACGAACATGTGCTGCAGAGTGGAGTCTTTCATTTATTCATTTGTTAAATCCGGCAGATCAACTCAGATTTGAAATGTATTTTCATAAACGATTTGAATTCCTGCAGCTAAGTCGGGGGAAGGACAGTCTAGTGGTTAGGGTGTTTGACTCCCAAACGAAAAAGGACCTGTGTCAAACCCCAATGTCAAAGGCTGTGTGCATGTAGGCATCCTTGAGCCAGATCCCCATCACACCTACCCTTTCATTAATGTACATGTATCTAAAACAATTCCCTGTAGGTTGCTTTGGACAAAAGGGCCTGCTGAATGACTAAATAGTTATAGTAATTGTAGGTGTAGCCTACTAGCTTGTTGCAATCTCCCTCTGCCGTCCACCTTCAAATGTTCCCCTCAGTGTTCATCACTCTTGATTCAGATGGTGTAGCAGGCATACAGAAGGGGGATCTTCCGCAGCTGCAATTGAGATGGAACAAGGAGCAGTTGATGCCCTAGGAGACAGCCCTGAGGCACACCAACCGCCCGCTGCTCTGAATACCAGGGGCTCGGATTCTGCTCTTGTTTCCTCTCCGTCTTTTTCTTCCTTTCTTTAAAGCGCTTAAACAGATTGTGAACGGGAAAAACCGGATTAACATTGAAATGATTTTGGCCTTTGACAGCGGAGTGCTTAGTCCATCCGGCTCATCTTCATTCTGCCTCTGGATGTGCGTATGTGTGTGTCGGTGTGTGTGTGTGTGTCTCCGTTTGTGTGTGTCCACGTGCTGAGATCGCTTCTAGGGGCGCTGTTTTTTTTTTTTTGCTGTCAGGATCCAGAGGGGGGTCTCAGGGAATATCGTGTGAAAATCTTCATTTCCAGGGGTGTCAAAGGCGAATGAAAAACAGTGTGTGATTTCACGTCATGTCAGCAGTGGGCCAGAAGGGCTTCTCCTGGAGCATCCACACACCAGGTGCTCCTCCACCCTCTACTTCTCTGTTACAAAGTTATCGTCATTCAGATGTCTTTATTCTCCGTTTGGATTGACAAGAAAATTCTCCTTAGACATGGCTCAGTAACAAACCTCATTAAAAACAGGATGCAACAAGTTAAAAAAGGGAAGCATTGGTAAAAGTGGGTTGAGTGCAGATGTCATTTTCTGTTGGGGAAAGTCATTGTGATATTGATTGTGGTGGCAATGAAAGTGTTTAAATAAGCCCTGAGCAGCCTACCTGTATCTGTAAAAAAATAAAAAATGAAATTCCTTACCATTCTTTGGTGAAACACAAAACAAAGCATTCTACTGTCCGGCGTGCAGTGAAATAGCTTTTGACAGTTAATACATAAAATTTTACTGCTAAAGGAATCATATTTCCCCTTCATCTGGCATGGCGGGACCCTGCCAGCCGAGGGAAAAACTACACCCTGAGACAATTCTCCTTTTCCAGAACTGGAAGTTCAATTGTGCATTTTTTTTTAAGCAAAACAAACTGACAAGTTCAGCCAGAGTTGTTCATATAGATTAGGTGCGTCAGCCCGAAGTCACCATTGCCCAGAGAATGATGCGAAATTGGGCCAACATTTGGCTAATTCTCCAATGGTAATGAGTTCCCCAGAAAGGCAGAATGATGATATAAAAACGAACATAAAGGCGACAGGAGTTTATTGATGCAGGGTCTTCTATGAGCAGACACACTGGGGGTGTGTGGGGGCGGGGGGGGGGGGTGGACAAACAAATGGCAATGATTCCCTTCTTGGCATGAAAATAGAACACGCCCTTCCCTAATGTCTCTCTCTCTCCATTTTTCACTTACATCTAACGATACTTGCATGCGTGCCTATGCATGACCGTACTCTTGCACACACCCACATTCACATACAGGCGCCCTCTATGTCTCTCCCTTGCCTGCCCTCGCTCCCTCTCTCTCCTCTCTCTCTCTCTCTCTCTCTCTCTCTCTCTCTCTCTCTCTCTCTCTCTCTCTCTCTCTCTCTCTGTCTGTCTGTCTGTCTCTCGCTCGCTCGCTCTCTCTCTGTCTCTCTCTCTCTCTCTCGCTCTCTCTCTGTCTCTCGCTCTCTCTCTGTCTCTCTCTCTGTCTCTCTCTCTCTCTGTCTCTCTATCTTTTTCTCTCTGATTAACACATCCTTCTCTCTCTCTCCCTACCTCTCTGAGCTTAAGATTTGTACGACTTACCTCGTCAGTTGACTTGCAATCTGAATTCATTCCTCTCTCTGACTGTGTGCACTACACCCCCCACACCCTCCTCCTACTCTTCCTCCTCCTTCTTCTCCCTCACTACCATCACCACCGCCCACCCACCTCCTCCTCCACCCACCTCCGCCCTACCAGCACTATGGGGCAGCTTCAGTGTTGGTGTTGGCAGACATCTGGAAGTGCTTTGGCCCCCACACTGTAGGTCACTGTCCGGGCCAATGGAGACTCTACCTTTCTCCGTGTGACAAGTGTTCATATATCTCACCAGGTCTCTTATGTGTACTGTATGGAAACATTTATTTTAGGTTTACAGGCATAACACGCACACACACACACACACACACACAGAGTGACACACACACACGTACATAAATGCATGCATACATGCTTGCAGGCACACACACACACATCACACACACACACACACACACACACACACACACACACACACACACACACACACACATATAAAGGCATGTATACTGTACACTGTATACACACATAAGGACATGGACACACACAAATATAAACCATAGCACACAAAACCACATAAGAACGAACATACATGAACACATAATAACTCACTAAAGTAAAACACACACATACAAATGCATACACATGGCATAACAGAGGACCACTGTATACATAGTCATAAGGTTACACACGCAGAAGGAAACAGTATAGAAATAAACAAAATAAATACGAAACAATGCTCGTTATTTCTCTTTATTTCCATCTCTCCCCGACACACACATGTACACACAATCACACGCACAAACACACAATCACACGCACAAACACACAATCACACGCACAAACACACAATCACAGACACAAACACACACACATGCACACGCACTCTACACAGACACAAATACTTCTACACACACACACACAATCACACTCATCTCCCTAAGGCTTTTAATGTTCTATCTTGTGATCCATTTGTCTGACTCTCTCTCCCTCTCTCTCCCTCTCTCTCCCTCTCTCTCTCTCTCTCTCTATATATATATATGTCTCTCTGTCTCCACGTTTTTTACTCTCGTGTTGGTCTTTCACCCTTTTTCCGTGCCAGGCCCAACAGGCACACTATATAAGATCAGGGCCACTGATCAGCAGATAGCTGTCAACCAAATCAATTGGATGCCATTAAAGTCTGAGTCAGAGTCAAGATGAATCACAACGGAGATGAAAGCGACAGTAAATAGCTCAACACTTTGGCTGGTGCACAATGGCAATGAGAACCTGATTCATTATATAGATAAATAAGTGAAGACTGATATGCTCCATCACTGATAGTCATGTATCAATTAATTCCTGTATTGTTGCTGTTACCTGCACAGAGTGGAATAGGAATAAGGAACAGATGAGAGCCACCCCACCCCACCCACTCTATTACTTAGCTCAATATCACTTAAACATACCCTCCCCACCTCTTGTCCCCACCCATCACCCCCAGAACCTATGAGAAATAAACACCCACCCACCCATGCACACACATACACACCTACTCACCCTTCCACCTACACACAGATGCACGCACACACACACACACACACACACACAGACAGACCCACACACACACAAACGCACACACCCTCCACCCTACATACAAACACACATACACACACATCTACACATGCACTGACGCACACACCATCCCCCTACACACACACACACACAAATTCAACCTCCAAATACAGGCAACCTGCTCACACACAACCACAGTCCACACACACACACACACACACTCTCCGCCCCCACCCGCAGGCTCCGATCCAACTCAATGTGTGGCAATGTCAAACTTTAAGAGGCCATGGACGCTAAGCTATTTATTTACACACCCTGGGAGTACCGCGAGACAGGGGGAAATGGACGGAGGCAGACAACGTATTTATTTGCCTTCATGACAGCATGAGTGGCGCGCGGGGGTGGGGGGGGGGACACACACACACATACACACACACACACACACACACACACATATACACACACACACACTCACAAACTCTTCCTCACACACACACCTTCGTTCATCAAGGAGAAGACAGGGCAGCTGACCTTGTGTGGGGATTGAGGGTCGTAGGTTCTTAGTGAGTGTGTGTGTGTGCGCGTGTGTGTGTGTGTGTGTGTGTGTGTGTGTCAGTGAGGTATATAACGATGCGTGCATGAGTGTTTTATAGATGTGCTTTCCCATCTGACTCCGTTTTTTGGTCTTATCTTTATGGGCTAACACCAATGATATATGTGGATGTGTGTGTGGGGGGGTTTGTGTGTGTATGTGTGTGTGTGTGTAGGTGTGTGTGTGTAAATGTGTGTGTATGTGTGTGTGTGTGTGTGTGTGGGTGTGTTTGTGTTATCATGTGAGAATGATGAGCTTGTGTGTGTCTCTGAGAGAGTATATATATTGCGTATTATACGTACTGACACACCCTCACACACACTGATATGAGAGCTATGAGAGGAAGACAGTGTAAGAGAGAGAGTGAACGTGAGAGCACGAGATGTGCTTAGTCGAGAGAAAGGAGAAAGCAAATGCGTGAGTGTTAGACAGCGGGATGTATGTGAGTGAGTCACAGAGAAATAGAGCGAGAGATGAGTGAGAGAGGGAGAAAAAGAAATGTGCTTGATGTGCTAGAGAGAGAGCGAGAGAGAGGATGCATGTGTTTGAGAGAGAGAGACAGAAAAAAGCTATGTGTGAGAGTGTGTATGTGTGAGAGTGTGTGTGCGGGAGAGAGATTTCCGAGAGAGGGACGTATGTGTTAAAGGGAGAGAGGTTGCTGAGACAGAGAGAAACAAAATAAAGAGAGCGAGAGAGAGTGAAATAAATAGAGAGAATATAGAGAGAAATAAAGAGAGAGATAAAGAGAGCGAATAACTGAGAGAGAGAGAGAGAGAGAGAGAGAGAAATTAAGAGATAGCAAGAAAGAGAGAGTGAGAGAGAGGGAAATAAAGAGAAAGAGAGAGTGAGAGAGAAAGAGAGAGAGAGAAGAGAGAGAGAAAGAGAGAGAGGATGTTCAACAGCTCCAATCCACTTCCTTCAGCTGTTGGTGCACCAGACGTATTTTTCACAGGAAGAAGTCGCAGCATGTGAGCCCAGCAGACTGTGTTTGTCCAGGACCAGACCTCCACACACATTCATCATGTCCACTCAGAACCTGCACTGACCTTGGCACACCCCTGTGTTTGTGTGTGTGTGTGTGTGTGTGTGTGTGTGTGTGTGTGTGTGTGTGTGTGTGTGACTGTGTGTGTGTGAGTATGTCTGTGTGTGCTCACCTGTGTGAGAGTGGTATAATGGCTACATGTGTATTTGTTTTGGATCTCAAGAGTAGTTTTGACAGAGTAGAACAGAGGAAAAGGATGCTGGATGGTGTGGATAGTTTTGTGCAGTTGCAACAGTGTGTATTTGTGTATAGGTGCTTGTGTATGCGTGTGCTTGTGCATGCACGTGTTCTTGCGTGCATGTATGTGTATATGTGTGTACGTGTGTGTGCTGCTTGCTTGCATGCATGTCTGTGTGTTTTCTTGGATGTATGTGTACAATAAATAGTACATGTGTGTGCTTGCTTGTGTGCATGTGTGTGGGTATGTGTTTAAATGTGTGCGCATGCTTGTGTGTGTGAGTTTGTGTATGTGTGTGGGGGGGTGAGTGTGTCACTGTGTGTGTGTTTGCCTGCTTTTGTGCGTCGGGCTACGTTTGTTCATGCATATGTATGTGTGTGTGTGCAAGAGAAAAAACAACACAGATCGACAGAGTGGGTATCCAGGTAACAGACGTGAACAGTGGCAGAGCCTGCAGAGGCCCTTTATATACTAATAGCTAGTTCTTTGTTCATCTAATTCAGTCTAATGTGACCCTCCACTCTCCCCACCCCCACCCCCACCCCCACACCCACACCCATCACCACCGGACAACCCCCCCCCCCCCCCCCCCCCCCCCCCCCCCCTCCCCCTCCCTCTGGGGAAGATTCATCACCTTGGAAAGAGGTGATCGCCCAGCTGACACGCTCCGGGTGATTGAGAGTCAAACACGGCCAGACATTTGTTAGTCTAATGTCTTAATGATTCCCCTCTTTTTTTCATCTAACGGCCGACCCAAGACACGGCAGATCCCTCCCTCCAGGTGTCCGGGTGACAGATGGCCCAGCAGGCACAGGCCCCGCCCTCTGCTTGAAATAGACAGACACCTTCTCTAAAGGTACACGCACCCAAGGAGAAAGAGGCAATTAGGGCCAGCTCTGAGGGATAAGGAGAGAGTGAAAAAAATGAGGGAAATGGCAGAGGCGATGACAGAGCGTTATGTGTGCTGGACATTCTCACGAGCGTGAAAGAGACAAGGAGATGTTTGGTGTGCATTTTTAAAGTGATGAATTAGATGGAATCATCCAATTTATGCCTATCATGGGAAGTCAATTAGTTTGAGGGATTTGACTTTTTTGCTTGTGTGTTGTGTTTTTGCTTTTCTGTTTCTTTCCTTCAGCAGAAACATATGGTTTTTATTTATGAATTTGTGTCAAGTTGATGAACCAGGGAATACTGCCGTTTTTAGGACAGTACAACAACTACTGTAACAGTGATAGTGCCTGTGTGTGTAGGTGTGTGTGTGTGTGTTTGTGTGCGTGCGTGCAGGCATATGTTGAGGTTTGTGTGTGTGTGTGTGTGCGTTCCTGCCTGCATGCATGCATGTGTTTGTGTGTGTGTGTGCGCGTGTTTGCGTGTGCATGGATGTGTGTGTGTGTGTGTGTGTGTGTGTGTGTTGGTGTTCAGGCTTGTTTGACAGATAATCACCCTGGATGTGATGCATATCAGTTTAAAGAAGCAGGAATAGTCACAGAGACAGGTTATGTCGCAGTTCAAGGCCCTGCTCCTTTTATTCTTTGATTCTCTGAGCTTTTGATTCTCTGAGCTAGAGGCTGACTGGCTGATGTTTGCATTTGTTTCTGAGATTTTGGCTTTCTATAATAGAACAAAGCTGGCAGTTGTACCCCGTTCTCAAACATAAAAACACAAGGCTTTGTCCTACTAATAAGATACAACATCTATCACTCTGTCCCCCTGAAGACAGAGGCCCAGGAGGTCAAGCAAAAGGGTGTTCCTCATCAGATGTAGCTGAGACTAACAGTAGTTATAACTTAGATGAGACAAACGATAGCTCAACTGGCTTAGGGTCAGGCTATAGGACCCCATCCATGACACTAATGCCATTTAAGGTCGCATTTTACAGATTGTTTTATTCACTTGCCTTTCTATGTGATAAAAACCAACTAAATTTGAGCAAGATGCCTGTTATGCCTTCTAGCTGTCGTCTGTGGTGGCTGAGTACTTGGTTCACGATAGTCTCTGGAAGCTTAGCAAGCTTGAGAATCAACGTGAAGGCAGTGTTCACTGTGTTCATTCAAAGTCAATTCAGATACATAGAGCAAATATAAAGATATGAACGCCCCTGGCGTGAAGAGTCTTGACAGTTATTTTCAACCGCTTTAGAACGGTCAACGAGAGTAAAACTCAAAGAGATCTCAGGGCTAACAGATGGGAGGGAAGCAAAAAGAGACGCACACAGAAGAGTAGCTATTTACCAGTACACAAGGTTAAAATGAGACTAAAACATAGTTACAAGACACAACTTCTAACAATGCCTGACCCCTACTAACCACTGACATGTAGCTCAATGTACTGTTAATAGTTTTGGATAAGCATCTGGTAAATTGCATCTAGTAATAGTAAAGATATAATAGGAGTGAATACAAATAAGTTGCTCAAAACATACATTTATGGCATTTCCTTTCAAGAAAAATATTTCACTGGACCGTATCCAATATCCCAACTATTGCAATACATATTGAAAAAATAATGAAAAAAAACTATTACTATACATATTATAACAAACTGTTTTTAATAATTTAAAGGTTCTAAAATCCCCAAGAGTATGTCTCAATTGTGTACTCTGGCAACGTACCTTTGTATCTTAATCGGAACAAAATAAAACAATGAGGATGAATCTTGCTCTATTTACATATGTGTATTGAGCAGATTTATTAGTCTGGGTATGCAATCCTCTCTCTCTCTCTCTCTCTCTCTCTCTCTCTCTCTCTCTCTCTCTCTCTCTCTCTCTCTCTCTCTCTCTCTCTCTCTCTCTCTCTCTCTCTCTCTCTCTCTCTCTCTCTCTCTCTCTCTCTCTCTGAGAGACTGACTCTTATACTCTCTACCTTTCCACCCCCTTCAGTGGTGCGTTTGTTATTCTTCGTGGGGACAGTTAATAGCAAGAGTAATGGAGGACGCCTCTCCGTGGCGTCCAGGTCTGATTGATGAGCAGTCTCTAAGCGGGCCTGGAAACAAATTAAAAGGCTTCGCACTCTCCATTAAATCTTGATCTGCGGTCATTTCAATCTTTGAAGCTCACGCCCGGTGGTGGGGGGTGCGGGTGAGGGAGGGCGCGACACTGCCAAATTCCTTCAAGGTCTGAGCCACGCGTTAATCGGCCAGCCGTCGTTCACGGGCCACAGTCATCATCTGGCGCAAGAAGAAAGTCAAAATGGTGTGCCGCCATTTTGGCAGGGGGAGGTGTGGTGGGGGGGGGGGGGGGGGGGGGGGGGGTTCTGGTTCAAAGGTCAATGTGTGAGTGGAGAACGAAGGATAAAATAACAACAACAATGACAACAAATGACAACAAAGAACAACAAAAATGCAGTGGGCTGGTTTCGTTTTCTCTCTTTCTCCCCTCCAGAAGGTTCTAAATCACGGCGGTGCTGACCCGTATATTAGCTCTTTAATGTCTCGTTTACGACCACGGACAAATCAGTTAGCCGGCCGATTATTTACGTCCCTCCTCTGATGGCCTCCCGCCGTTTTCAGCGGTGCTTAGACGTACTCAAGTAGGGCGGCATGGTAAAAACGGAAAAAAACTCCAGTTTCAACCCTACATGCACACACACACAGGCACACACGCACACACCCACACACATACACAAACACACGCAATCACTCACTACTGACTGTAGTTATTTATGGCGCGTGTACAGCCACCTTCCGTCCAATTAAAGCTGAGTGCTGGCATTGTGCAGCCCCTCCCCCCTCCTCTCCCTACATCACTTCTCCTCCATCTGATCTCCGTGGTAACACAATCCAGAAGGAAGGCTTTTTTTGTGTTTGTTTGTGTTTTTTTGAATGGGGAAATCACATGTTAACGTTGTGCTCACGGTGTCTGTGAGAGTAAGGGAGAAATGGAGTAACATCATTAACTCGAAAGCGGTGGAGAGCGGTCCTTGCGAGGTTATGCACCCTCTATTCAATCGTTTCTGAACACAAGCTCCGGTTTGTGCTTCTCCCCTTCAACCTCCACCCACCACCCTCTGCGTTCAAATCCATCTTCTATGTGCTCAAAAAAATAGCGTAATCCCGGTGTACCGTAATGTTATTTATGCTCTCCTATGAGTTGCGTACGCCAGTGAACAGTCCCCCCAGGGAGAAGAATAAGCACATGACGAGACAAACAACAACAACGACAAGGAGAATAAATTCGGAGTTTTTCGCAAAGACTTTGAGAAAGCAATATGCGAAAACATGGGAGACGGGGATATCCCTCAGTAGGCAGTGCCTCCATCTCTCCGGCCTCTCATCAGGAAACACGTTATTGAAATGGGTGTCGCTCCCTCCGAAGTCCCGCCCTCTCTCTTTCGTAAAGAACGCTCATTTGGAGCGCCCCGTCCCAGGTGTTCCGTCGTGAGTTCGAGGGGAAACGAGAATGCCTGGGAACAAGTTTGCCAAATGTGAGAGAGATTAACTTGACATTATGGTTTTGATCACAGAATCTGCCTCTCTTTTACAGCGTAATATAAATACCATTACCTGTGTTGTGAAATGAATTAAAGCAAGCAATACAAACCCTGAGCTCCCACAATTTCTTCTTTATTAAGTCCTACAATGGAGGCTCTAGGTAATAGAGAACCACAGCTGCCATTGGAGAGACGTTTCATTGTGTTATATTGGTTTAATTTCACAGGAGCATCAGACATTGGGTCTAAGGCTACAGAAACATAACATCCATTAGAAAACTTTGTAACCGTTCTCGCCAGGATTTTATTCCCACCAAAATAGCACAGTTTGGGGTTTAATTTACTTTTATTTTACACCACAAATTGACAATAGTTGTATTCTTTTAAGGTGTGTTTTTTTTGTAGGGCCTTCATGCAGCAGCTGTCTGAAGCAAGCTTAAAGTTCTGGCACGAGTGGAAGAGCCTTATTTAAAACATGCACGTTTACAGTACACCGTGCATTGGCGCATACAACGCCTTTCCCCTTTACGCTCTTTTCTGTGGCTCCCTCGTAACTTTAGCCCTAACTGTCTATTCCTCCTTTTTCACTCTCTCTCTCTCTGTCTCTGTCTCTCTCTCCCTCTCTCTATCATCCCTGCATGACGAGTGCAGGGAAACAATGGCCCCTCTTGTGTTTAAGAGTTTGGGAGGTGAACCGGGCCAGTCCGGTCTCAGACCATTAAAATCAGCATGGAGTCTGGTTATTGCCAAAAGCACCGGAAATTCACATAAACACTGCGTTCCACAGCCTGACGCTCGGAAAGCCAGTTGCCAGACAAAACACACTGCATACAATAAATTATTACACAATGCAAAGCCTTGTCACGGGGAGAAACATGGTCACGAAGTTGATGATAATGATGGTAATGATGATGATGATGGTGATGAAGATGAAGATGGTGATGGTTATGATCATGATCATGATGATGATGATTATGATGGTGATGATGATGATGATGATGACAATGATGAGGATGGAGTTGAAAATGGTGTGGTGATGATGATGATGATGATGATGATGATGATGATGATGATGATGTGATGATGATGATGATGAAGCATGACAGGGGCGCTCTCAGTCTGGAATCGACTCAAATGTTACCAAGGTAAAAAACTTAAGAAAAACAACATTCCCATATCTTTTTCTGGATGACAATTAAGGTGGGCTTGTCCAATTGGCTCGCTCGCACTCGGGGGAAGGGTGAGAGGTCGTTTCCCCTTTACAGTGGGGAAGGGGATCACCCTAGCAAGCTAATGTTTCTCCCTCATGCTGGACACATGGATCATGCATGTGGGACGTTCCACTCCCAGGCTGTAGGAGGCCCCCGGGGGTCACGACCCCTGCCTAAAGAGGGATGGATCGGAGCATGGGGGCCATGTCAACGCTGTACATCGGACACCAGAGGTCCAGAATGATGTGTCTACGTTCCTAACATAACTGACACCGCCCCCCTCCAACACGTCCTTCTTCCTCCCTGCTTTTTCTCTCAGTACATTTACACTTTTTTTTGGTTTTCTCTTCGCTCCCTTTTTTTTCATCCCCTCTTGTTTCACTTTTGTGTTTGTGGTTTTAACCCACACCACTCCTCTCCTATTGCTTTGCTATTTATTGTTTTATATTTCTCACCTTTGGTTGTTGTTGACTTGCTCGGCGTACTTAGATGCGTGAGTGCATCCAAAGTGCTCGTGACCAGATCGGGCCCCTCAGTAAAAACATGGCCCCCTACTGAGAGCATTTCCTCCAGAGCTAATTTCCTGCTTGCCTACTGTTTGTTTTCCTGTAAATATAGCTGGAACATTTTGTATATTGCAGTAGAGAGCAACAATAGTCAGATAAAAACAAAGCCCCTGAATATTAGGATCTCATTGTTGCTGCTAACACCGTCCCACTGCGACACCTCTTGGATTGTGTTTCACGTGCGCACGTTCTCACGCATGCATGCACACACACAAGCTTGTACCCAGGCACACATGAAACAAACAAAACACAAACAGACACACAAGATCCGTGAAAAGGTGAAGTTCAAATCTCTGGTGTCATTCAAATCTGCTATAGCTATGAAAAGAGAGATACACTGTGCATATTAACAATACTAACATATAACATGACACAAACACAAAAACAAATTAAAATATATATATACTATGTGGTTGTTATTTTTGATGATGATTACGACAACTACTACTACTACTACTGCTGCTACCTGGTACTACTACCTAACGCTACTATCTACGACAACTACTAACCATCATATTATTGTTAATATCAACAACAACAGAAAGAAGAAGAAGAATAATGTGACTCAGTTCCACAGATTTCCCTGCATCACTCTTCCTCTCTGGTGCATAAAGAGACATTCGGACATCATTTAAAGTCTCTCACGGTGAAGCCCAGCATAAGTGAGCCGAGCCTGGAGCTCTGGAGGAAGGGGGGGGGGGGGGGGGGGGGGGGGGAGCGTCAGAGGGCGCCCTGCAGAGAACTGATGGGAGGCTGGGGGACTGAAGCAAGGCGGCCCTCCCACCCCCGCCCTGGTTCTCTGGAACGTATTCCCCTAGGGCTGGAGAGAGACTCTAAGAGAATGGATGGAAATGGAGCTGGAGCTGTGTGTTTTTCTAACCATATTTTTGTTTGAGAAATGTGAAAAATGAACAAAACGATGCTGGTTTGAATCATGTTGATAATGCAATATACTTGAACGGCTCGATGCAGTTGTGGCGAAACTGTGTCAACAATCCAGTGCACCAACAGTAACATTTCACAATGACAAGCCAACAAATTGTTGTGGATTAGTATGTAAACACTTTTATACTCTTTGTCCCCGTGTTTATTTGCTTGTCTGCACACGCTCGTGTGCGTGTCTGTCTGTTTGTGTTTGTGGGTGTGTGTGTGTACGTTTGTATGTGTGTGTGTGTGCTTCTGTGTGTGCATGTGCATGATTGTGTGTCTTTTGTGTGCATGTGTGTGTGTGTGCACATTGTGTGTGCACATTGTGTGTGCATGGGTGTGGTTCTGCCTTTGTGTGTGCGTGTATGCAGTTGCAAATTCATGTATGAATTTGTCTGTGTGTGCGTCAACATCAGGCCTTCTGACACCTTTCCAGGACACACACTTCATACATCAATCATATCTTGGAGAGGAAGTGTCTTGCTGCGACCTGATGGTTTAATTTAACATGGTTAGCGCACACCTAACACATATACACACGCACCATTGTAGCAACGTCCAAGCTACACGCCACCTAGGTGGCTGCCACACTCCACCTAGGTGACTTTTCCTGGGCTCCTCCAAACAAAGGACACAGGGTGGTGATGTTGAACCGGTTTATTGCCAAGGTTGCGTATAGTGACACAAACAGCTGGCGCCCCATGCTGCCATGTAGGAGATCTCTCCGTGAGTGTGTATGGTGATGGTGGTTTAACCTGTGCACACTGATTGCTCAATGTGCAACAGGTGTGCAGCCTCACCCAGCTCCAGACTCCAATCAGTCTGACTCAGGACAGGTGAGGCTGCTTCAACCAGCCATCATCCACACACACTCCCACAACCACATCTCTCTCACTCTCTGCTATACTCTGAATCACACGCACACACACACACACACACACACACACACACACACACGCACACAAACACACGCACAAAAGGTTAACCTCTATTTCATTAATAACTCTTTGTTACCGATCCCACGTTTAGCCCTTGTATTGCCTCATCGCTTCATTAAACAGAAACAACACACACAACGTTCTCTCTGTTCCCTCTCATCTCATCCATTCCTCATTTTATTTGTTCTCTTTGTTCTCCTTATTTTAACCTTACCTTACATTTTTGAACATTTAATCCATCTTCTCCTCCTCTGCCCCCCATTACCCCCTCCCTCTCATTCTCTTTCTACCCCCATCCCCCCATTTTCCCTATCATATATGTGTCTTCATCATTGGAATATTAAAGTAACTAACACCTATGCATGCTGACATTTGCTATGTAGCAACCCACACTCCTCTCAGAGGAAGACAGAGGATTTAGGGAGATGGAGGGATGGATGGAAAGGCATAGAGCAGTAAGAGGAGGGTGAGCGAGGTGATAGAATACCCCATCTCTCTCTCTCTCTCTCTTTCTCTCTCTCTCGCTCTCTCTCATCCCTCCTTCCATGTGTTGCCGAATCAATCATTCATCACAACAACAACATTTTCTCCACCTCCTCCCTCCTCTCCTATACATACCTCTCTCTATCCATTCTCAAGCTCTTGTCGGGGGGGGGGGGGGGCTTGATTCTCTCTTTCTTTCCTCCACTTTACCATCTCTTCACTCTTCCTTCTGTCACCGTGGTCAGCTTCCTCATCCTCACTCTCTTATCTTCCTCTCCCCCCCCTCCTCTTCTTCCTCAGTGTCTCCTCTGTCTGCTGTTGTCTGGCGGAGTAAGCCGTCGCTGTCAGGATGATTGACACCTCAGTGCCGTCATCTTCTATCCCTCACTTAACATCGCCGTCTTTATGTGTGTGTTTACAAGTGTGTTAAAGTTTGTGTGTGTGTGTGGGTCCATGTGAATGTGCATGTGTGTGTGTGTGTGTGTGTGTCTGTGGGTGTGTGTGTGTGTGCATGTGTATGTGTGCGTGTGTGTGTGGTTGTATGACAGCATGTGTCAGTGATGGGCAATAGCCATGACACAGCAGTCCATGAGGAGAGAGCATCGCCACGGCGACAGCAAATGACTACATTGCTCAGACTCTATCAAAAAGCTCTGGATGTTGTCCTCTCTCTCTCTCTCTCTCTCTCTCTCTCTCTCTTTTTCTCTCTCTCTCAATGCTCACTCTACTGCTACTAAAACCCGGGAGATAAAAAAAAAAACACAGAAAACGCGTGCGTCGGAATCCCCTGGGGTCAATCAGACCCTAAATCTCAGTCAGGCCCGAATCCCAAAGTTGAAGTGGCTGCGTTGTCGTCGACGACAACCACGAAGGCATCCTTACTTAATCTTTTTTTACCTCGTCATCAGTTTCGCATCCTGGAAGTCGTTAGCGCTGCTTGCTTTTATTGAAAGCAACAAACAGTCGTTTAGCCGACGCGGCTTCGCTCCATCACTGTAAACGTCAGTTACCTCGAGCAAAAGACGAAAAGAAAGAAAGCAAGAAAGACAGCCAGAGAGTGAGTGTGATAGATAGAGAACACACATGGACACCTCCTCTGCATTTACTTTGACACACGGCGCTACATCCTGTCTCTTATGAAGAAGAGTTGTAGTATCTCTGGTCCCCGGAGAAATGTCGGTTTCCTTCCTAAAAAACTAAATACTATTAGTCAGCGCTAAGTTATGTGGCACCACTTGTTGCAAGGTGTTTGGCCCAGATAAGTCATCATCCAATGCCACCTCAGCCAATCCCCGGTGCCACCCTCCTCTCCCCCGTCACAGGTGACATGTGATGGATTGGGATTGCCTGCGTCGTTGTTCTGTCTGTTTAATCACATCCGTGCCATATGGAGTCGGATAGAGTAGCAGCGGCTACATAAGTCTGTGCACTAATATAGACGTAGACTCAATGCTCTCAACTGTTCACCTTCACTAAACGCCAGTCCCCCCTCCCAAGAAGAATGTCCGATAAATGAAACACATTCAACTGGGAAAGCAAATACATTCCCTACCACACACACACACACACACACACACACTGGCAAAGACACATCATGGTCAAACATAGACATACTCACCTACTCCATTGCACACTCACTCACTCCTGGACACACACACACACACACACACACACACACACACACACACTATTCTCACAAATGAACAATACACACTACAGGCCCCCACATACACACACAGGGATAATCTGTATATTTATGTGATGGTGTGAGAGAGCCCATTCCTTAATTCCCATCTGGAGGTGTTTAAACGGTAAAACAGTCCAACCTGAGCAGAGAAAACTTTTTTCCACTCCGAGTCCAGTGCTGTTGACTCAGCTTATCGCTCCGTCCGAGATATCAACATGGTCAAGCCTGCCACTGATTCGTGTTTATCCAAACCGACCCGAAAATAATACGCAACTGTTTTGTTGGGAAAGATTGAAAACGTCTTTTCAGTATTTGTGTGTGTGTGTGTGTGTGTGTGTATGTGTATGTCCAGGGATCAATCCTTTGTGTGCATTTGCGCGTTTCAAACTGCCCAAACATTCCAATTGGTTTAGTCCAAATCATGTGGGCTCATAATTGTTGTTTAATTTGCTTTGTTTTTTCTGTTTCTTGTTCTGTGGTTTTAAGATCGGGATGCGTGAGCACGCGAGGCCTCTGATTCAAAACAAGACCAAGTTGGAACTCCACATGCCACCTCCCGTCCTCTCCTCTCCCGTGGTCAAAACAAGCGCGCCTCTGAGAATGGATGTTTTGTAGTTGCGTGGGTTTTGCTGATGTTATTTCATTATCTCCGAGGGATAAGCGCTGAACTGGATTACAATCGCACAACAAATGTTTGAAGAGCGCGAGAACTTCGCCCTCCACTGTGGGAAATGACTCATGGTCGAATGAAGTAAAACATTTTTAGTGACGACAGAAAATTTACAATGCATTGCAATGCAAGAGCTTTCCCATTTTCACACTCTTTTCAGATCAAACTACGGTAAGAGAAAACTCTTTGGAGCCATCCCTCTTGCGGCGTCAGCTCGAGTATGTTGGTGCAGTGAGGTCGGTCAAGTGGGGGTGGCACGAGCCCTTCCAGGGTTGTGGTTTAGGCTGATAAGAGCCTGCAGAGGAAGTCAAATCCCAATGTGTGTGTGTGTGTGTGTGTGTGTGTGTGTGTGTGTGTGTGTGTGTGAATGGAGTAGGTGGAAAACAGTGGGGTCAAACCCTATGGCCAGATGAACTTCATCTCCTGGCACTGATAACTGGTCCAAAAAAGGGATTTACCAGACAAAAAACGGACAAACAAGCCCAACACACACTCACACACACACACAGACGCACATGCGATCACACACACAGACACAGATGCACGCGCGCACACATGCGCACACGCACGCACACGGACACACACACACACACTCACACACACACACACACACATCCCTGCGTTGGTGATGAAGATACAATCATAACAGTCAGAGCCAGAAAAGGGGAGGGGCTAAGATAAGGTGGGAGGGGGAAGGGGAGCCGAGGTCTTGGTGGGGAGCGAGAGAAAAAGAGAGAGGGAGAGAATGAGGGGGGAAAAGGAAAGAGAGATGTGGCGGAAAAGAAAAGATGAAAGGAGAAGACAGGATGAGGGACGGGCAGTGAGGGGTGCAATAGTAAAAAGTCGAAGTAATAAAAGTCACAGGTTTACAGGGGAAAGGGCTCTATATTTGTCACAGGAGTCAGAGGAGTAAATCATATGGAATGTTTTATATCACATCTTGTCACTCTACCTCTCTCTCCCCAAACTCTCTCCTTCCACCTTGAAATTCTCCATAATCACCGTGTCAAGTTGGACCATGCCAGGCTACACACACACTTCATGATTTCTGTCATGATTTTTAAAACAATGTTCAGACCCAGGCCAACAATTCAAGGCATGACTCAGACGCTGTTTGATGTACGGTGTGAGCGAAGCTTCAAATCCAATCTCATGTAATGTAAGCAGTGTTGCCAGCCACATTCACATCTCCCCTCATTAGATTGTTCATATTTATCAACATCACCCCCTAAAACTGTAGACACATACACACTCACAAACACACACAAATGCATCACACATACACACATGCACTCAAACACACACACACACACACACACACACACACACACACACAGATAGACACGCTCACACACACACACATGCTGTTTTGCTGTCAATATTATTTTAACATCTGGCCTCTCTCTTTCAGATTCTGACGCTTCTGTGTGACGCCGCTGACAATACTTCAGTTACCAGGTCGCTATCAGCACCCATCTCCTAAAAACTTTGTGAAATAACATCTTCAGCATACTTTCGCAAATACCATATAATCTGATTGTTGTTTAGCGAAAGTCATTGTAAATCTGATTGATATATTAGCGACCTGTACAGTGTACTCTGTATTGTGTTTGCATTTTCTCTGTCCCCACGTTGGCGCTCTGCTTCTGCATCAATCAAGGTAAGCATGGACTCCCGTTGCTCTTGCTCCTGTGCCTTTCTCGTTGATAAGATAGCTCTCCTAGAGAGAGGTATCTTGCAGATAGAGGAGGAAAAGGTTGCGAGCATAAAAAAGACAGATACTCCAGAAATATAGAGAAGAGACCTGCCAGACGGACTGGTAGAGCTGAAGCTAATGCTAGCAGTAGCTCCGTCCAGGCAATCGGTTGCCTGGACATTATATATATATGTATACATATATTAGATGTTGAGATGTTTCTTCTCTCGGGCTTTGAAAAAATGTCAGTTTGTAATGGATTTTGACACATGAACTAGATGGATGGACGGACAGACAGCCAGACAGACGGATAGGAAGGTAAACCGATAGCAACAGTCCTGTTTTATTCTGTTTCTTTTCTCTCTTAAATTACAATGGGAGCCAGTCACAAGTTCCCGAGATTCAAATGGTAGAGAGCGTTTGAGAGTTGAATGATCGACAGAGACAGGCTGGTCCTGTGGTGTAAACACTGTTCTGACAATGATGCAGAGCTCGAGTCCTGGGGAGGTGCAAATGGGCTCAGGCAGAGATGAGCGTAGAAGTCATTGGGTCTAAACTAGGAGCTAACACACTCAGAGAGGCAGAAAACTTTAGTATTCATTTATGTTTGAATTACACTTTTTCTAAACAATTGATCAAACATTGTATCAGGTGATGGAAAACTACAGATTACAACACTCTGGTTGTCATCTAGCAGTCATAACTACATGTGCTTTACTCAGTTATTTGATGTATATATATTCTAAATATTTGTCTTTATATGAATGACCTGCACTCTAACTCTCATTTTGCAGTAATAGCAGTCAAGGGTACCAGTATTACTATTAGTATTAAACAGTAGTGGATCAGGACAGTTTGGATAAAACTTTGCTAACAACCCTAATAGCATGTAGCGAACCTGTAGATATATTGCACATGTTCCTGTTCCTGCAAATAGCAGGCAAACTATTAGCAAACATTCTAACCAAACACTTTGACCTCATCACTTCGTTGCCGTGGCTTTTAGCGTGTGTGTGTGTGTGTGTGTGTGTGTGTGTGTGTGTGTGTGTGTGCACCTCCTGTCTACTAATTAATGCAAACGATGTGGAGGTATGGCTGCCTGTTAGCACAGAGGCGTTTAGCAGCCTTATGCTAACACCGTCTCTCTCACCCTTCAGTTTACTCACGTCCTGTACAGCTAATAAAGAAGAGAGTTCATTTAAAAGTCTTCCCCTTTCTCCGTATCTTTCCATCTCTCCCTCTCTCTTAATCTCTCTCTTCAGTTATCTCCCTTCCTTTTGCCTCTCTGTCCATCTCTCTCTCTCAATCCACCTCTCTCCACCTCTCTTCATCTCTCTCTCTCTCTTCGTCTCTCCCTCTCTCCATCTCTCCTTCTCTGTCTCGCTTTGCCCCTTCCATCCCTGGATAAGGCTCATTGGGGTTCAGACTGTTGGCCATTAACATGCGGGTAAACATTGTTAAAATGCAGATATAACTTTGACAGCCTTCAACCCCTCCCATCATGCAGTTCAACTGCTGAGCCCTGACACCCACCTTCTTCTCCTATTTTTATTTTCTTTTTTTTCCTTGCTCCCTTCAATTGTCATGCTCTCACGCCAAACCCCGAGTCATTTTCATTTTAAAATGAACCTCCAAAAACGCTATGCGCCAGGTGAGGATCTGCAGAGAATGACTTGTCAGAGATTGATAACCTCTTTGGCCCGCAATCAGTCAGCAGAGAGCAGGGATGGAATGGAGTAAGGGAGAAAAAAGAGGGAGCTGTCTCATCTCTCTCTCTCTAACTGTATCAGTCTCTCTCCCCCTCTCTCTCTGACTGTGTCTATCTCTCTATCTCTTTCTCTCTCTCTCTGACTGTATCTCTCTCTCTCAAACTGTCGCTCTCTCTCTCTCTCTCTCTCTCTCTCTCTCTCTCTCTCTCTCTCTCTCTCTCTCTCTCTCTCTCTCCCCTTGTGTTATTTAGCCTGCGAGACCTGGGCCAAGGAGACAGTGACAGAGTGGGCCTGTCATTAACCACCAGAGCTCAGGTTTTGCATACCATCGTCCTCTTCTGCCCATCGCCCTAATGAAAACACACAAAAAAGCTCGCTCGCACACCGCCACCCACACTACCCCGCGCCCGCCGCACAACTGATAACCACATCCCGGAGCGCCATGATATCTTTATCCATCAGCCACGGCCTCCGAGATCAGGGGTAGGGGGCCCGTAAATGTGTCTCATGTGACTGCGCACGCTGTCTCACAACCCCCCCCCCCCCCCCCCCCCCCCCACACACACACACACACACACACATCTACAGATGGAAGATATATGCTAATTGAAATAAAAGATAACTGAAACATTGTCCTTGTGGGTGAGTGTACCTTTATAGGCTGATCTGGTGATCTGGGGTTTTGGTGAGTTATGGTGGTGGCTGCCTTGGGAAGGAACCGCTGCCATTATGGTTCAAGGGCATGGAGATGGGTGTGGGATGTGTGAGTGAGTGGGCGTATGTGTGTGTGTGTGTGTGTGTGTGTGTGTGTGTGTGTGTGTGTGTGTGTGTGTGTGTGTGTGTGCGTGTGTGTGTGTGTGTGTGTGTGTGTGTGTGTGTACGGGTTGGGTGTTGTATCTGATCCGAAAGGAAAAGCACGACCGGCCTTAGCATAATGACATCATCCCTTAAAATAGGAAAACAACTTTAAAATGAGTCATTGTAAATAGTGTCCTCGGAGGTAAACATTCACACTTTTCTTTTCTTTTTTCACGTAAAGGTCGTCTGTTCCTTCAGCTCTTTGTCTGTGATTGGCCCGGTATTGATTTTTTTTTTTCTACATGGAGGCGAAGGATCTAAATCCGGGCGCTAATTAGAAAATGAGCCCCTGGGTGAATATTAATTAATTGTTGGTCAACTCTTAATGAATATTAGGCAGTGGGGGGAATTCTACCCCCCTGCATGCCCAAATTACATTCATACTAAATGCCCGTGCGCTGAAGGTTACCTTAGAGAATGACTGTCGGACAGAGGTGTTTTAAGTTTGTTTTGTATTGATGTGTGGTTCAGTAATATAGCAAAGACCCATTGACACCATTAATCTTCTATAACTTGAGTTTAAATCATTTCAGCTAGCCCTCCTGGTCAAAAGTACAAATTTGGGGTAGTACATTGTGGGAGTGTGTGTGTGGATGGTGGCTGGTTTAAGCAGCCTCACCTGGCCCGAGTCAGACTGATTGGAGTCTGGAGCTGGGTGAGGCTGCACACCTGTTGCACATTGAGCAATCAGTGTGCACAGGTTAAACCAGCCACCACCGCGCACACTCAGGGAGAGCTCTCTGGCATGGCAGCATGGGGTACCAGCTGCATGCCTCATGCAATGTAACCTTAACAATAAACTGGTTTTCAACATCACCACCCTGTGTCCATTTGTTTGGAGGAGCCCGAGGAAAGTCACCTAGGTGGAGTGAGAAAAGCCACCTAGGTGGCGTGTAGTAGTGGACATTGCTACATACATCTTGCTACCTAGAATATTGTTGTGTTGACATAGTACATTTTATTTCATGAACTGTATTTTGCACTGTAATTCATGAGCAGTCTTCAACAACACAATACACTGGTAGAAGTATTGTTCATTTGTATTGAATACTTAGAGTAGTTCAGATTGTAAGTATGTTATGTTTGCATAGCAAATGACTCAAGTTAATGAAAATATGGCGGTTCATAATGACCCCCGCTTTTTCAAAGGGTTTTTCCCGTTGATACACAGCAATACGAGGGGAGCTTTAATAAGAACTTCTTCATATTTTCGTTTGAGTGGCAAATTAACCATGTCTAATGGTCTGTTGCCACTTAAATGCACATCCTCACACACAGTATTCAATCTCCCATACTCAGAAATACAGCCTAGTATTTATTTTATGACCAAGGTTAGATGCTAATTTCGACTCTAATTGTTGTTAATTTTGTTCCCCTTTTTCCTTGTTTCCATTCTACTGTTGAAATAATGAAGGGTTGTTCCCCCTAATCCTCCCCTCCCTCATTCCCTTTTTCATTGTCTGCCTCTCACTCTCTTTCTTCATTTTTGTAATCTCTTTCCATCAGTAAATGTATCTCATAATCAACCGCATGCATTATTTAACACGTAACCAAACACTAATTATATCATAATTGAATAAACATAGGTGATGTCACTTATTTCATCACGTTGTTTGTTCGCTCATTTGTTATTTCACAGACACTTTCATCCAAAGTGACTTACAGTGAATTGTAAATGCGTCTCATTAGGGATCTGGAAGGGGTTAGGAAGCCTAAAGGTAGACTGTGGACATTTGCTGGTGAGTATTCCTATTTTTATGGAAGTGGAATCACAAGACACAATGTAACCCGACGAGAAACAGCTAGCACAACCAGCGTTAGCACAAGAGATTGGGTTTGATTTATTAGAATATGTTTACACGTTATGTTGTCTCTCCCACTCTCTCTCTCTCTTTCTCTCTCTCTCTCTTGCTCTCCTCGTCCATATATCTGTCATTCCCACTCCTTTCAGGTCTTATTCACAATTCCGTGCCTATCTACTCCTGCTCCTCATGTTCCTTTCTCTGTCCCTCATTGCTCGCTCGCTCATTCTCTCTCTCTGCTTCGCCTGCCCACACTCTGCCTCTCCCCATTTCATAATGTAGTGCTAGAGCCCCTTTTTAAAAAGCAACATCACCACTCAGTACATCTCCCCAATATATATTGATTTATTTATATATATATATAGAGAGAGAGAGAGAGAGAGAGAGAGAGAGAGAGAGAGAGAGAGAGAGAGAGAGAGAGAGAGAGAGAGAGAGAGAGAGAGAGAGAGAGAGATCTAAAGAGCTGGTATTGGGGACTATAGTACTAAACAGGGCCCTGAATATTTGATGAAACACAACAATATGAAAGGCCATAGAGGAGGCTTATGTAAGGAGGCCCTGCTGGATCGCACTTTCAAGCCACTCAGACAAACACAACGTCACCGACCGGCTTGCTGCGCAGGTTGCGCTCAGCGCTGTGGGTGAATGCCAGTAAACGATATATTTATGTTTTTGGATGGGATTGTTTTTTTTTTCTTGTGGAAGAGCAATTTGTGTTACAAGTCTACAAGCGTTGTGAAGCGCCCCCCTGGGTCTGCGTCTGAGAGCCCGATGCAAAGCTCTTAGCCTGGGCTGTGGAGAGCCCAGTGATGGGGACTGTGGGACTGGTCTGCTGAATGATGATATATCGCCCTGTTTGTTTCCTTTATTTCCCAGGGTTTTGTTTCAGGTTATTTTCAATATCTGAACGCCGGCACAGTGCGGGAAACTATTAACTTGGATTTCACCTGAACGCTTTAAATTAAATAAGAAGCACACACACACACGCACAGCAACCCAGTCCCACAGAAACACAGAAACACGCGCACACTAATATATACACAGTTGTATTCTATAACATACACACACACAAACACACATACACGCGCTGAAAATGACATACACACACACACACACACACACACACACACACACATATACACACACATGGTTCCCTGCAGTAGGCATGTCTGTATTTTTCACACCCTTTGGCAGATGCCCTTGTCCTGATTCAACCTCTAATTATGTCTCCAGTTCTGCCAGTTTTGCGCCACCTATAGGCAGCCAGATGGCACTACAGCACAGCTCCAGCACAGCACAGTGCCCCAAACTAGAGGGCAGCTTCAAGTCAAACTATTAAACATTACTACACACATAAACTAGCATCACAAACACAGGCCCACATTCACTCTCTCTCTCTCTCTCTCTCTCTCTCTCTCTCTCTCTCTCTCTCTCTCTCTCTCTCTCTTGCTCTCTCTCTCTATGAAATAAAATAAAACACACACACATTCTCTCTCACACTTAAATATCCTCCCTCTCTCCCTCCTCTCTCTTTATCTCCGCCCTCTCTCCATCTCTCTAAAAGAATGTGGCTTAAGTTCCTGGACACACAAGCAGAGCCTTGGACCACACTCGTGTAGACTTATACGACGATAACACAGTCAATCTGTCTTTCTAGCTGTCTGTATCTATCTACATATCCATCTATGTATCTATTTTTGTATATATGTAAATATTTACCTATGTATGTATCTACATATCTATCTTTTTATCTATTTATGTACATA
Source organism: Lota lota (assembly GCA_026745465.1). Lineage (NCBI taxonomy): Eukaryota > Metazoa > Chordata > Actinopteri > Gadiformes > Lotidae > Lota > Lota lota. Next base: position 2,810,087 of record JACYXH010000765.1, read on the forward strand.
TCTATGTATCTCTCTATGTAGCTATCTATTTAACTATGCTTCTATGTATGTATCTATGTATATTTGTATCTATGTATCTATGTATGTATCTATCTATCTATCTATCTATTTATCTATCTATCCACCAGGGAACCATATAAATCATGGGGAGGAAGAGAAGCAGACTTGAAGCCAAGATGGCGGCAGTGGTGACAGTCAAAACAAATGAATGAAAGTAAATTGTGCAGCTGTTCTCGATTTCGCTAAATACCCCTTTTCATATAAGCGGTAAGAGAAAAAAAAAGTAAAGCGACACAATTAGTGAACTGCTCATTTGGAAAAAGAAATCCCCCCCTCCCTCTCTCTCTCTCTCTCTCTCTCTCTCTCTCTCTCTCTCTCTCTCTCTCTCTCTCTCTCTCTCTCTCTCTTTCTATCCCTCTCTCTACCAAAGTGCTGATAATTAGCCCAGAGAGAGAGAGAGCGAGAGAGAGTATAAAGAGGGGTCGGACGAGGTTGTTTCATCCGCAGGTGAAAGTCGTCGTGGCAACTAACCAAAACAGCAGAAAAGACACAAACAGACATTTTGTTACCGAACAAGGAGAGGTCTGATTGATATATTTGTATTATTTTTCTGTGACACGCGAAGGTAATTCTGACGTGGCTAATCGCTCTTGCTGTCAATGGCTAATTTTGCGGTAACCTCTCATAGCCCTTTTAGACGGTACATTAACAGGAGGTATTGTGGAACAAGCTGCTTTTAATGTGGTTAACAATGCATTAAATTACTTGATTAAGCTGCCGAGTTAGACGGGGAAGCTTTTCTACGCCACGGCGAGTATAAGGCCTGTCCAAAGAGAACACACACACACACACACACACACAGGGCAGGCATACACACACACACACGGGGCAGGCATATACACACACACACACACGGGGCAAGCATACACACACACACACACACACACACACGGGGCAGGCATATACACACACACACACACACACGGGGCAGGCATATACACACACACACACACAGGGCAGGCATACACACACACACACACACGGGGCAGGCATATACACACAAACACACACAGACACATATGGGGCAGGCATACACACAAACACACATGGGGTAGGCATAGACACACACACATGGCATGCACACACACACACACACGTGGCAGGAACACACACACACACACACATACACGGGGCATGCACACACACACACGGATATAATATCTTATTACAAATATATGCATGCACACACACACATACATATGGTTACGTACATATGGGTTTTATATATACTGTAAATAAAATAAATTAGATGTTCATGTTAATGTTAATGTATAAATAATTTTTACATAGCTATCCTGACTCGGTTTAGATGATGGGTGAGAAAGAAAAAATTTAAAAAGAGAAGATAAAATAATGTTTATTGTTCAAATTAATACTTACTTCTCAAGTCACAGAGGAGCAGTGCAGATATCACCCATGCTGAAAAATGCTTTATCACTTGTATTTAAAGAAGATATGTATCCCCCTCAATTTAATAAAACAAACAGTGCATCACGCCACAGTTTTTTACTAAAGCGCAGCCACGATAAATGATATGGACGTAAACTGCACTTGAGGCACGGTTGAATGTGTAAAGTTGTCTGTATGCAATTTAAAGAAGTAATGGAGGTAAAAGAGGCTAACCCACAGAACTTGGCTAAGGCCACCAAACTCTGTTGATGTGGGTGCTCTATCATTACAGTTTATGATTACTGCTAAGGCAAACGAGGTGTTTTGGCTAGCCGAGCTGCCAGGGTGACTTATTGCTGTGCGGAATCCTCCCATTTCATGACTGAAATTTTCTGCTCGAGTGGAGTTTCTAAATCCCCACCAATTTGGGGGTCGCCATCGCTCGGATCGAATGCTGTTTTTTCGGAGCGCATGATGAGAAGTGCTTGTGTTAAATCTGCACCGCAAAATACAAAAAAATACAAAAAGTAACGTGGCAGCTGACCGTCAGCCAATCCTATGCTGGGGGGGAGGAGGGAGGGACGGGGGGGGGGGGGAGAGAGGGCGGAAGAGAGCGCTGGAACCAGGAAGCGCGTGTGCGTCAAGGCTGGTCAGAAGACGCCTGGGGAAAAGGGCATAGCATATGTTTGAACAACAATCCCTACCCGGGTTGACCTACCAATTCCCTGGTGGGCAACTTCTTACCTCATTTCTGACACCCAGACGGACACGCCTGCCCTGCAGAGCGTGGGGAGCAGGGCCGGGGTCGAGAAAAACTCTGCGGAGTGGGGTCATCCACCTTTTCTAAGGTCTACCCTCCCGATAGCGAGCTGTGGGGAAACGACTTCCCCCTGTTTGTTTTCTTTTAAACTTGGCCTGCGGGGCCTGAAAAAAGAGACAATTGGCACAGATGGAGGTGTGTGTCCTCTCTCCCTCTCTCTCCATCACTGTCTCCATTATTCCCTCTCTCATTTTTGCTTCATCTCTCTCTCTCTCTCTCTTTTCCGTCTCTTCCATCTCTCTCTGTCTCTCTCCATTATTCTCTATCTCCTCTCTCCCTTCCATCCCTCATTCTCTCCATTGTACTCTCTCTATCTCTCTCTCTCTCTCCATTACTCTCTCTCTTCCTGATCGGGAGCCAAAGTCTACAGTAGGGGTGAGTGCTGGATGGCAGGGCCTGCTCGGGTCTCAGCTGGAATAATAAGGGCCCTGGATGGTACTTCCTCCCACCGACAACAAGAGGAGCGAGGTGGGCCGAGAGGTCGCGGCGAGGGGGGCCAGAGAGGTGCGTTCGAGAGACGCGGAGCGGAGGGCCCCCGCGCAGACAAAAGGTGGAAGGGTGGGGGGACTGGAGGACAGGGACGAGACGAGGCACATTTGGCATCACTTGAAAGGAACCGCTGTCAAAGGGGAAGGAAAAAAGAACCCACTGCCTCCACACTTGAGCTGTGATGAGCTACGCGAAGCTGTCTACCAGATGTATGTGCTTTTGTCTGTTTGTCTATGTATGACCGTGCATGTGGGTCTGTGTGTGTGTGTGTCTGTCTATATATATATATATATATATATATATATATATAGATTTATGTGTGTGTGTGTGTGTGTGTGTGTGTGTGTGTGTGAGAGATGGTTTGTGCGTGTGTGTGCTGTGTGTCTCTGTACATGTGTTTATGTGTGTGTGTGTGTCCATGAAAGTGCCATAAGAAGAATCATTAAGACAAGGCACATGAAAGGATTGCTAATATGCATTTATTGATGTATGTTACTTACTGTTATTGTTATATTATTAATATCTCTGCAAAAGCAATGATAAGATCAGGGCAAAAACATATAAATCCTTTCCACCATTAACTCTTCTGCCAGACACAGATAATCTTAATTGCATCCAAGAGCAGTTAGTGACGGCAGTCAGGACCAGACCACCCACACCATGACATAAAAACGCACACAAAACACCCAGAAGCTGGGTCATAAAAAATACAAAGTGTAAATTGTCCCTCACAAGCTTCATTGTGTACGTTTGCTGTGCACCAGACAGGCAGGGAAGCTTATCCTCCTCTAGTAGTCGTTTAAAACAACACGATACCTCATCAAGCCCCTTTCAGAGCCTATAGGAAACCCCCTACAGAGACTATTGGCACACAATGGCAGATCTCAATCACCGTGGCAGACAGGAAAACGCCAGCAACTGTAACAGGATCCCCCCCCCCCCCCCCCCCCCCCCCCCCACGATGAGTGTCTATTGAGCTTTGAGGCAAAACACCTCAATACACTTCTGTGGGCTTCCTTTTTTGCTGCTTTTCCAGGGTCACATCATAGTTTCATAATCTCTTTGGGTTTTATTCCAGACTACATTAGACCGAAGGTCTAGTATTTGCACTTTGTCCAAAAATAAATAAATAATAATTTGCTATTTGCCATTTTGGGAAAACATATTTTTCTCTGAAACAAATCCCCAGGCATTCATTCTCAGCTAATTTCAACTTTGTTGATTGTAAATGGAATTACACAGTTTGACGTGAACAATTTGAGACACCAATCGCACTGACCATAATTATTTTTCACAATGGTAAAGATTTGTCTATTCCTTTGCCTTTGCTGTAGGCAAAAGCAATTATCTTCAACTCATGTGCTTCGTAACACTTTAGGAGATGTGTCATATCAAGAACTTCTGTCATGAAATTGCGCCATTAATTATTTTGACAGTTGTTGCTAATGAATTCCACAAAGTAATCCACATTATTGGTGCCCAACGCTCCTACTACAACCCCAGCTAATGAACACTCAGTAGCTCAGTCTGGTTTCACTTTATATAGTTCATTATTTAATTTATGCTTTATGCATAAATTAAAAAGTTAACAACCAACAAATCAGAGGACATTTCTTCCCCACATAGTCTCCCTCAGTGATGTATAATTAGAGCAGTTAGTTTGCGAACATATGAGTTCAGGCATATATTACATGGCGGCCACCAACCTTTGACCTTTTCTCACCAGAAACTAGTGAAAGGTCATTTGTACCAAGCTACATCCGCCCACTAAAAACCCTCTTAACGTATAACCCCTTAGTATTGGGGGGAAACGTAAACCTTATTAGTTCACACCCCTGACCCCCCCCCTCCTCCCCCCCCCCCCCCCCCCCCCCCCCCCACCTTGGACACCTGGTTCACCTTCTGGCGCCAGTTCACCTCTGCTCATCTGAACTTTGACCCCATCGAGGGGCGGGGGAGTTGTCAAAGTTCCTGCTGGCAAGCTCCCGGTTAGCTGGCAGGCCTCGATGCTAAGATACCTAACAGCCTTGTAGGGGATGAGGGATAGATCTGCTAGCCGACGCTCCCTCACGATACGCCCCTTTGCGTTGGTTCCATGTTTGCCATGCAGATGTTGGTCATAAATATTCATAACACGGCTTAATGACAATAATTACTTCGGCTCGGAGTCTACGTCTCTGCGGAACACACCCACCCACACACAGACAAATAAAAAGACCCATACAAACACAAACACACACACACACACACATACACATACACATACACACACGCATACACACAGACAAAAAGACACATACTAACACATGCATATTAAAAAAAAGATGCACTCACACATACAAGAGGACATACACACATGTGCTTCTTAGTGAAGCCTAGCGCCAGGCAGCTTTCGAACCGTGCACCCCAGAGGTCCGTGTGATTGATCACTACTGTCATCAAGTGAATTAGCCGATTTTGCTAGCTTCCATAGGCTGCCAAGCAAGCATGTGACATCTGCAAACACGGCGCTATTGTAACAGCGCAAACAGCCAAGAGTTAGCAGACACTAGTGATCTGTCATCAAACGTCATCCCAAATGACCTGCATGGTCATTCTGTTCAGCCTGTGTGTTTGCTTGTGGTTATTTCTGATAGAGTTGTTGGCATACATGTGTCTGATTGGTGTAATCACATATTTAACTCTCAGAAAGTTGTTTGATGTTTCATTTCCAGCACCTTACTAGCTTCTGGTGTTCAAAACGTGTACTTTTTTTGGCGTGGTTGTCTTACGTGAGAACACGTTTGTAACGTGTGTGATGTTTGAAAAGGTTTATCTTTTTTTTTGTTTATTTTGTTCCCAGAACCTTGCTACCTCTCCATCGAAAGCACTTCTTTCATCGTTGACAGATGCCCACTTCTTTTCCCATAATCCTTTGTGAAAGGTTAAACTGAATAGTCCTCCACCCCTGTCAAGAATAAGAGGATGGGGAAACATGTGGGGGGCACTGGGGAAGTGGTTGGGGAGGTGGAGTTGGTGTGGTGAAAGAGGAAGATTTGTAAAAGAATCGTGAAGAAAGAGCCTTGTTGACAGAGTGTTTTTAAAGAATACAGATAGCCAAAGGGCTTCCTCTGCCTCTCCCATATAACTGCTAAAACACCAGCCAAGGGAGAAAAAAAAAACTCAAGGGGTGACTGACAAGGGTGCAAGCTGGAGTCCAACCTTAGATAAAAAAGAAAGAGAAAAGTTTTCTTTCTTCTTTCCCTTACTCCCTCAACCCCTCCTCCGACCATCTCCTACTTGCTATTACTTTTTATGTTTCTTCTTCTTGAGCTGTTCTGTGGCCTGCGGGCCCCGATGCAGGGTCTTTCTCTTCCAGGAGCTTCTTAAGACCTTCATAAATCTGTCTGGATTAAATAAACCACACCATGCTCCCTCTCCAAATTAAACTGGGACACAGCCACTCAATAATCCAACGGAAAGACTGGGGCAGACTCGATATATATATATTAAATATATAATAAAATATACAATAATAACAATAAAAAACAGACTTTGGCAGAATGCCAAAATGACCATGACAGGAAGTGATATTGATACAATAAATAAATATAAAATAACATTGGCCGACCTATAAATAAATGCATACACATTATTAGACATGCTGCAATTCCCCATAGTTTTTTTATTTTATTTTACCAGGAAGGAAAAAACTTTTTCAGATAAATCAGACTAACTGTATTTCTTCTTTCTTTCTTGTTTTACCATTTTCATGTTAGCTTTCCAATCAGCTTACTCAGATGTATAATTTTGCCATAAGTCTTTTCTGACAGTCTCTCGCTGTTTGCTAGCTTTCATCTGTTGAAGAAACACCAAACTGTGTAATAAAGTATTACTATTATTATTACATTTTTTCATAGGATGAAAAAAGAACACATTGGAGATGCAGAAAACACAGTTTAACCAACTTGAATAATCTGTGTATGTGTGTGTTTAAACTTATTTTACCTACACTGTTTGTGTGAAGATTTGCATATGCAATGTCTTATTTATACTGAACTTTGTCAATGTTTACCATAGATACAAATCAAATCGCTATATAATAAAGAACAGGGTTGCCCTGTTCACCTACATTAAGTACAATGAAAATACCATGTTGCCCTATCAATTACAGTGTTTACTCATGTACAAATGTCAAGAAGCCAACGTTATATGTGTAACCATATGATTATGTATGTCTACTTATGATTATGTATGTATACATGAATAGCAGACATTATTCTCTTGTCTCAGCAGGGGTACATGTAGACGTCTGCAGCAGAAATATTTGTGTACGTAATTGCATTGCTCTACTTCAAACAAACTGATTAGTAGTAGTTTACTCGTTGCTATGATTCTTTAGGCACTCAGTTCGTATGTAGGATGTCTGTGGCACCTTATAAAAAAAGGGTTCGCTAAAGTGGATCATCAAATATCTACAGCTTATGTCAGCCGTCTCCTGGGACCCCATATTCCCATCAGGGGACCCCCAAGGTTGGGAACCGCTGCTCTAACGGCTGCTCCTTGGTGAACTTCGACCCCTCTGAGCTGAGCGCAGTGGGGAAGGTCGGGAGTGAGTGAGGAGGAAGAGGAGGAAGAGGAGGAAGAGGGGGAGGAGGAAGAACAGCGAGCGCACGAGGTGGGTTCTCCGGTTCCTCCCCGGTCTCCCCCCTGGGAACCTTTGTTGGCAAACACACCGCTGTTTGTTTGCGGCGCACCAACAATACCCCTACTCAGTCGAGGGGAAGAAAGTCCTTTGGGGTGTTGGGTTGCACCTAGCCGCTCTTCCCTACCCCCCCCCCCCCCCCCCCCCCCCCCCGCCCCGCCCCCGCCGCCTCCACCACCCCGTCGGTGGTGTGGTGTTTTGTGGAGCAAGGAGGAGTGAGCCGAGGCTGAGCAGCAGCAGGCTGGGCGTAGCATACAGATTATTCTCTCTGCTCTGGGGGCCTAAAGCGAGGGGGGTGGGGTGGGGGGGGGGGGGGGGGGGGGGGGGGGGGGGGAGTGCTCACTGTTGCACATGAAAGCGCTGTGAAAGTGGACACTGGATCTGGGCTGGCCCGGCTAGGGTCCGCTGGCCTAATCTGTCTGTCCGAGCACAAAGACGAAAAGGGCGGGCGGAGGAGTGAACTCAACGGCTCATGGCTGACTGGAGAATATTTGAATGTTCAATTCACTCACTTATTTTTTCTTCTTCTTCTTCTTCTTCTTCTTCTTCTTCTTCTTCTTCTTCTTCTTCTTCTTCTTCTTCTTCTTCTTCTTCTTCTTCTTCTTCTTCTTCTTCTTCTCTCTACCGGGGGGGATAGTCTGGATGTTGGGTTGTTGCCACTCCTTGCCGAAATGTGCTGGGTTCAAACCCCAACGTCTGCAGTCTACCTGTAGGCCTCCTTGAGCAAGATTTATGCTCAACTACCCAAAATAACATATATCTTTTTTAGATAAAACTGCTGAGTAACAAAAGTGTAATATAGAAGAAGAGATGGGGCAGGTTGTAATCGTTGACGGTGGTTTCTGCCTGTCTAAAGCTCTAACTAGATAATACATTTTTAAGATGCATATCCATAAATATGCTGGATTTTCTCACCCGTCTCACCTTTTCTGTCATCGTTCAAAAGTTCAAGGCCCATATGAACTTTCATTGCAAACCGAAACCATCTTACACCTAAGCTTAGGTAATCAAAAAAGCCAGCAGCAAAAAAAAATGGTATTTGCAATTTTCTGTGAAGCCAGCGTGTTGTTAACACATCTGTTTCTTGACTGTGTAATGTTTTAATTTATTGGTACCCTTAGGGGAATTTTCCGCTGGCTGACTACACTCCACACCGCCAAGCCTATAGGAAGGTAACGCGCGGGGTCACATACATCATAATGTCTGCCGGGGCCGACGGCTTGCTTAAAGGAACTAAAGCAGGTTGAGGTAGAGGGGGGTTCGGGGGGGACCTGTCAGCAAGTACTCCTAAACCCTGAGGCCAATTATCTGGCCTGGACGGCAGTGGAGGCGGTGTCCGTTTAGTGTTCTTTGTTACAAATGATATATTAGACCAGGTACAGGCAACCATGTTCCATGAGGGGTTAAAGAGAAAATAGTCTGTTTCTGTTCCAAACAATTAAAATGACAGCTGATTTCAAAGATTAGAAATCCCAATTTGATCGTAACACTGTGTTAAGAATATCTATGTCTGTTCCGCCAGCTTGAACGAGTTCATGAGTTCCGTGTGCATGAAAATAGATGTATAAATAAAGATAGACTTGATATTGAAGCATCTGATACCTCCGGCTTTCTTTCAACTTCAGACAGTTTCATGTGGGGACAATTATTGAAATCAGCTGTAGGTTTATTCTGTTAGATCGAAAATCGGTAAGTCCTGACCGGATAACATCCCATTCAATTCGGTTATTTTCTTAGTCTTAGTCAGTCTCCTAGACTGAGACTTATGCTTTTGAAAATTTTACCATCTGGAAAGGAAATTTGGAGATAACTCCATATGTTTACAATACATTATAATACAACCAATGCAATTATCTCGATAGTGGTATCAATTGAAATCTGAATAGAGTTGATGGTTGGTTGTAAGGCACTTAAATACCAAGCTATTTTTCAGGGGGAAATTATAGGTTAACTTAGACGTTGACTCTGAAAGCTTTTTTTTCTCCATAAACCCCCCACGGCCGATCACCACGGTAAGCCACAGCAGAGCTTTGCAATAGCAGTTAATAGTATTTTTCTCTAATGCCATCTGACCCAAGTTAATCAGGATGAATAATGCATTCTTCCTCTGGTGAATTCTGCCATTTAAAAACAACAAGGAACTTGGAAAGGAACAATTAAGACAAGGCCCTGAAATACAGTTTTCTAATTCCATCCATTCGACATTTCCTGGGTTCCATTGATCAAATGTCGCTGGTTCAAGAAATCCAGACTCAATGATTGCGAGTCTGTTGCCAGACAAAGGTATTGATTATTTTCACTTTAGCATTCTATTGCTAGGCCTCCAGGTAGGATTCTGAAGAATAACAGTAACCATCCAGGGGTAACACATACGCTTTACTTTAAAAGCTATTTGTCGTGACATGACACATCTTATTCAAAAATCAAGAATCAATATCATGCCTCTTAACACATTGATTCGTTACCAATACCTAAAGGCCAGCTCATTAAGAAACACAAGGACTTTGTTAGCTTGAGCAAAAGGTTTATGGTGCCTTTACCGCCGTTACATTTAGGAAGCTAACTCTCTTTGAGTGGGAGACCGTTTTCCAGGTGTAAGTGGAGCGTAACATACATTGAAGTGCTCTAAAACCTGGCATTTTTCACTTAAGTGGTTTTCCCCAGTTACTGTAATGAGGGCATATGTGCCAGTACATTTTCTATGCTGTGCTTTTTTCATTTGGTGGCTTTTGGCTCACTGTTTTTGCGTCAAATTAAGACCAGCAAATGGCAGCGTTCACACTCTGGGTTAACCCAGAGTGGCGGATCAGAGATCTCTTTCAAATCTGCACGCATCTGTTTTCCCTTTAGCTATCATATGTGAAATGGGTATGCCTACACAGACACACAGACACACAGACACGCACAAACACTTGCAAGCCTACACAAACAAAGACACATAGACACACACACACACACACACACACACACACACACACACACACAACAAGGTCAAGAAAGACAGATGGTGCTGTAGAGACTGTCAGACCTGGTGCTGTGTAAAGATGATGGAAGGAACTGGTTAAGGTTATCTTTTTCTAACCATAACATAACCTAGACAACCAGAAGTGGGTTCCAGAGTAAAACTTCATTCTATAAAACAAGCTATTTCAAATGTAAAACAGGGGATTAATGCAGGACAAAACATAGGAGGACTAGCTAATATAACATTTAATAATGCAAGTTGTTTTGATTTTTCACAGTGTCATTGAATATGTGAACATAACTGTGGGAATTAGCTAAAAAAGAGCTTCAAAGGGGACATTATAATTTCATGGTGGCTTCAAGAGCTTTAGGAGGGGATATGGAATAAGTTAACCTTCTAGGGATAATGTGGCATCATTTCCCTGTGTTATGAGGAGGGGGGGGTAGATGAGGATGATGCTGAAGGTGAGGAAGAGGTGAGTAAATAAATGCCTAAGTGTCTGCACATTCCTGCAGTATTATTTACATGGCTGTCACATCCGCTTGCTGTGGAGTCTTGTGGGCCTTTATAGTTGTTTTTCTTTACTGACACCTCTGAGCTCATCCTTGAACCCCCCTAAAAGACTGTTCTGCCTCCAGAAACACTCTGCTTTCTGTCTGTCCATCTGCCTGTTTGTCTGTCGGTCTACCTGTCTGTCTGTTTGTCTGCTTGTATGCATATCTGACGAATAGACAGACAGGCAGTCTGTTCGTCTGTCTGCCTAGCTTGTCTGACTGTGTGTGACTGTCTGTCAATCTTTCAGTCTGACTGTATGTCTTACTACCAAACTGTCTTCCTGCCAGCCTGTCTCTCTTTTCCCCTCTCTCTCTCTCTCTCTCTCTCTCTCTCTCTCTTCAATACCCCCATCTTTCCTTTTATCTCTGTCACTCATTTGTGCCTTACACACACACACACACACACACACACGCTCCAATGCACGCACACACAATCCCATTCCCACAAACCACACACACACAGACCCACCTACCCAGATATAGAACACACCTGACCAGCACCATCGCTGCCTCCTTATGGCTCCAAAACGTTGCTTTAAATCGACGTGACTCTCCTCCAGAACAGGCGCAACAAAACCTCTCTTTCTTCCCCTCCCTCGCCTCTCTCCCCCCCAACCATACCCTCCTTCTTAATCTCCCTCCCAGTTGACGGCAGCCCCCGGAGCATGAGGGAGGTGAGGGGTTCGGGGGGGGGGGGGGGGGGGGGAGTGGGGGGGAGACAAAGCTGCCTCGAACTACAAAGGCGCGAGGTACGCGACGAGACTGCAGGACACGACCGCGCACGGTTTTAAAACAAAAGACCAGCTCCCAGCTCGAGACGCTGCAGGCGCCCAGTATGCCGCGGGAGGGATCACACGGCAAACTTTACACCGTAACCTCCCATCAGTGGACGTCTCAAAAAATAGAACAAAAAAAAAAGAACAAAAGCCTTATTGAACTGACATGGGATGTCCCCGCACCAGCCACCCACCCCTTCTCAGATAAGCGAAGAGCAGGAAAGATCACAGCATGTCCTAGAAACGGTATTCCTCCCAGGCCCGCGGTTACACAGCGCGGGGAGCCAGGCAACATATAGGGCATCAAGCAGCAGTGTCTTTTTATAGTCATCTTTTAGATCCATCCTCTCCTTGAACCGACTACCCAGAGACCATCACACACACATACACACAAGGACGTGCACGCACACACACACACACACAAACACACACACACACAGACCAGACGTACACACACACTCACACACACACTCAGACAGATGCACACACACACACACACACACACACACCAGTACACAACACACACACAAACACACACACAGACCAGACGCACGCACACACTCAGACAGATGCACACATACACACACACACAAACTCAGACAGATGCACACACACACGCACACAGAAGGCTGTGTACATGTGCGTCTTTGAATATGCACAAGATTGTATGTGTATGCATGCGATCATACAAAACCTTGCATGTGTCATGCAAGGTTTTGTGGATGTTTGTATGTGCTTGTATATGAGTGTGTGGATATGTGCATACCGTATATATGTGTGTGATTATTTATGTGTAGGGGTGCGTTTATGTTTATGTGTGTTTTTTGCGTTCCCATGGTTCCCTCAGATGTACCGTGTCTCTTCTCTTGAGCTCCACGAAGAAGACCAAGAAGAACTAAAGGAGGAGGAGGTTAAAAGCAGAGGAGGAGACAGATGAGGGAGTGGGAGTGAGAGAGGGTAAAAAAGGGTGGGAGAGCGAGGAGACCCCAGACCACGTCAGTAAGACAGTTATTGGGACTATCCCCCCCCCCCCCCCCCCCCCCTAGCACCATCGCCTGTGGAAATGAAAACATTCCTGGATGTTCTGGGGGTGGTTTGGAGGAGGGAGGCTCCCTGAGAGCAGAGTGATGGATGGTGCTCTCCCCCCTCCCTGAGTCTCACCTCCTCCTCCTCCTCCTCCTCCTCCTCCTCCTGCTCCCTGCTGTGATGTCCCCACAAGATGATTGATGTTGAATGACAGTTGGTTCGTTTTTCAGTTCTAGATTTTCTTTTCTCGTTTTGAAATTTTTACTGACTTGCACACACACACACACACACACATACACACACACACACACACACACACACACACATACACACACACACCTTAACACACACACACACTGAAATAACAAAATCGTTTCCTGCATTTTTATTCTTTCTAAAAGCTTCCCTGAACATAGGACTTAGATGTGTACTTTTTGATCAAAGTTCTGAATCTGCATCCTACAATGATGCTTCTTCTTCTTAACATGTATGTGTTGTAGCCAGTTAATTAGACCTGACATCTTATTCCGTTTCAAGCTTTCACTGTTCATTTGACACGACCGCTAAAGCCTGCTCGTGTTCTTCCATGAGCATCCCGGCCACATCTTCACTAAGAAGACAACTTGGTTGAAACTAAGAAAAGTAGCGAGCTTGAAGGGATACCGTGGGAGATCATGGGACTCTATGTAAACAACAACAACAACAAAAACAACTCTGAACTCCGCTCAACTGGATGTGAGCGAGCAAGTTTGTCTGGTTCATGGCTTTTAGGTTGTGTCACTTGTTACTTGTTTATCAGCCATCTTGCCAATTTATTTCTTTGCAGCTATCAGAAAACAGCGCTGGAGTTCGATTGGAGAATGATTGAAGTGCGTAGGAACTCGCTCCGGGGAAAAAGGCCATTCTCAAGCTGTCAATGAAGCAATAAAGTGAAAAATTACTTTTTGGGTGATGGCTACAAGTTGACACTTTTGTTTCTTTTTTTAAACCTTTGTTTTTACACATTTTTATAAATCGTTGTTCGGTAATAAAGGCAAATCAGATGATGACGTATAGGTACAAATCTTGGCTAGATTTACCCCAAAATAAAAGGATGACATAAACCTTTGAAACTAGCTCTCCGACTATGCCTATGATTGTATTGTGGGGACACCATCACCTTGGTCCAAATCACATTGGCAAACACTTTTAATGGTTTGAGGTTCTAGAAGGGAGCCAGGGCCGTATGGAGGGAGAGCGACAGAGAGAGAGAGAGAGAGAGAGAGAGAGAGAGAGAGAGAGAGAGAGAGAGAGAGAGAGAGAGAGAGAGAGAGAGAGAGAGAGAGAGAGCGAGAGAGAGAGAGAGAGAGAGAGAGAGAGACATTAGTCATGCCAGGGGTCTGCATCGAGTTATAAGGCTTTGCATGCTTTGTTAATAAAAGTCTGGCCGTGAAATTAACATTCTTATATATGACGATGGTGTCTGTATGAACTTGGCAACTGCAATCACACTTCAGATGTCTTCACTCGCTTTCTCTCTTTATTTCTTTCCGTTCTGTTGTTTCTGTTCTCAGCTTCCTTATAAGGTTGCTTTCTAAGGGAGGGGATAGGAGGCTTATCTCTTGCAGTGAACAGCATTAACCCGGGCCTAAAGGTACCGTGTATAATTGGACAATGCTGTGTTGGACTCATTCCACCACAGCCTCCTGTAGTGGTGGTGGTGGGAGTGATCCGGGTTAAGCTCTCTTGTATATCTCCAATTCTACGCCGGGATGACAACGCTCCTTCTGAAGCCGGTTTGGGAGAGCCTTCCTTGGAATCCACAGGGAGGGAGTGACCAATGATCAAAAAATGAAGGAGATAAAACCACTGCAAGAGGTTCATCTCCTCTCCTGTCCACACTCTCCTCCCCCCCCCCCCCCCCCCCCCCCCCCCCGTGCTCGCTCCGCCCTGAGTTCCCAACCTCCAAACACCCTCGTCATGACGGCCACGGCAAACAGCGGCATGAATCCATAACCCGGCTCAGAAACGGAAGTTAATGGCCTTCGATGCTCATTTTCCAATGGCTGGGGTGGAGGGTGGGATGAATGGCGTTGGGGGTGTAGCGAGGGTGTGTGTGTGTGTGGGGGGGGGGGGGGGGGGGGGGGAGGCTGCTCAGTGGTTTGGAACAGGCGAGGAGGTGGGGACAACCCGCTGCAGACGATAAAGTCGCGCGTGCGCATCAGGGAGCGCTAACGGAGGGGAGAGGATGAGCGCGCACGGTCACGTGTGATTAAACGTTCGATGATGCCCTGTTCCTGTCCGGTGTGTCTCTTTCTTACTTCCTCTCTGTCTGTCTTTCTGTCTGGCTGGCTGTCTCACGTTATTCCGATTATCTGTTTAGGCCTGCCTCGACTGTGGTCTGTCTTTGTCTGTCTGTCTGTCTGCCTGTCTTTGTTTTTCTGTTCATCTTCTTTTTATTGCCAACTACTTCTGTTTTCCCACCTTGCTAACTGTCTCACCGTCTGTCTGTCCGTCTGCCTGTCTTTCTCTTTTGGTCTGGCTGTCTGTCACTATAAACCCTCACAGTTGTTTTAATTCTCCCGCTTTCCCGCTCTGTTTTTCTGTCTGTCTGCCTGCTTGTCTTCCTGTCTTTCTCTCTCTATTCCCCCACGGTCTGTCTGTTTATGTCTCTGTATCATTTAACTGTATCATGTGCGTCTGGAGAATGCGAGGTAAAACGGGAAAAAGGCATTTGCGAACCTAATGGATGCAAGTAATCACCAGGCGGGCTTCATCTTGCTGTTAGCATGGAAGGCTCGCTAGCAATCTTTAAGTAAAAAAGAAAGAAAGTATGAAAAAAAGAGAAGAGAAAATATATTTTTATTGTATCTGTCACATCTGCTCCAACTCTTTTAATGACTCAGCCTCTCTCTCTCTCTCGCTCTCTCTCTCTCTCTCTCTGTCTCTCTCTCCCCCTCTCTCTCTCTCTCTCCCTCTCTCTCTCTCTCTCTCTCTCTCTCCCCCTCTCTCTCTCTCTCTCTCTCTCTCTCTCTCTCTCTCTCTGTCTCTCTCTCCCCCTCTCTCTCTCTCTCTCCCTCTCTCTCTCTCTCTCTCTCTCTCCCCCTCTCTCTCTCTCTCTCTCTCTCTCAGGACCTCTCTCTCCCCCTCTCTCTCTCTTGCTTTCTCTCTCTCCCTCCCTAATGCGGCACGTCCCGCGGTGTTATCTCCGAGCATCATGGGTAGTAACTCAGAGTCCCTGGCCGGGTTTGTGAAGCACTCAAAGGAGCCTTGAATTAAATCAGCGTTTCCTTCCATCAGCACGTACTGCTGAAACCTTACACCAGCAAATTGAAAACACACAGACACACACACACATACCCGCACACCCACACACACACAAACACACATGTACGTACAGACACACAGATACACATATGCATTAATGTACAAACCCATATGCACACATCAACACACGTGCAAAAATGCACACATGCGGACACGCCCATACAAACACAAGCACAAAACAGAGTTATCACACATCCAGTCCTGAACGGTTAGAGTCTGGGTTCTTTGCCTCTGACTATTGAATTGACGATGAGCCAAAGCATTTAGTCATGGACCAAATTTTCACCTTACTACCACTTTTTTATATTCCCCCCTCTTTGTTTTTCCCATACCAGATATAGCCTTGGCTGGCCGCCCGAGCGTAAATGGCTGATTTGCTGTGGGTTAACTGTAGAACGGTGGAGGTGAAGTCATATATATTGTGTGTTGGGAGGTTTGAACGAGTGGTAGATCAATTTGGAAGAATAAAAACGCCAGCCAGATGCCGGCTGGTCCAGCTCCAAGCCAGATGGGGTGAAATAATAGTGGATGAACTGCGTAGGTATTAATCACCACAAAAGCTTAATTATGAATCGTGTGAATCCTGCATTTCTCCAGCTTTAAAGTTTCAGGGACCACACAGGGAATTTATTGCGAGCATCAGCAGGAGTTATTCTTTAAAGGAAACAGAAATGGTGCATTATCTAGCCTTAAAATCAATACAACCCTTTTTTTCAACATCAACCAACGCTTATGATCGGTGTAGGTTGTAACATCGCAACACCCCTATCTGCCAATCAGACACTTCGATCCATGCCTCTGAAGTCTCCCTCGTCCTATCGGAGCGGACTTATCGTGAGGTTCACGCGTGGTGATGTTAGAACCCCAGTCAGGCGAACGCTAATCGGCTGTCTGCTTTTCTTATTCCACCGAAGGCTGGGATCTCTGAATCCCGTGCTTGTTCACTTCAATTGGAGCTGCTCGTAAAAACTCACGCAGGCAAATGTGCGATCGATAGCCAGCCGGACCTTTGTCTTGTCAGAGTCCAGAGGCTCTCTCTCCTCGTTATGTCCAGAATTGTAGATTGGACCGTGTGTGTGAGTTAAAACCTGCATCTGGGTTCACTCACATGTCTGAGGGAATAAGGGAATATGTGTGTGTGTGTGTGTGTGTGTGTGTGTGTGTGTGTGTGTGTGTGTGTGTGTGTGTGTGTGTGTGTGTGTGTGTGTGTGTGCTCTCAGTAAATATACATGCCTTAGTGCACTCATTGACATTGTGTACGGAGTGTGTATGAATTTGACAAAATGGGTTCGTTTCATGTACATTTTTTGTGCAACATGTAATACTATGCTACACTACTATACTGAAGTTCCTTTGTGTCTGCTAACGTGCTCAGGCAAATTCTCATGTAAGTGCACGTTCTGTGCATGTATACACCTTTGTGCACATTTGGTTGTGTGTTTGTATCTGTGTGTGTGTGTGGGTGTGTGTATGTGTGTGTGAGTGCGTATGTGTGTGTTGGTGTGTGGTGTATGTGTGTGCGTGTGTGTGTGTGTATGAGCACGAGAGGTTCAGCAGATCTGTTCCTATCACAGGAGCAGACTGATGAAGCACTACTGCCCTAAGGATGAAGGACAGGCTGACCCTCTCCGTCTTCATCTCCATCCTCCCTCTCTCTCACACACACACACACACGGACACACAGTCATACTAACACACACACACACACACACACACACACATACACACATACATGGAAACAGTAATTCACACGCACACACCCACACACACACTCACACACAAACCCACACACACACACACACATTCATTTCCACATTAACATTATCCTCCAAATCATTACTGCTGTGGAGTGCCGTTAGGAGCCAGACACAAGGCCGG
Source organism: Lota lota (assembly GCA_026745465.1). Lineage (NCBI taxonomy): Eukaryota > Metazoa > Chordata > Actinopteri > Gadiformes > Lotidae > Lota > Lota lota. The sequence continues at coordinate 2,828,034 of JACYXH010000765.1, forward strand.
GGGGGGTTGAAAATAAATTTCTCCATTCTCTCTTAGTCACTCTCGCCCCCACCCCCACCACCAACACCTCCCACCCCCACCCTCCAAAGGCTAGCAGTGGAAGGGGTGATGGACGTGATACAAACCAGACATAAAGTTATGTGTTTGAATTCAACAGAGATTGCTATTATTTATCTTTATAAAAAGTTCAAAAAGTTTGCTTCTTGTGAATCTACAACTCTGCAAACAGTTAATTTCAGTTGTTGTGTTTGGACAAATTTGTGCTACTCAATCACATTGGATGCTCGGCTCTGACAAAGCCCTGGTGAAAAATAGAACACCAATATGTAGAACTTAGTCTTCTATTGAATGCGCATCTCTCCTATTTCGACAGTGGTGATGAGTTTTTTTTAATAATTGGTGGGGTGGGGAGGATTCATTCAAGTCACTTTAGAAGTAGTCCCCCACTTTAGAAACAAGTGGATTTCAACCTGCCTGCGTTCACTGTATTGCATACGAGTGTTATATAGCTTCAATAGCATCTCCACTCATTATCAGCACTTTACACTCTGTGGAAAAAACTCAGAAATACTATATAGTATATACTATATAGTTCTTTATATATATATACATATATATATATATGTATATTGTGTGTATTAAGCTGTTCGTCATGCAGCCCTGACTACCATAATGGGAGTGCGAGGCCGGCAAACAGTCTAGGGCCCCTGAGCCTCAGAGAACGAGAAGGCCCATAATAAATAATCAATCTCAGGGCAGTTGTTTTAACAAGTCTAAAGTATCAGCCGTAATGTTCAGTTATTTACAACGGATACTTAAAGTGCCCTTGGATGCTGCCCAGCTAGTTCAACAGGGTCCTGACCTAATTAGCTCTAGTGCTTTAGGTTTAGAGGTGGAAGACATGGACGCCTGCGTTTTTTTGTTGTTGTTGTTGTTGCTGTTTGTTCTTTGGCTAGTGTATGTGGCTCAAAGGGACTATACCTAGACTTTAATTGGCTATCTTATGTGTGCTGTTATTGCCATGTTTCACTTTTTTTGTCAGTTCCCAGATGCTCCTCCTAAGCTGCATGAATCCAGAACCAGAACATCTCGGCTGGGAAGTCTCATATTCTTAGCTTTTTCAACTTTCTTGGAGGTAGTGAAATGTCATTTTGTGTCTATTATATAATAGAGTGAAACAGGACACAAGCACAGGACTGAACATATGTTTTCCATTATGTAAAGAGTCTTTGAAATCCTTATTGAAGCGCTGTTCAAGTCCAATATATTGTCATCAGTGATCAGGGAGGGAGGTGTATTCATAAATCGACTGATATTCTAGAGTTTTCTGAATCAGAAGATGGCCTGTCCATCATGTCTGTTGGTGCTGGGTAATTGTTATATAAATATTTGAGATTATATTCACAACGAGTAGACTGGAATCGATCCAAATTCTCTCTGCAAGGGAGTCTATTGAATTAGCAGTTAATAGACACACTGGCCCACTTTAGATACTGTCAATATCTTGCCAAATGCCAAATTGTTTACACCATAGAAATATAGTACAGTGTCACTATCAGAAAGTATGCTGTATTACTAAGTGCTATCAGCCCTATTTAATGTTAAAATTATTTATATTACTTGAAATCTCTTGTAGAGATCTGCAGTGTTTAAGTCATCCATGATTTAGATCCATAACGTAACGTTAGAAAGGACAGCTGCATCCTTGTTTACTGTCTGACAATCCTGATCTTAAAACACTTTTTTTTTCTGTTCTGGCAAATAAGTATATGGTTCATATGTTCCAGTACTTTTAATAGTATTTCCCTCATGCTATTTCTGACACACTGTCTCTTTCTCACACCATGCACACATGCGCGCACACACACACACACGCACGCACGCACGCACGCACGCACACACACACACACACACACACACACACACACACACACACACACACACACACACACACACACACACACAGACACACATTCACACACACAGACAGTGTTTGGGGTCACATTTGGGTGTACATATTTCCACAAAGGCCCTCTAAGTCTCCAGTTAAACCGGTGTCTTCCCCTACATGCGTTTATTGAATCAAGAGCGTGAAACAATATGCAGAGCGGGTAATTACATTCCAGTGTCTTTGTGTCAGCTGACTGTTGCTTCAGCCGCGTGTTTGTGTGCGTATTTGTGGACGTGTGTGTGTGTGTGTGTGTGTGTGTCATACCTCATGTATGTCTGTCTCCCAGTCTGCTAATGGAAATAGCTAACCTCTATTTACCAAGCGTGGGATTAGGAAGACAGGAGGGTCCCTGCTTAACAAGACATGTCAAAAACCATTACAGTCGTCTAGTCAGCGCCTAGCGTGCTTCCCCTTCCACTGGGCTAGGTGGCGGATGCATCTCTCAGGCTCGGTTACTCAACAGAGACCAACAGGAGGAAGGCCGGAACACATTCTTTTTTACTTAGTCACAAAACACATGTGTCAATCAGGCGAGACAAGCGTCCAAGGTGCTGCTGTCAGAAGGGTGCTCCCGTCTCGACTACAGCCACCCGGCTCCCCGCTCCCGATCAAGCCAACACAAACAAACAGTTTTAGGTTACCGACATGACAGCACCTCCCTGTTTCTGGAATGCAACCTCCAAACGCCTATTTTGGCAGCAAGGGGGGGGGGGGGGGGGGGGGGGGGGGGGGGGGGGGGGATTAAACACTACATTCCTTCATTCCTTCCCCTCTCTCTCATTAAATAAACGAACCGCCGTCACCGAGAGCTCTCTTCTTCCTCCACGATCCGTTTCCAAAAAGCTGCCTCCACCCCGGCTTGTTTATATATGTTTTTCCCCGTCAATAAAATTGCGCTTTAATTCTCGCCTGTGTTTCCACACGTCTGGAGGCGTCTCAGCTGCGCCGACGCGTTCCGATGCGCCGCCGTCGCTGACTTAGCGGCACATCTTCGCGATGCTTTCATCCCGGTGAAGCGCGCTGACGGCATCAAAGCTAGAGAGACGCGAGCGACTGTTTAAGACGTCGAGTTGTGCCGCCTGATCCTCTGGCGAGGTGCGAGACGTTTATTTTTTATTTTTAATGCTTGAAGGTTTGGTATGTTTTTATTTTTATTTTTGTGCCGGTTTTCGAAGAAGTCTGCTTCCACGAGAGGGGGATGTTTTGGCCCACGTCACCCAAAGTCTTGGGGAATATGGAAGGAGGTTTGCGTGAGGTCTGTTCTGGCAGGTTCTTGTTGTAATTGGCATGTAAATACATGTGCCTTTGCTTTCTTCTTCTTCAGTAAACAGGACACAGATGGGCCTGCACTTAGAGAAACGTCCCATCAATTTGGACTCAAAGGCAAACACATGCGGACACTTGTGTAGGAACATGCACAACCTAAAAATACAACAAATTAAAAGTGTGTGCATCCATCCAAGTTATTTACATGCACACGGAGACCAACCATTTTACAAAACTACCATACAAAAAAACACACACACACATACATTCAGGTCTCCTATTTATCCAGATGTGGTGTGCTCATCTTTCAGCGAACACAGTGGAGTGGAAGAAATGAAAACAGTGCGATAATCAGAATCAGTGGCTCACTCTCAGACTTTTCCCCTTAACCGGTCCAGCGGGAACACATTCTCCGCAGGTTCCTTCCAATGATCTTGACATTGCAGAACTTGGCCGGAAAACCAAAGCTAACAGCTTCTCCCTTTAGTGCTCATAAATTACCTTTTTCTATTATTTCTTTATTTTTTACTGGATGGTCCAGAAACCATATCCTTTTTCTTTGGCACTTTTTCCCTCTTGTTATTGCACAGCCTGAAGGGAAGGTTGTGTTTACTTGGTTCCAGACAGAGGTGGAAATAATCCGCACCCCCCCCCCCCCCCCCCCCCCCCCCCCCGCCCCCCGCCTGCCCACCTCATCACTCATCCATGATTGGCCTCCGACTCATCAAAACACCTGTCAATCACCGGATCACCCAACTGATTTGGTGCAGCTTGTGGTTGGGTGACTCAATTGGGGTAAACCAATACAACATATAATCATACAAATATATAAAAAAGTCATAATAATAACACAATTAATAAAAATGATCACACTAATAATAATAATAATAGTAACAATAATAATAACAAAAATATTTATTGGAGGAAAGGATGGAGGGAGGACAAGAAGGAAAGAAAGCAACAGAGGAGAAAGTCTGAGTCTAGACAAGGGTGCGTCTAAGGCAGCACAAGGTCTGGCTCTGCATGCTACCCACAGCAAACTTCACTCACAATAGACCGGATCTGTTCAGCAGGTCTCAAACCACACCACATGCCCCAGGAAGTGGACTGGAATTTCGGACTCACGGGAGAAATTGGACACAAAAGTACAACCAGGGTGAAGACGAGTGTGGGAGGGGAGGGGGGGGGGGGGTGGTGGGGGATGAGTTGCGGGAGAGTTGAGGGGAGGGGGAGGAAATCACTTAGATTGAAATTGTAACTTTACTAGAGCCTTGTACCAGTTTGAGTGCATCGGTACGAGCTGAATTTCCTATTTATATTCAGCACATGGAGAGCTATGAGTAAATACTTCTACAAGAGGGAGAGAGAGGCAGAGATAGGCGGGAGGAGAGAGCGCTAAGGAGATAGAGGCAGAGAGAGAGCAAGAGAGAGAGGGGTGTATAAGTAATGTAACTCAAGCTGAGAATTTGACTGTGAGTGTGGTGGGAGACTTCATCCTTCATGAGCACATGAAGGATGCATTTCCATGCATTACAAAGCAGCTTGCAAGCATCTCTCTCTCTCTCTCTCTCTCTCTCTCTCTCTCTCTCTCTCTCTCTCTCTCTCTCTCTCTCTCTCTCTCTCGCTCTCTCTCTCTCTCTCATAGTGAACAACTTTGTACAAATATTTGATGTATTTCTACCGAATACAACAATTTACAATAATAATATATATTATTATAAGATGACTGGGTGAAGGGAGAGAGGTTTGTCATCTGGCATGATTTCAGCCATCACAAAGTCTGCCTAGAATTACCATCCGTCCACGAAAATTGTCCTCCAATGTTGTCTCATTATTTAATTTGTTTATAACCAGCATAAAAAGCAAGCAATAATGATGTATGTATAATGATCTTTCAACTTGTTTTAATAATCAAAAACGCACTCCCAATAACAAAGTTGAAAGGTTAAAAGGATAGTTTCATTCCCCTGTTGCATTCTCTCTCAACAGACTTTTCAAGGTCTTTACATGGCAGCAGCCACAGTCTGCTACCATAGTAACTGTTCCTAAGCTAGATCACTTAAATAGACACTGTCAATATAGTTGAGTGGCATATCCATCTTTAGCAGCTACTGTATAATTTCAGATGCTAAGAAACAGAAACAGTACAGATTGAAAACTCTTAAATTCAGAGGAAAAATGTTGTTTTTCTTACCGTAGTCCCTTTTCACCTTTTGTAATGTTGATCCTAAGAACCTTCTTCCAAAGATGTTGCTTTCCTCTTAACATGCACTTGCCTGATCTCAATTTGATGCGCAACATGTCTAAATGCGTACAAAGGGTGATAACCCAACATTTCTTCTTGATTGTATATTTAGTAAATACATCACCCACTGTGGTGCCAAGACAAAACAATGATAATGCTAAAAAGTAAAATTATCCATTTACGGGCAAGAAGGCTTTAGTATTTTAATAAGGTGAATCAGTCCATGCTGCATGGTGGCTCTCTGTGTTTACTTTCTATGGAATTAGCCCTGGATAACGAGGGAAACATTAGCTCTCAATAGCGCAGGAACATTACCCTTCAAAGCCCATTAGATGCCCGAGAGCAGAGGGGAGGTCACAAAATGCTGATGTGTGTTTACCTCAGCGCCTCGCAACCATGTTGAGTCTTGTCGTATGTGTGCACGCTGGCTGGCGCGCTGCCAACAGTACCTGGAGAGACGCCAGATAGCGTTGGCAAGGACACACTTCTGAAGAAGAAGCAGGGGAAGAAGAAGAAGCAACACTGTACTGTCTGTACAGAGAGAGCCCGAAGGTCGTGGCCATGTTGGAGTCAATGTCCTCAAATACATTCCAAGATGTTCTTTATGAATCAAAATGGGTATTGCAGCAGGAGTAGCCCTCAGTAATAAGAATTAAAATAATAATAATAATGTAACTATGTAATTTACGTTACATGATGATTGAATGGATGTCACTGAGAGAACAACACATTTATTACTGAATATAAAATAGCAAGAATAATAATAATAATAATAATAATAATTTCATATAATGTTTAAAAAATGGGTGTCATTGATGAGAATTTTGACATCTATAATTAAAGAGTGATTTATTGACATAACTCTAATGGCTGAAACCCACACCTAATTTAGAATTGTTTTGGTCTAATAAAGTATGAATCGTGCTGACACTGCCCGAAGTAATGTCACTATAACCTTCATAGTTGTCTTATGTTTATTGTGCTATTTAACAAACAATCACACAGATGAGTACACTAAGACTAAATATAGGTTAACCCGGACAAAATTGAACTAACTAAGCACTTTAGGATGCCCTACTGCATCAAGGACGGACCCAGCAAAAATACTCACGTGTCACATACATACACAGTGCAGTTCTGCTAGTACAACTGTAAGACTGCTTGCTACGGGACACTTCCAACTTTTCTGCTGTCTGAACGCATCTGGAGTTAAATCAGTCCTCTAGAGAGAACAATTGTTAAATCATTATTTCTTGAAGGGAAATCTGTCTAAGCCTTTGCAAAAACAACACAATATCTTTATGACAGATCATGCCTGAAATAACTTCCTCTTTTAAGATAGATTTGATTAAAAACGTGTCTCCTGAATACATACTTTATATACAATAGGTTGTTACCTTGTCCAGCTGTCAATATTTATATTTAAATACAATGAATGTGTGGGGGGGGGGGGGGGGGGGGGGGGGAGATGATCGTACATCGTGGAGCGACACATAGGGCTGTACGTTTTCGTTTCCTCGCTGCAAGAGGTTTGTAGCATAGGGTTTCCTTTGACTCTGAGACAGCAAAAATGCTGCTGAGAAATAGCTTACATTGCACTTAAGCATGAATGATGTCTATTCGGGGAATAGCAGGCTGATTACTGGGTCAGCTAAACGGCCCTGGATCCAGCCAGCACAAACCTCAGGGACGGGCCCCTGGGTCCCGAGCCCTGGCTGGGAAGGGGGTGGGGGTGGGGGGGATAACAAAATAAAAAATAGCTGTATTGGACTTTGATGAGAACGTGCTCCGGCGGGGTGATTTGTCAGTCCAAATTAAAGGTGAGAAGTAACAGTGAGGGCCAGCCGGGTCACTGGGCAGGCCCCTGTATATCATTTGAATGCTATTACCACAGGCTTTGACCACTGAGGGAGAGGCAAGGGCGCCAAGAGGTTGACACAAAACAAACACGCAGGTGCCAGAGACAACAAACCTTTTCCTGCAGCATTACGGGTTATTGTGCTATGCGACGGTCTAGACCATTCGACTTGGCGAAAGGATAAACAAAAAAACCTTCATCTTGGCAGCGAACATGCCATACATTCACCATATCCGGGTGGAGGAGCCCGGAACATGGCATCACAAAACTACCGCGACGACTTTCCGGATTCTCTTCTTTCAATTTCTTTTATATTCTCTTAAAGTTGGTAGCAGGAAGAAGTATGACGATGAAGGCTTTGGCTCGTGACGGTGTCTCCTTTGTCCATTTGTTTTAATATTGGTGCTTTCAGCTGGACCTCTGAGCTCAGCTGCTTTTCACCCGCCAGGAAATTGCTGACAGAATTTGCCGCCTTGACACATCGGCTTGAAAGGAATTGAGAAAAGGGCTCAACAATTGGGGGGTCTACCCTTTGACTGTCCACTGCAGAACCGTTCCACCGCATGCAACACGACGCAATTACACGAATATCTCCTTGGATATTTTAGGCTCTTGGCTTCACTGTGGAATGTGGACGAGTGACATGAAAGTGGATCAACCTCATGAACCCTGCAATTCCAAGACTAAGGTGACCGGCAGATATAACAATCTTTTCGTCCTACCAGTGCATGTTAAAACAAATCGAAAGGAATCCACTTTGTTTTTGTTTCATTTGGATTTGGAATACACCCCAGCGTGTTTCAGTTGTTCTGATATTGCAGGAGATTGCCAAGGTTTTCCGGTGTGCCATGCCAATCTGTCGGGAATGAATAAGGAGTGTTTGGATTTCTCCTATATGGGTGAAGAAAAGACGATGAAATGTGGGCTGGGTTTCATTATGAGTCGAAATCGATCATTTGTTTTACTCGGCATCTCCGAGGTTTGAGAGGAGAAAGACTGAAAGTTATGTCTTGCTAACTGACTCCTAAGCCTCGCTTTAAGAGTCAATAACTAGAGTCTGGAAACCTGACACTCCAGGAAATGTACCTTCTTCAGTGGCTTAGCGCATGGAAAATAGCCATTGTTGTAAGCCATTTTGGATCCTCATTCAGTCCAGTTTCATGCTCTGGTGTGGGATGTAACGCTGTGCGGAGGAATCGATAGCCATCCATATGTCAACACCTGCATTCTAGCAGCACACACTTGATGCACACCTCGGGGACTCGGCTTCGCAGAGGATTTAAGACAGCTTGCACGCCGATCAAAAGCTAATCTTTTCTCCTAACTTTCTTTCTAATTGAAACTTTCTTTTTTTTTTTAACCATTATGAGGTGCAAGAAGTCACAGACGACCCTGAAGTTCAAATTAGGAAGAAAAAAAATCAATACAGCCTATCGCTTTTTCTTCAGGTGCCTTATTTCATTTTCCATCCACTTCCAGACACTGAGAAATAAATGAAGGCCCACGGGTTATGGCCAAAGTTCATGCACACACACACACACACAAACACACACACACACACACACACACACACACACACACACACACACACACACACACACACACACATAACACACACACACACACACACACACACACAGACACCCACACAGACAGATAAACAACAGGTTTTAAGTGAACACAGGTGCTTGCAAAAGCCCAACATGTATATGATCCACATGCACACCAATGCCCACACTTAAAGATACAACATACCAACAGGAACACACACACCAACCATCATACACAAACACATACGCATGTAGACATTGTGGAATAACATCATCAAACTATTTTTACCCACAAAGCACTTCAATACACAGCCCTTTGTCGTCTTCCTGCTCTTTCCATTTCAACATCTTCCCTGCTCTTTCTTTTTTCCTTTCCCTCTTATGCATATTTTTTTTTTTCAGACAGTCCAATGGGGTCATGTCAGAAGTAAGCTGTTCCTGACTGAGTAAGTGAAGAAAAAAAAGTACCAGTTGGAAAACGCATGGCTGTTTTTTTTTTCTGGTCTTTTTCTGCCTAAATTCACTGAAAGGTCACAACGTGACAAACGTTAAACTAGAACAACACGGAAAGTCTGGTTTCCCAGAATAGTGGTCTGTCCTGCATACTGTCGTGATCAACCTTGAGATATGGAGCGAGAGAGAGCGAGAGAGTATGGGTGACTGTGTATCTGTTCTGGGGCCATTTTGCTCCATCAAATATGTGTCTTCATAACTGGAATATTTGATTAACTAACACCTATAAGTGCTGACATTTGCTAGGTAGCAACCCATACTCCTCTCAGAGGAAGACAGAGGAGTGAGGGAGTGATGGAGATGGAGGGATGGATGGAGAGGAATAGAGGAGGAAGAGGAGGGTGAGTGAGGTGATAGATCCCTCTCTCTCTCTCTCTCTATCTCTCTTTCTCTCTTTCTCTCTCTCTATCTCTCTCTCTTTATTTCTCTCTCTGCTGTGATTAGGGGCCTGGTGTGAATGATGAGGGAGGCAGCTGCAAGCGCCAAAGCTCTCCAGGTTCATGGTAAAGTCAACAGTCCAATCCCCCGTAAACCCTCTCTCCCTTCAGAGGGTGAGCGCACACCACACAGCCCCCACCACAGATCAGCAGGCCACACAGAAGAGCCCCCTGGCTCCCTGTGTGTGTATGTGTGTGTGTGTCACATACCTTTGTATATTTGTGTGTCTCTGAGTGTGGGTATCGTTGGTGTGTGTGTGCGTGCAGGTGTGTGTTTGTTTGTTTGTGTGAGTGTGTCCGTATAGTGTTTAAATGGGTAACTGCAAGTGTCTCAGGAGGTGTGTGTGTGTGTGTGTGTGTGTGTGTGTGTGGTATGCCAAACCTCTATGTACCCACATGCATTTTCTGTGTGCCACTAACATTTGTGTATGTGTGTGTTTGAATGGGTTTGTGTTAGTGTCTAATATGTGTGTGTGTGTGTGTGTGTGTGTGTGTGTGTGTGTGTGTGTGTGTGTGTGTGTGTGTGTGTGTGTGTGTGTGGTATGCCTCTGTGTACCCACATGCATTTTTGAGAGCAACACGCCTGTGTGTCTCTGTGTCTATATCTTATATCTTATAGGGGGGGGTATTTTTTAGGGCGGTTTGTGTGAGTGTCTAAGAACATCAGTGTGGGTGCCTGGATCTATACATGTGTGTGTGGTCATACATTTTCTCCTTTGGATCCAAACTCTTATATTTAATATTTAGATGCACCTGTTGTCCCCTCTTTTCAACAGGGATCCATTTGACCCCTCAGCCTCTGAGTATCACTAAAACCCACCAATTTATGGTTGTTTTAAGCATCAGGATTTTTCTTCCACCTGATCTGCCTTATCTTCTTGTAAAGGGAAGCATGGCAAGGATCTTGAACGGACAACCCTGTAACATACATACATTCATCTCTGACAGCGTTCTATATGGACTGGACTGATGGTATCTTCAGAAGACTGGGAACCCTGCCACATTTATGCAACTGTAATCCCGGCCAGATATCAATCTGAAGATAGCTATTCCAAAACCACCCATAATGCAATCTGTCTCGGCTGTGTTCCAAGGACCAATTGAGGTGAGTTATTAGAAGAGTGTTTCCTCTAATGCCCTAATACTGCATGTTAGAGCCGGCTGCTCACCAGCATTCACCTGCCCAATGTAAAGTACTGACTGCTGATTGTTATCACGTTGTCAAAACATTCTGCCACTCAACACGCATGTTGGAAACTTTTTCAGAAAGGTTTAAATAAAGGCTAGGATTATCAGGAAAAACATGGCCAGGTCTGGTTCAAATATGGTTCATAGCTCTGGTTTCTTCTAACAAGATCTTTTCACAGATTGAGTGCTTATAGTGTGATCTTTTAATGAATCTACAGCAAATGCTGTCCTGCTCCTGTAGGTTAGTGCAGAGGGCTCTCTGTGCCATCTGGATGTAAACAGACAGATAAAGGGTGCTTGATTATAAGCAAACAGTCTCTCCCTCTCTCTTTTGCTCTCGCTCTCTCTCTCTGTCTCTCTCTGTCTGTCTCTCTCTCTCTCTCTCTCTCTCTTTCTCTTTCTCTCTAATCAGCTCTCTATTCTCTCTATTCTTTCTTCTGTTTCCATGAGCATTGAGGACCCATGGAGGCAAGCATCTGCTATAGAAATGAAAACGGATAAAGTCCAATTTATACTCGACTGACCGCCTTGACACTGTCCAGAGACACTTGTCTCCGGACAGAAATGACGTAATTGATGTTGTGTTGGGTCTCTCTCAGGCAGAATACGGAGAGAATGTCAAGCAGATGGATGAGTTATGCTTGCTCATTACTGAGGGCAGAGAAGCATGTGCCAGCTCGCTAGATTCTGAAGATGGAGCCGGTGGAGACGACTGTCAACCATGTCAGCTGACCTAGTAAAAATCAGGCTTGATTCTGACAGTGTCAATATGATTCAGTTTTGTTCCGTTTTGTTTTGTTCCGTTTGTATTTATATAGTTGATTTTATTTGGATCTCCTTCAGCCCTATTGGGCTAATCTTCAACGAGTCCATGCAATTAAAACAACATTTACTAATAACTAATATTTTTTGAGACATTAATTAATTAATTTATCAGTCAAAATGTGTGTTTAAGTCAAACCATTCATTTTATTAAGAAGCTGTTTTGGGCAAGGTTACGAGCAACTAATAGACACGTAGTGAAACAACATCACACGGATACAAGCTAGACATACATAAAATATTTTTCCATATTTTCTATCTGCTGCATCTCCGCCCAGTTTCGTCATTGTCTCGGTTTCAGGGGGGCACCTGAGTGGTAGCCTCTAGTGCCTGGGCCACAAGAGCTGAATGGATTCTCAACCTGTTGGGAGTAAAGTGGTCCAACCAGCAGGACTGATGATGGAAGGTGTTGCCCCACAGAGCCAAGCACACAGGAGTGGAGAGTGAATGTGCAAGTGAATGTAAGAAATATTATAGAAAACAAACAAAAGGTTTTGTTCACAAAGCCCATGGAACCAAATTCACGTTTTGTTTGCTGTGTGTTTTATTCTTCTGTTTATGTCCCCCTAACTGCACTTTATAATGTCTCCATGGCTTGGGATAAAGAAATGGAAAAACAAACCTGAGCACAGAGTTGGCCTAAGCCAATGCACTTTATTAATTCATGTAATCTGTTAACTGTTTTCCACATAGGCTACATGTGGAATCCATGTACATGTTTCCAATGCAAAACCTTTTAACTTGAATCGCAAGTCATTTATTTTACAAACTAATCTCTCAGGTTATTCTTTGCTATGAATATACAGTACACATGTCACGTGCACTTACAATGTAAGAACAATAAACAGAAACTTTGAAAACTGGAAGCTAATTACTAGCATGACTTCTATGTAAGATCCTTTGATTTGTGACCTGTCGTGTATGTAAATGAAGGTGTATAGGAGCATGGAACATAGGGAGCAAAAAATCCAATAAGGAGGAAAAATGTTGGACACTATCCAACATTCGTCTCCATAATTGTGTCTCCTTCATGCTCAGCAATGAATGTGTCTGTCAGTGGGTATGCATGTATAGCCTATGTGTGTGCTTGTGTGAATGTGTTTGTGTCAGCATGTCGAGACTGTGTGTGTGTGTGTGTGTGTGTGTGTGTGTGTGTGTGTGTGTGTGTGTGTGTGTGAGAGAGAGAATTTGTGTGCTTTTGCGTCTAAATTGCTGAAACTATTACACACACATCTATTTGACTGTGTTCACAAACACAGCACCGCAGAACGCAAGCGCAACGTAATGCTGGTGACAGCAATAAAGGTGGATTACGTCAGGCAATTAAGTGTGAATAAACCCAACGCATTTCTTCCCCTGGGAGGTAGGTTTTGTGTCCTCTACTTGTGTGCTAACTTAAATAGTCAACATACCAAAGGGTCTGTTTATGTATTTCTTCCAAACTACTCCCTATACAATCTGTTTCATAGTGTTTATAAATATGGTGAAGTGCTACACATTACAAAAAAATAGGGGCCTCTATGGACCTTGTTAGCGGCCATCTTGATGAAGGTGAAGGTGACTAACATAGCGGCCATCAATATGTGAATGTGAATTAGGCCCATTCAACTACAAAGGCTCAACACATGCTTATGGGATTCCTGTGTTGTAGGCATGTTACTACTGATATAATATACATATATGCTAGTTGGTAGAGCTTATTATCCTAAAGCATCTTACACAACCATGAGTGCATTCCTTTTGAGCATGTATGGGCCCCTGCCTGAATATAACCCACTAAATCTGACATTTTACAGTTGGAGAATGAAATAAACTGCCTTATGAGCCAGTGGGATTATATACTCTTATAATAGCACTGAAATATGTGTGAATATTTGAAAACATATTTGATAATAATTGCAATACAGGATAGGTATTTGTTATAGCTATAATAGCTATTATTATTTTCCGCATGAACACAACAAAGCTAACATCTGAAGCTCTCATAGGTGTAGAGGGAAATCTTAGTACAATATGTTAGCAAGAAGGAAACTCTGGGCTGTCTTAATGCTTACAACCAATAGAAATAATGCAGGGAAACTGAGGGCGGGGTTTCCACTCCAACATTTTTGGTTGCGACGGAGCCAATCTGCATAACAAACGTGTTGTTATGCACTTTTTTCTTAATCCTTCTGGCATGAACAATCTCCTCCACTTGTGCCCTGGACATTTGAGCAGTTTGATCCCTGGCCTGGTTATACATACATTTTGAATTTAGAGATGAGGAATTTTAAACAAAGCCAACACCAGATCTACTTGCACTGCCAATCCGCATGCACATTTTATAGTAATGAACATCTGGTTTGAAATATAACTCTCATATAATGCTTTTACATTCTTTTGACTGTAAAAATTGTTCCATCTGAAGATTATTCACTAAGACGTATTGAAATGGAAAGGCAGCCCTTAGAATGTACATATTCTGTGTAACACTGGTGAAAAAAATGTTACAAGACAAAACGTTAAAAGAAAGTATTTAAATCCAATTCACACAGATAATTAAGCATAAATATTTGATTAGTGTATTTCACATCATAAAAATGTGACAGCCAAATGTCTATGTCGCTGCTGGCCACTGCTGTACAAATGATGTAATCCAGCTTAATCAGGCACCCAACAATCAAATTCTCACCGTTGTTTTTCATAGTAATATTTTTGTAATCATGAGTTACTTACACCCATCCATTTCCTCTCGATCTTTAATTCAGTAATTGTGTAAATTATTGTAGCTACTTGCTGGAAGGGAAATGTGAGATGATCTCCGGCTTGTTAGTAATTTGATCAGGATGATGCAGAAGTTTGTTTTCCTGGCCTCGTTTGTCTCCCAACAGAAAGGACTATTAAGAGAATGTAGCAGACAGAGCAGAAAATTGTGTGCATTTCACCCTGATGGATGGGACATGTTTCTAAAGTTAAACCAATCCCAAACTATTTGGTAGTCTAGCTGGCAGTCAACAATTTACAAACAATAAATTCAGTGTGTGTGTGTTCAGTACATGAATAGAATTACCACCAGTAGCACCAATCAACAATTAACTTAACATACAGTACAACCTAAGTTCATATAACTTAATTAGCGATGGCAAATGGGGTGAGTTTATGCCTTGGGTTACAGATCATTACGTCACATGTTTTGTTCGTATATGTGTGCATGTGTTTGTGTGTGTGTGTGTGTGTGTGTGTGTGTGTGTGTGTGTGTGTGTGTGTGTGTGTGACAGACAGACAGACATGCGTGGGCAATCTTATTTATGTAATTAAAGTTGAAACCCTCAACCCCCTGACACACACACACACACACACACACACACACACACACACACACACACACACACACCTCTTACGCCAAGCCAGAGGTCTAATTATGCATTTGAGTGTGAGAGTTTAATTTGCACTTTTCGTCAGCCGTGATTGGCAATGGCGCAGGAGTTATGGCGTGCGGCTGTTTAAGTACACGGTGAGGCGGTCGAGATGTGAGCGCCATCCACTGTCACTTGACTCACCACACCTACTCACCTCAGCTTGGGGCCAGATGCATATTCATGTTTTCCGAGAAAAATAGGGAAAAAAGTCAAGAAGGGGAGTGTGCAAGAGTGGAATTTGAGATTTAAGTGCAATGTTATTTTGAAGGTGGGGTGTGTGTTTGGTTGTGTGTAAGTGTGTGTTTGTGTAAGTGTGTAAAAGTGTTTTAAAATGGGGTCGGAAATCTCCTGGTTTAATTGTCCTTTTGCCTGCATAATGTTAACAGTCAAAGACTGTAATTGCTTCCCCTGTGACTCTTCGGGATGTACACTCCAAATATTTTATCAGAGCATTGGAACACAGAGGTTGAAGCATTTTGGACTTTAAAGGGCCTCTGTGTTCACCTTGAGAACCACCATTCACACACAAACACACACACACACTAAGTTCACACACACCAAGTGCACACACACACACACACACACACACACTCACACAGACCAAGGGCACACACACAAAAACACACACACCAAGCGCAAACAGAATACAGACACGCACACACACACTGAACACACACACACACACACACACACATGCATATATGGACACACACTGAACCCACACAAAGAAAAAAAACACACGTATGCATGCACACAGACACAAATATAGAAACATGCCCAAATTACAATAATACCAACAGAAAATAAAAAACGAAAAAAAGACAACCACATCAGAATCAGAATCAGAATCAGAAAAGCTTTATTGGAATTTGTCTTGGTGATGTAGGTGCACGTCACGTTCTCTATTGCAGGTTAAACAGAACAAACAAAATAAGTATAAATATATGTATAAATATATACACACAATTTAGATTTACAAGAGCAGATTAAGTACAGTGGCATGTAGAGCCAGGGGTGGGGTGTGGAGAGAGTCGGGTGGTTTCCGGGCCTTGTTAATAAGGCTAGTGGCGGAGGGGAAAAAACTGTCCTTGTGACGAGAGGTTTTGGTCCTGATGGACCTCAGCCTCCTGCCAGAGGGGAGTGGCTCAAAGAGATTGTTGCCGGGGTGGGAGGGGTCAGCCACAATCTTTCCTGCACGCTTCAGAGTCCTGGTGGCGTAAAGGTCCTGGAGCGGCGGCAGATTGCAGCCAATCACCTTCTCAGCTGAGCGAATGACACGCTGCAGTCTGCCCTTGTCCTTGGCTGTGCTAGCAGCGTACCAGGTGGTGATGGAGGATGTGAGGATGGACTCAATGATGGCTGTGTAGAAGTGCACCATCATTGTCTTTGGCAGGTTGAATTTCTTCAGCTGCCGCAGGAAGTACATCCTCTGTTGTGCTTTCTTGACGAGGGAGCTGATGCTCAGCTCCCACTTGAGGTCCTGGGAGATGATAGTTCCCAGGAAGCGGAAAGACTCCACAATGTTGATTGTGGAGCCAGAGAGGGTGATGGGGGCAGGTGGGGCTGGGTTCTTCCTGAAGTCCACAACCATCTCCACTCTCTTTAGAGCGTTGAGCTCTAGGTTGTTTTGCTTGCACCACTTCACCAGGTGGTCAGCCTCCGACCTGTAGGCGGACTCGTCTCCATCAGAGATGAGTCCGATGAGGGAGGTGTCGTCCGCGAACTTCAGAAGCTTGACTGGAGGTGCAGCTGTTGGTATACAGGGAGAAGAGCAGAGGAGAAAGAACACAGCCCTGAGGGGATCCGGTGCTGATGGTCTGTGAGTCTGAGACGTGTTTCTCCAGCTTCACATGCTGCTTCCTGTCAGACAGGAAGTCAGTGATCCACCTGCAGGTGGAGTCAGGCCCACCAAGCTGGGAGAGTTTCTCCTGAAGCAGAGCCGGGATGATGGTGTTGAAGGCAGAGCTGAAGTCCACAAACAGGATCCTGGCATAGGTTCCTGCGGAGTCCAGGTGCCGGAGGATGCAATGGAGGGCCAGGTTGACTGCATCGTCTACAGACCTATTGGCTCTGTAGGCAAACTGCAGGGGGTCCAGGAGCGGGACGGTGATGTCTTTGAGGTGAGAAAGCACAAGGCGCTCAAAGGACTTCATAACCACAGAGGTCAAGGCGACGGGTCTGAAGTCATTAAGTCCTGTGGTCCTTGGCTTCTTAGGAACAGGAATGATTATTGAGGACTTGAAGCAGGCTGGCACGTGGCATGTCTCCAGTGAGGTGTTAACAATGTCTGTGAACACTGGAGACAGCTGGTCAGCGCAGTGCTTCAAGCTGGATGGGGAGACAGCACCCGGTCCAGAAGCTTTCCTGGGGTTTTGTCTCCTGAACAGTCTGTTGACGTCTTCCTCAGTGATGAAGAGAGTCATCACTGAGGTGGGTGGGGAGATGGAGGGGGGGACCTTTAAGGTGGGGGAGGTGGAGGTGATGCACTGTAGCTGGGGCTGTTGGGAGGTGTCACGGGGGATAGTATCAGGGAAGACCCTTTGTTGGGAGGTGTTTAGGGGGATGGTTACAGGACCGACCCCTTGTCTATCAAAGCGGTAGTAGAACTCGTTAAGGTCGTTGGCTAGGCGTCGGTCGTTGGTGGAGTGGGATACTTTGGGCTTGTTGGCATATTAAACCCAATAGACATCATATAGTCACATACTCACACACAGACACACACACACACACACACACGTACATACACACACACAACATTCTCTCCAAATACACACATATGCATACATGCACACCCATACATAAATCACAGTAATATTAAAAAAACGAGAAAGCAAACATGAGACGGCCACATATTGAACCTAATAGACACAGCATAGAGCATAGTCACATACTCACACACACTCACACACACATAGACACACACATACACACACACACACGCACACAATCAATCCCTGTGCCACGAATAGCCACTTTGAACGCTCATGTCTTCCTGCAGGAACACATGTGAGGAAGCAGGGAGACGGAGCAGTTCTGGTCTGGGAAACATCTAGGCTTCTATCATGATGGATGGTCACGCTTGGCTGACATTTTCTCAGAGAGAAGATGGGCTTTCCCACAATGCTCTCTTCTCCTGTGGAAAAACACCACCAGCACCACCAGCACCACCAGCACCAAAACTCTCCTGCTCCCCCCCCCTCCACCCCACCCCTCTATTATATTCACTTCACATTTCTCTGTTTTCTTTTCTTCTTTCTTTTCATATTTTGACAAATGCCAACTGTTCATAGTATCCTTTTACCTCATCCTTCACCTTTTCCGCTTCCCTCTCTACCATTGCTATTTCTCTCTCTATCGCTCTTTCTCTGTCTCTCTCTCTCTCTCTCTCTCTCTCTCTCATCTCTCTCCATCCCCCTCCCCAAACCCCAGAAAGCTGCACGCCCAACAGTTCCCCCTCTCTGTCTCCTCCTGCTGTTCAGCTCCCTGTTGACTCCAACACACTGTATCACCACCGGTAAACGCTTCATACCTCCCCCACCCCCCCCACCCCCCCAGCACGCCCGCCCGCCAACACACACACCCACGCGCTCAGTCATGTACAAGTGCGCGCGCCAATTTACAAACAATTAGTTAAAAAGACGGAAAGGCGGAAGGCTGACGTTGGGGAAACAATTAGGTGAGTTTGAAAAACGCTGCGCAAAGACTTTCCATAAGCGTCTGCGCTCCTTGACTCCAGGCACCGCCTGCCCGCCGCGCACAGTGCTGTGGTTAAAGCGTCCCTCGTCTCTACAGTGCAGGCTGTTTGTGGAAGAGCATCACACTCTGCTGCTGTGATGCTGCCGCCTGCAGGGCTCAGAGAGAGAGAGAGAGAGAGAGAGAGAGAGAGAGAGAGAGAGAGAGAGAGAGAGAGAGAGAGAGAGAGAGAGAGAGAGAGAGAGAGAGAGTCACTCACAGTAGGGTCACAGCAGCAACAGCAGCATGTGTCTGTCAAAACCCCATTCCGTCATCCAAGGCAGAGAGAGGCCGGTACCCTTGAGGGGGAGAAAGAGAGAGAAAGAGAGAGAAAGAGAGAGAAAGAGAGAGAAAGAGAGAGAGAAAGAGCGAGAAAGAGAGAGAAGGAGAGCAAGATGAACAAAACCAGTCGATTAAGGGGTTTAGGGTGTTTTCTTTGTTTTGTTTTTCACTTTTTTCATTTTTGACTTTGTGTTTTTCTGCCTAAGGATTCGGCTGACCATGCACTCCTGACGTTCTGCAGTGTCCTACTTTCCAGTAATATCCTACCCACCTGGGAGATGCCCGGTGCACCCCACAGTAATCCACCCTACACCCCATATGCTAAACTTTGTTCAACAAAAAGTCCCTTCAAAAGCGAACGACCGTTGTAACATGCTGGCCAGTCCACGGTAAACCTTGATGATGTCATAGTCAACCGAAAGGTCATTTGCTGGCACTTTTGTACAGTAGCTCAGTTTAAAAAAAAACATGCACATACAACGCTTCTGCATATGAACTGACCAGGGTTCGCTCAAGGTGATGTTCCAACGTCATGCCTCAAATTGTGTTTAGTTGTCGTTCTTTGTCCTTCTGCTCCAGTACTTTTCCCCCTTCACAAGGTTTTCCCTTTGTTTCTATAGAACTATGACCATAGCTTCTATCATAGTATAAGTATTAGTTGCTCTTGTAGTAGCTTCTGCTATGGTACATTTTACCTTCAGAAATTATTTTCCCTTTGTCTCAACTTTGCTGTAATTGAGGTGTGGGGTGGGGGGGTGGCAGTCTAACTCCTTCCAGATACTTCTGCTGGATTATCTTCAGTCTGGTGGCTCAGATTTGCCGAGACGGTTGACGTGTATTTCGAAAAGATTTAAAAGCAGCGAGAAGTCAAGGCTAACAATTTGGCCCTATAACTAAGGATGTAGTTAAAGAAGGAGTCTGATCACACATACTGAGACAGGCACACTAAGACACGCACACACACACACACACACACACACACACACACACACACTACCGTGTACATGCACAAGCACAGATGCACACATGGATGTGCACACACACACACACACACACAAACACACACGTTTCTTTGAACATACATAGCTAGTCACGGTCAGGCTCTGGCTGCCAGAATCAAGGCCAGGCCATTGTCTGAGAGCATCTGCGAGGGCTTTAATCATGTGGTCTACTTGACACTGGCTCTGAAGGAGGCTGACTCACACAATGCCTCTAATACCACACAAAGTGAACAGCATGGCTGCATTCACCAGGGCTATGAGGACACTGTCCATGAAACTCTAAGTCTACTGGTAGGCTACTTTTATCCTCTCTCTCTCTCACTCTCTGTGTGCGTGTGCGTACGTGTGTGTGTATGTGTTTTTGTGCGTGTGTGTATGTGTGTGTGTGTGTGTGTGTGTGTGGACGGACTGATTCCTCCTAGTTTGGGCTTGTTGAGTTAATTCATGGAATAAACACGCAGGACGTAGCTGAAGGTATTGTTCGGATATCTGCCTCTTTTAACTACCACAGGAGTTTGGAAATTGTTTGTGTGTGTGTGTGTGTGTGTGTGTTTGTGTGTGCATATGTGAGCGTGAAAGAAGGTCTTTAGTGGGTGTGCGCAGACTTCTGTGTGTTTGAATGTGGGTGTGTGCATGTTCATGTGTGTGTGCATGCACGGATGTGCCTTTGTATGTGCGGATGTATACGTGAGGCTTTGTATGTATGTGTATGTGTTTATAGAAGTGTAGGAGGGTGTATATGTGTGTGTGTGTGTGTGTGTGTGTCACCTGAGCTATGTTCTGTGTGTTACATTAGTTAACCTTTCATCATCATTACCTCTGTACCATCGTTTCGTTTACTTCCTTATATTTTAAAACATTAATGTTTTCTGCTGGCAATAAAGGGCAGCTAATTATGCTTTTAAATAGGATAAACCTACTCGCTAATTGACATAACTGATTTAATCAACACAAAAGCATAGTGTGCAAACAGCTCTTTACCCATGACACTCATCTGTCTACACGTATGAGTGTGTTTCCGTGTTGTTTTCCAATTAATCCCTGACCTTCATCCCATCTTTCTCTCTCTCTCTCATCTACACATTGATTTGTTCTTGTCTTGCTGCTGCATGCACACAAATGCACAAACATGCACACTCTCACACACACACACACACACACACACACACACACACACAAACACACGCATGCTATCAGCCACACGACTACAACACAGGCAGATTGATATGTGAATTATTCAAATAAACCAGATTGCCCTCTCGTCTCATGATGGGCATGATGGGCGTGATGTAAGGATAGCTTTGCTCCAGATATCAGGAAAACTAACCTTGAAAGTAAAGACAATAACTCATAGATCTCAGTTCCCAGATATAAGGGCAACAGATACATGATAAATAAATGAATCTCCGTAAAGGAAAGGAGGGCACAGAGGCAGATGTCAAACCATCTTCTCTTCAACACCATTTGGAGGTGGAAGATAAATAGTCATCTGAATCATTCCCCGCCGTCTCGGAGGGCCGCGATGCAGAGCGGTGCAGGAGGAGGAGGTGTTGGATGTTTATTTACGACCGTCACCATGGCGACGGCAGAGCAGTGGAGACGGTGCCGGAAATTCAGGGGAGATGATAGGCGGAGGATCAAACGGATTCAGGACATCGGTGGAGAGATGGAATCCTCACTCCGGGTGGCGTTTTTTTGTTTTCTTCTTCTCTTTCTACGTTCACAGTTTGAGCTTCCTGTCAAGCAACACCGCTGGAGAAAAAGAGCCCTGATGGTGTTAAAGCCTCTCCTCTCTCACCCACATTCTGTTTCATAATTCTCTCTTCTCTGTCTCTTTTGTCTCTGTGGTTTTCATTGAGTGTTATTTTGTTTCATTTTCCTTTTCCCAGCATCTCTTTAACCTTTCTCTCTGCTACTGACTCTATGACCTCTTCAATTTATTTTTCCCCAGCTCTTTCTTCTTTTCCCCCGTGTCAGACTGAGTCTCTTTGTGACTTGCTCTTGATAAAATGAAAACGTCTACCTCCCCCCTTGCCACCAACTCTTGAAGTTATTTTTAGGTGTTGCTATCTCCAGAACAATTTCATCAGTTGCCCCTGCTCTCTCTCTCTCTCTCTCTCTCTCTCTCTCTCTCTCTCTCTCTCTCTCTCTCTCTCTCTCTCTCTCTCTCTCTCTCTCTCTCTCTCTCTCTCTCTGTCTCTCTCACTGTCTCTCTTCTCTCTCTCTCTCTCTCTCTCTCTCTCTCGCTCTCTCTCTCTCGCTCTCTCTCTCTCTCTCCCCCAGCTCTCTGAGTCTCTGGTGGTGAGTGCTGTGGAGCAGAGCCGTGGAGCGGAACCACAGCAGGGGGGAGGCTCCTTGATGTGGCCCCACAGGGCCCACCCCTGTGGTGGGGCTGGTGCTTAATCAAGCTCCCGGCTTCTCCTCCCAATAGGCCCCAGCTCCCCCCTTGACCCCCACCATCTGTGCAGAGTTCATGGACGCCATGCTCTGCTCTATACTACCTGTCCTTGGGCCTTGCTCTCTCCCCCTCTGACGCAGGTGTGAATTTAGCTGTCACTGCTAATCCACTGTAAACGGATATATGAACAGATAAACAGCTGTGGTTGTATTCAGCCACACGTGTGCCAAACAAGCACACACATGTGCACCACACAGACAGCTAAACGGTGTCATGGGTGGGGGGGGGGGGGGGGGGGGGGGGGGGGGGGGGGGGGCAAAGGTTCTGTCTATTGTCTCCTATCCTACTCCCGCTTTCTCTTTCTTTTTTACTTTTAGACTTTTTGGCTGGGAGTCAACTGGACAACCCAACCATGAGACCATACACTACCCTAACCCCATTTTTCAAAACACAATACACCAACCCCAACACCAAAAAGCACCCACTCCACAACTCGCTGGATTAGTGTGGGGGTTTTCACAGCATCTGGAACATATCAAATACAACCAGCTGCAACACAACACAGACCACCGCACAAATTAAAAAGTGCCTTGTCACTTCCTGCATCCCTGATGACGGTGAAAAACTCAACAATGTTCGCACGGTAACACAAAAGTGTCTCCTTTCTAATCACTCCCATCCACTGGGTTTCATATGACTGTCTTTTCTCTCTGCCTCCAGACAGAGTGCCTATAGCGATAGCGATCCCTCCATCCCGTGCTACTAGTCAAAGAAGCCCTGACGACAGAAAAAGATGTCTTATCAAAGTTCCCTGTCCCCCGCCTGTGTCTGATGGATTCGACTGTGCACTGGACACACAGGTTTTAGAGCAGATTCATATCGGGGTGATGGAGTGGGCAGAGCAGCACCGCCGCCATTTAGTACCGTTATTGCCCCTGCGATGGAGCTAGCCAGCGGCAGGAAATGGATAGAAGGGTCTGGGAATGTATCCCAAAAGGAAGCATAGATATAGAGGAGGAGATGGGGCAGTTGGCTGTGGAGCTAAAGTATACATATATATATATATATATATATATATATATATATATATATATATATATATATATATATATATATATATATATTTGTGGGTGAAAACCCACAAATAAGGCCAATACCTTTTAAAAAAGCATTTACGTTTTGCAAGGTAAGACTTTGTTATTGACTGTAGGGCATTGTCAAATAATAAATAATGAATCAACACACATCTATGTGCATACATATTTGGCTTATTATTCACTATAGTGTGTGCTGTAAAACTGTCGTGAAACTTTTACTACACCTCAAGGCGAACTGATTACCATTAACGTCTCTTGGGGGGAAGGTAGAAAATAAGCACTTTGGGTAGGATGACAGACTTGACAGTTACTCAGCTCAGTGCAAAAAGACAAACTGGCTGCCAGGAGTCACTCACTACAGATGAACAAGAGTGAACCAAATCTTTCACCAACTTTTCCAGTTCCTTTACATCAAATCTATATTTTTCCTTCAAATTATTTTTCCATTCTTTTGGTTTCACATTTAACTGAAACTCCCCAGTTTTTTTTTAACGCAGAGCGTGTCGATTTCGAGTTTCCGGTTTAATTACTCACGGTCACCTTGGAAGAACACTGGAATGGCTGGAGCTGGGGCCGCATAATCGACGCGCCGCTCGGCTACAGACAGTTAATCTCTTTAACCACTAGGCCACACCACCCTCCATTAAAAGAGTCCAATTTAATTTTCCAGTACATTATGAAAAGCTAGCGGGCATCCCTACACTCTGCCTTCATCAGCCGTCCATTATGACTCCCACAGGGCCTGTAGGGGGGAGGTGGAGATGGGGAGAGAAGGGGTGGAGCGACATATACAGGTTGAAGTTAAAGTCCCAGCCTTCCAGGATTGTAGGGCATGTTAGGGGAGGCGGGCTCAATCTATTCCCCCCTCCCCCTCCCCCTCCCCCCTCCCCCCTCCCCCTCCCCCCTCCCCTCCTTGGCCAAGAGGGAAGGAATGCTGTTTGTCTACATCAGGAGCTGGATTAGAGATCCCCTAAAGCCATGGCACACATCACTAGACTGGACCGGCTAGAGAGAGAGAGAGAGAGAGAGAGAGAGAGAGAGAGAGAGAGAGAGAGAGAGAGAGAGAGAGAGAGAGAGAGAGAGAGAGAGAGAGAGAGAGAGAGAGAGAGAGAGAGAGACATTTAAAGAGGGGGAACCAAGAGTGGGAAGGGGGGAAGAGAGATAAAGAGAGAGAGAGAGAGTGAGGAAGATATTAAATAGACAAATATAAAGAAATATTATTGTCAAATCAACCTTTAAACTTTAAATAGCCCTTCCCTGTCACATGTATCGTATCGCTGGGCAGCACTGTCCCACATACCACCTAGCCCCTGAATATGCTCAGGGAAACCCCAGTTGAAAAAATATGGTCCTCTGTGCAGCAGAGTGGACAGACATATTATACAGACATTGAATAGCACAGTTATAATGATTTACCAAGAGTCAAGGCAAAAGACCAGGCAATTAAAGTCCAAAACATTTTTGATTAATAGTGAATTGGGCTAATTAGAGTGACTAAATGACCAGTTAGCTATCAAAACTAGAAGCCAATAACTGAAAATCAGCATCCATCATCAAGGTCATACACACTGGGCATCTCCCTGTAGTTTATGGCACTGTTTCAGCAAAGTGCCTGACATCCACACGCAGATCAGACTGTTAAAAACATCTGTCAACCACAATGTAAACTGGTGGCAAGCAGGTAGAAAACAGGAGGAGAGAGAGAGACAGAGAGACTGAGAGAGAGACTGAGAAAGAGAGAGAGAGAGAGACAGAGAGACAGAGAGACAGAGAGAGGGATGAAGTTAGACTATTTAAATATATGAAGTGTATGAGTGGGGAGATAAGTAAAAAGTGACAATTAAAGTTAAAGAAAACTAGGTGACGTGAAAAATGAATTTAACACCTTAATTTGGAAATAAACCCTGTCAGGTTGAAGACAGAGTGTAAAGAAAAGGGAGGGATGTTGAGAAGAATTAGCACCTAGTTTAGCTGCAGAAAGAAGACTTGGCTCGAGGGCGTAATAAATGAATTAAGGATGTTAGAGTGAATAAAGACACAGAGAATGGGTATATAGCGAGGCTGTAGCTGACACATTCAGAGGCACGAAGTATGACATCAAGTAGCAATTAACACGAGAGAGAGAGAGAGAGAGAGAGAGAGAGAGAGAGAGAGAGAGAGAGAGAGAGAGAGAGAGAGAGAGAGAGAGAGAGAGAGAGAGAGAGAGAGAGAGAGAGAGAGAGACTGCTTGTATTTTGGCTGGGCCAGGGATAGGGTTAAATAACATACAAACTTTGTTCAGACTCGATTAGCATTGCCATCATTAAAAGTGCAGTAATTTTTTTTATCCTGTTATCTGTATAGCTAACAAGAAATGTGTGAGTTATATAATTTTATAACACATTCTTGAGTATTTTTTGGTTTAATTTGCCTTCGTATTCAAACATATTGAAAGGTGCTATAGCCTACATCTTACGTTAATTATAATTAATTTTTATTAATTATTATCCTTGAAAAATTAGCTTCTCACAAAAATACTTCTTTCTTTTTAAAGTTTTGTTTCAATCAGAGAACACTGAGGTGAAATGGAACACATACAGAAAGTTCGAATTCCATAACGGTTTGTCAGTCTGGATCGCAGCGTTCATTAAGACAAACCAGGGTGGACAATTTTTTTTATAAATGAGCTGGGCTATAGAGCCACGGCATGCGCCCCCTCTCCTTTAAGTGAGCTAGTGCTACTGCGTTGAGAGCTGTGGTCATTAAACCATCAGCATGGCAAATAAGAAGGCTGACCTCTGATGACCCCGCCCCCTTGACTCGATAAGCACTGCAAACACACTGTGAAGTGGCTGAGCTGTGCATGGTCAAACACAGCAGCGCACCCTAAGCCTCCTCGGACACACACTCACACACATACACACACATACACACATACACATATACACACACACATTGACAAACGCCAGCCGCCAGCTCTTGAAAAGGTCTTGATGTTAGTCTGGCTTTGTGTGTGTGTGTGTGTGTGTGTGTGTGTGTGTGTGTGTGTGTGTGTGTATGCGTGTGTGTGTGTGTGTGTGTGTGTGTGTGTGTGTGTGTGTGTGTGTGTGTGTGTGTGTGTGAGTGAGTGAGTGTTAACGTCTGCCTGCACACTTTGCAGTCACTTCCTATTTGTTGTGAAGTTTACCAACCTCTCCCCCACCACCATCACCTCCACCACACCCACCCAGCCGATCCACAGACATATCATTGTATCTGCTTCATTGGCAGCTTTAAGGGGAGCTAAAGAAAGCCAACAGCATACAAAAATAGAACATAAAACAAAAACATTGTTTTTCAACTTTATAGACTATAAAAATAGGACTTTATGGTAAAGCCACACCACGCGAATCTCATCCCTGCACCCTTATTTTGAAGTACATTGTGTAGCCCCATTTCCTCCCAGAGCACTGAACCCTCCAAATACAATCATCATCTTTCTCTCCATCTCTCTGTCTCTCACTCTCTCTCTCATTTCCATTCAAAGCCTCTCTATCTCTTTCTGTCTGTCCCTCGCTCAATCTCTCTCTGTTTGGCATCACGGTCGATGGCAATCTGGCCTCTGTTTGTTTTGCCTGTCCTACATAGATAATGGTGGCCGAGGAACCACTGATAGAGAAACACTGTATCAGGACAAATGCAGAGGCCTTCCACTCAGAGGTAACCAGAGT
This sequence comes from Lota lota, assembly GCA_026745465.1. Taxonomy (NCBI): domain Eukaryota; kingdom Metazoa; phylum Chordata; class Actinopteri; order Gadiformes; family Lotidae; genus Lota; species Lota lota. Next base: position 2,855,461 of record JACYXH010000765.1, read on the forward strand.
TCTTGGTAAACATTCACTGCAAAATCTCACAGAGAACATAGAAGCATGGACCAGGTGGATTTGTTTGAGAACATAGATGCCACTCTTTGAAGCTCCACTGATCACAGTCTGGTTGTCTGTGCTGTTAACTGGAGCATCCTTCAAAATAAGAGTTGAAGTGGTTCTACCGTTTTAGCCACTACATGGGTTAACCACAACGTCGATAGAATTGATTGTTCATAAGGGCATTCGTGGGCTTTTTCATATCAAGAGCACCTGTCCTTGAAATTAAAGTGTTTCCATATGTGAAAACGCCAGTTCAACCATTCATTTGAACGGGGGTAGTGCAATTAAACTGCGGCGTTTGATGGCGCATTGCCTACCTGTGCCATAATCTCATAGATATTGTATGTATTACAATGACATCAGCAGTAACCAGGCAGAACAGTTAAGCTACAGATACCTCTGTTCCCATACATCCAGTGAAGAGGAAATTGTTTATTTGTTGAGTCCTTTTATATTCTCAAAGGAACTTCACAGGCCCAGATTAGACCACACCCCTAACCCTGAGACCTCTAAAAGACTCCCCGAACCCCAGTGGGAAAATAAGGAATACAGAGAAGAGAATCCTTTCCATCCAGAGAACATAAACAAAGCATGAATCAGTGATAAGTCAGGCTTTACTTGAAACCAAAGCCCATACATTTCTAATGCATTTGATTTCAGTTATCATAATGGACTGTTGAAGATGTTTAGCATGTTGCTGTCACAGATGAGGTTTTAATTACACTGCTCTGTGGAGAGATTGCATCCAAATGCGAACGCATTAAGTCCTTGTCTGTCACTGGCTTCCCATGTGTATTGTGCATGTTATTCTCCACTTTTAGCCATCAGTAATTGGCTACACTTAGTTGATTGCACCAAAAGACAATGAACTGAGAATTTGGGAATATATGACAGGGTTTCCTTGAGTCATGTTTTCCACCTCTACCTTCACCTCCACCACCACCGACTTTCATCTCTTTCCCTTTCTCTCTGTCTCCCCGTATCTCTCTCCCTCTCTCTCTCTCCCTCTGTTCCTCTCTCTCTCTCTCGCTCCCCTCTCTCTCTCTCTCTCTCTCTCTCTCTCTCTCTCTCTCTCTCTCTCTCTCTCTCTCTCTCTCTCTCTCTCTCTCTCTCTCTCTCTCTCTCTCTCTCTCTCGAACACACACACATTCTCTCTCTCTCTCGCTCACATTTCACCAGCTATTGTTCTCGATGGGGCGAGCTAGATTTCTCGCCCCTTCAGAAGCGATAAAGGAGTGCAGAGTCATATCCCTTGCTCTGCTCAGCCAACAAACAAAAGGATACAGTGAATAATAAGCAATTTCCTTCTCTATATCAGCCCCGCCTTCAAACATATACACGCACACATATGCACGCAGCCCCCCTCCCCCCCACACACACACACAAACATACACACACACACACACACACACACACAGGCATGCACACACACACACATAGGCCAGCACACATACAAACACAAACACACACACGGTCAGACACCCAAAGAGAGCTCATTTTAACAGGAATGTTTACATATACCTAAATGGCCAATGAAACAAACAGTGATAGTATTACCGGTAGTCTGTCCACCATTTTGAAAGATGGACGCCTCAAATACTTTATACATTTTAGTACATTTTAGTTACTTAGTACGTTTTTTCCACGAACATTTACTTAACTAGTGAAAAAGTAAGTTTAGTATTTTTGTTTCACACAGACACACTATTTAAGGTTTCACACAAAGTGAAATCTCCAAGATATTTATATGCATATTGTTGTTGTTGTTTGTATGTCCTCTAAAGTGCTCTAAATACCGGTAATTAAATGATAAATACCTGTGATAACAGCAAATAATTATTAACGGCCGGCCTGTATTTGAGCTGTTTACCCTGATAGGTCATGTCTGAATGTGTTAATGTTTGTTGACAAACTGTTAATGTGTTGTGGTTTGAAGGGGTTGTCAATTCATGTATTGAAAAAAACAGTACAGTGAATTGAATACAGTATATATATATATATATATATATATATATATATATATATATATACTGTATTCACCATGCACTGTATCGGATGTGTTTAGCCCTGATTGTCAAACCCTGTGTGGCTGCATTTATCTGCGATTACCCACCGCCCCACAAATCACTGTTTACAATCAGAAATAAATGGCAGACATTTCCCTTCTCATCAAAGCGGTAACATGGAGGAGAGGAAGAGGCCATTCCAACATTCGCCCCCTAAATGCCCAGAGACGGGCAATCGACCAATCACGTGGAGATGAGGATGGGACAGATATGACATTTCTATTTACGAGGAGGCGGCAATAATTTGAGGCTCCTTATCCTCGGCGGATCTCCTCGCTGTTTGGAAAATGGCGTCCCGTGTCCCACGATGGGCGAGGTAATGACGGGGTAATAGGGCTGGTTTCAGGAGAGGGTGGGCTGGGTGTTTTTATCGCTTGTCATTTCCCTGCCTGAGGTTCTCTCTCTCTCTCTCTCGCTCTCTCTCTCTCTCTCTCTCTCTCTCTCTCTCTCTCTCTCTCTCTCTCTCTCTCTCTCTCTCTCCCTCTCTCTCTCTCTCTCTCTCTCCCAGGAAGATCACACAGGAGATGGGATGGTTTGGTGTTGTTCCCATACATATCCCCATTCTTTCCTCAGCCTTAATCACCTTTCCACTTCTCCTTCTGTCTCAAATTTTCTCTCTCTCATTCTCTTTCTCTCTGTCTCCTCAGCTGAATACGCCATCTGACTCTCATCTCATCTCTCTCCTCTCCATCTCTGTCTAGAAATGCTGAACATTAATACGGAAATATGAAGCACTTTGATGTTTTTACTCTTTTTTTCTGAATTTACTTATGCGCTTGAATCACTGGCCCCTCACATCGACCAAGAGGAACCAGAATCTGGGGGCCACGGCAACCAGAGAGAGAGAGAGAGAGAGAGAGAGAGAGAGATCAATGGTGTTCAAATTAAGGCAAACCGACTTACTGATCATTTAAAACAGTCACATTCGCAAGCTGTGTTAAAGCAAGAGAATAATTTAGTATCTGCCTCGAAACATGACTTGGCAATAGTGACACTCAAGTGTTATTTTTTTTGCTCTATATTGTCATGTTTTATTTATTTAAATGCTATAATGCTGTTACACTCTTCCACAGTGGGGAATGTACATTATGGGTGACAAATGATGGGTAGTCTCGGAAGAATTGCTTGTGTTTCGGCTTGAAGCAGGAAAGAAAAAAGACTGACAATATTTGGTCCCCAAACCAAGGTCTGTTCTGTAAACAAAATGACTTTTTATGACGCTGAATCTAGCAGTTCTTTCAGTTCCAGAGCCATACAGATGAGCTGCATGAGTTTTTGCATATTTGCTGTCAATGGTCGTTTCTATCCGGTAAATAATGGCAAGAGGTTCCATAGGCATAATAGCGAAAGGCAACTTTGCATTTTGAGACACAACTAGTGTTATTTTGTACCATAATACAAGATTTCAGTTTTTAGCAAAAATACTGTATGCATAGGTGTAACAAAAACATTGCTACACGCCACCTAGGTGGCTGCCACACTCCACCTAGGTGGCTGCCACGCTCCACCTAGGGGACTTTTACTGGGGTCCTTCGGACAAGGACACAGGATGGGGATGTTGGAAAACCGGGTGTTTTGTAAAAGTTTGTAGCCAATGACCTGTTGTTCCATGATGCCATGCAGGAGAACTCCTTGAGTCTGTGTGGAGATGGCTGGCTTAACCTGTGTACATTGATTACTCAATGCACAACAGGTGTGCAGCCTCACCCAGCCCCAGAGCCCAATCAGTCTGACTTGGGCCAGGTGAGGCTGCCTAAACCAGCAATCATCCACACACGCTCCACATAGGTTAAAATGCTGCCCATTGCTTCAGCTCAAAGGACCAAATGTATATAATATTCACATAGAAAAATTCCTGAGGCATTTTCCACCACTGCTTATAAATGCAGGGATTTCCTTCAAAGCACTTTGTAAAGATCATCGTGCCAAGGTGAATAGTGAACATACATTTGTACGTGCACATGGAGGCTTTCAGCATCCCAGTTTACACCTCACTCCAAGGAGTTAGCTTAGAGATCTCAAGCATCATGGGAGATGTAGTCAACCTGACCGTAACATCATATTGGCACACCGCAGATACTCTCCAGGTAGTAAGCAAGTGTGTTGGAATTACAACGTCAGACGAATAAAGTGACTGATTTCTTTTTTATATAACATGAAGCATTGAACTTCAGCAAGGTAGCTTATTGGGTGGTGGGCCCTTGTCAGGATGCAGCTTGCATTATGGGGAGGAAGGTTAGCAAACAGGAAATCAATGAGATCCAAGTGCATATAAACAGGGTATTAGTCCTGAACACATTCCTATCTGGGAACCGCCCCTGGGAATGAGCAACAAATGGACTCTGCTTCCCCGTCTCGCTGATCAATTCCTAATCAGCTGGGAATGCTCTGTGTGTGAAAATGTGTGTGCAGACATCGTGAGACAGTTACTGGGAGAAATGAGAGCCAGAGACAGTGTCAATGCTTGTGCAGGCATGGTCAAATAAATTATTGCAGGATTAGCATGTGCATTGGAAAATGTATGCAGCCTTTCAACTGGTTAATCAGTCATGTCTCTTCAAATGCATTTCATCTTGATGATTCGATTGTTATACTAAAACTGTACCTCCACCTGTTTTCTATTTCTAGCCTAACCCGTTTCCAACCGGTCGTCAATATCTCTGAAAAGAGGACCCCGAAGGAGATGAACCTTTCCTTGTCGTGAAATGGGCTCTGAGTTTTCTGAGTTTCCCTGTCACCTCTGAGTTCCCAGCTTGCTTGGAACACACTGTCTGTCTTGTGTCCTCATAAACCCTGAGCTCAACTGGTGGTTAAGCGGTTGGAGTTCCTGGACAACAACTATTAAGGAATGTAGTAACAGTGGTAGCCAGTTTTAAGTTTGCGTTTGATTTTACCTGGCTTTTCTTGCGGTTTTGAAGCACTGAAATTGAATGCAGTGGGGTGCAAACCATTTCTCATGATGTTTTGAGTTAAATGATCGATTTCATGATTCTGTTTTTTTTCTTCAGAATAGCAGATGAAAAAGTATTTTTATGCGTTTTTCTTTTGATTGTTTTTCTACTACCACTATTATGTTGCCACTCCCACAACATACGATTGCATTATCACTTTGCCAATCTAAAATGTTCACGAAGGGATGATGATGATGATTTCACAAATCAAATTAAAACATTTCCGATTTCTATTTGCAAACCAAGTTTGCTTGGTTCTCTTAACCACAATCAATTGGGGTATTTTTATTTTCCTGAAATCCTTGCTTCACATCCGTCTCCATACTCAAGGCCCCTGGGACTAATCCCCATAGCCAGTGGTCAAAGGTCATCCAGTGGATCCTGATCCTAAGGAAACCTCCCGGCTGACAGTTTATTTTTTCTCCCCATTTCCCTCACTGGACAAGAACTTCCAACCCTCTAATGTGTCTCATTACTCTCCCACGACATGGCCTTTTCATTGGCTGAGGAACTTGAAGGTGAATGGGGGGGGGGGGGGGGGGTAGGGGCTTGCTACGCAGGGGTGGCTGACCCAGCTGCCTGAGGCTGGGGACCTGGGAGAAACTGCTTTAATTATATTAGTGGTAGACTTGGGAGCCCTTTGGCCTTCCCTTTCAAAAGCATTTTAAGTCAGGGGGTGCTTTTTGTGGGCAATTTGGAAAGAGCCTCTGGTGTTTCGTGGAGTGCTAGGCTAAGCCCGGTCATCATAACTATTTGTCAGACAAGGTCACATCACGTTAACTTGTGATGAAGGTGCAAGATGTGCATGGAGACTTCACCCCCCTTTTTTTAATCTTCAGGCTGTTTTGTGAAGCGGTGGCTTGGAGTGACGGAGCCGGCCCGCCCATAATCCAGGCTGGTTGGGTGGTCAAACACACACACACACACACACACACACACACACACACACACACACACACACACACACACACACACACACACACACACACACACACACACACACACACACACACACATATATATATATATATACACACACACACACACACACATATTTACACACTCACACAGACAGGCTGGTTGGGTGGTCATACACACACACACACATATGCACACACACACATAGACACATACACACACACATATATACACACTCACAGACACACGCATACACACACATACACACACAAACACATACACACACACATATATATACACACACACATACGCAAACACACACACAAAAATATGCACACACAAGTAAAAACGGCCACTTGCGCACAAATAATCAGATTAATGTTCAAAGGGAATTTACAGGAACACCCATTTATTAATGGGTGTTTATTAACACCCAACACACAGTGTTTGAATATAACATACTTATAACATATCAATGTTATTGTTCGCCAGGTAAACAGCACATTTAACAGTGTGTGTGTATGTGTGTGGGTGTGTATCTGTTCATCTCGCTGTTATCGGGGAGCTGACTGCTGGCTGTAGTCCCAGTTGGTTAAAAATATATAAAATGAATAATTAGGAGTCAGTGGAAAGCATGAACGTGCTGTGCCTAACCATGTAACTGCACTCTGCATAGTACATTATCATATCCCAGAGGAGCAGAGAGATGAAATTAGAGTTGTGTTCCACCTAATTGCTCAGTGCTGGCGTATTAACGTGCCCTTATTCAACCTTGCATTTGTGAAATGCTATTCATGCTGTTTGTTTCATGTATAAATTGCAGCATTTACACATGAAAAGATTAAGCATGTCTATTAATTACATTGAGCCCGAGCGGCACTTTCCAGTCTGTGCAATCACACACATACACACACACACACACACACACACACACACACACTCACATGCACACTCACATGCACACACACACACATGCACACACACATACGCACACACACACTTTCCAGCATCATACACACACACACACACACACACACACACACCAAAACCACAGTGATTGACACTAATTAGCCAAATACTTTCCCCATCCACACTCATAGAAACGCACTAAAAGCAATAATGGATATTTTTAGCCACAAGGAACAGTGGATGTATTTTTGCGCTAATGATAATGGCTAAGCTAATTAGCAAAGACACTGCACAACCTGCACAGTTCTAGCACAACACACATTGTGGCCACTTCAAAGCATGCACTCCTCTTGCTCCACAAAATGTTCCCCTTTACGCTACAACATAGCAGCAGCCGTAAAAACAAGCTTTTAGTAGGACCACCGCAGGGAATACAAGCACTTTATTGTATGTATGATGAAGGCAATGGCATCAAAACATTTACGTTTTCATAATGCTACTTCTGCAACTTTCAGAAACTCTGAATACAACTGCACTAAAAGGCGTCTCTCTGAGCCTCTGGCTAGGCTGGTGTCGGTCTGAAATAGTATTTACTTTCTAGTCATTGCGAAGAGGCTTTTATCAAAAGCGACTTACAGGGATTTCAGATACATGTAGATACCAAGCTGGTATGGGTTAGTCATGTCGCTCAAGAAAAACCAAACGCCTTTACTGAGAGCCCTATGTGGGACGTGGAGGTGTTGATGGGTAACGGTGTTTGGGTCCGCTAATAGCTAAGCTGCAACGGAATCGCAGAGGTCTGACGTCATTCACTGATAAGGGAGAGCGTTGCTTTTTTCAAACAGTTATGAAAAAAAAAATGTAAAGGTCACACACACCATTTTTTGTTCTTTGAGACTGTATCATGTATCAACCTGATACACACTCAAAGAGAGATTGTGTTTGATAGAACACGAACCTTTGCACAGCCCTAGGCCGAATACATACAAGCACTGACACCCCATGCACACCCATGCACACGCGCACACACACATACACACACACACGCACACATATAGACACGTAAAGAGTGAGAGAAAGTAATGTAATGAATCAGAAGTCGCCGAGGGGGGCAAATCTACAAGTGATACAGGTTAAGACAGACCACGGATCAAAGAAACTCAGTTCCTGCAGATGAGATGTGGAGATGCCCATGTCAGTGAGCACTCAGGAAAAGTATAGGTTTTTTATTTTATTTTTTAATTGTTAAAAAGTCTTGCTTTCCTCGTGAGACAATCCAGATATTCAATTTTACATTTTGCAATCAATATCTGTCTGGCCTTGGCTGGGCACCCATATTGATTTCCACATATGGGTGAGGCCTAAATTCTAGCCAATCAGATGAAATAACTAAGTGACTCTCTTGTTCTCTTCACTATGGCTGAATCCGATTTGAAGTAAAGCAAAAACATAATCTCTTCTGAGAAATATCTTCCGTGCAGATTTCTGTTGATCTTTAACATTGTTATTCAGGATAAAATAGACTGAATATGAAGTTGTAATTGCTCCCTAGATTGCTATACTTTCCTTAGACACCGCCATTCCTTTTTTCCCTCGGCAAACTGCTGCTCTACTTGTTTGTCATAAACTGAAACATGGAAAAGGCTTTCAACGTGATCAAGGCCAGACTGGTCTCTAGAGAGAAACTGAATGTGAACTCAAAAGATCAGGATGGTCTCACAAGGCTAGAATGTTGGTGTTTTCTGAAGTGATTGCAAAGATTATTATTTATTCACACACATCTTGTGGCCATTCTTACTGACAGACATCACATTAATGTACACACAAGCACATAGATACATATTCACACACAAAAGCACACGCACACTCACACACACACACACACACACACACACATACACACACCCACACACACATGCATACACACACACACACACACACACACACACATACACACACACACACACACACATTCACACAGAAATATAGACCCAGCGCCAAATAAACACAAATACTCACACAAAGAGACAGAATCACCCACACTCACACACACAAACTCTTGCATCTCATTCTTCTTTTAGCACCACTCCCCTCTCCACCTCCTGTTAGTGCAGGACTGTCTCTCTCTCTCTATCCTGATCCGGATCCTATGGTGACTTCACCTCCTCTGAGCTGAACCGGGTAGGTTTACACCACATGGGAATAATGACAACCTACCCGTCCTCCCAACCTTCCTCCTCCTCATCCTCTTCCTCCTCCACCTCCTCCTCCTCCTCCCCAGCTTTCATCTCAAAGACACTGCAGGCAACGTTCTTCAGCAGACTCCTCACTGTAACAACACACAGAAGAAAAACTTTTGGCTTGAGATGGCTTGAGACCATGACACCCATCTGGTTCCGGAATAGGACAACATCCTCGTTGATCATCTTCTCAAACAAACAAATAAACAAACAAACAAACAACCAACAACAATGAACTACAATTGCAGGATGAATTCTAGCAGTTCCCAGAGGGAGATCCAATGCGTCATCTCCACCGCCCCCACCGCCTCCCCAAAACCTCCGGAAGGAGGCAATCAAAAATCAATGCTTCACACGTGTGAGACGGTGGGGTTGCGAATTCCACGGGTTTCAACCCTGCGGCGCGGCGATGAGCAAAGGGTTCCTGTCTTAGCGAGCAGAATCCCGCAGAACGGGAAAGTTCAGCGGAACAGTGTGCATGTCATCAATAACATACTTTCAGCACACCGATGGAGTCAGCCAAACAGATGGCGCTCTCCCTCTCTCCCCCTCTCTCTCCCTCTCTCTATGGATCTCTAGCTATGTGTATGGCTCTCTCTCTCCCTAAGGATCCGTCCATGTCTCTCTCTCTCTCTCTCTACCTGTCAGTGTGTGTGTGTGTGTGTGTGTGTGTGTGTGTGTGTGTCTATTTCTGTGTGTATGAGTGTGTGAGCATGTGTGTGTGTGCATGTGTGTGAGCGCGTGTGTATGTGTACGTGGTGAGATATCCAGACGTCCATGTTGTCTGTTGTCATTTCATGCACCTTGCAGGGAACGGAGGGGTCTTGACTGTAATCCCCTTTCAGTTACAGTGAAGGACCCTCCATCTTTCTCTCTCTCTCTCTCTCGCTGTTGCACACTCTCTCGATCTTGTTCTCTAGTGCTCCCCCTGTACTCTGTCTCTCTCTCTCTCTCTTCTGTGTGGATGCCTATGCCCCTTCTCTTCTTATCTTTCTACATGTTTGTTCTATCTTTTCTATTTTCTCTCTGTTTGTGACCCCCCCCCCCTCTCTCTCTCTCTCTCTCTGTCTCTCTCTCTCCTTTGCCTCTTGTGAGTGGTTCTCTGTCCTCTTTCTCTTCCTCTACTTCAAGTAAATTATTGTGCTGAGGCTTAGGGGGGTTCTGGAGAACTGCCTCCTCCAACCATCTTAGGTGATTCAGTTGCCATGGCGATTGTACCCAAATAACCAACAATGGCACTGGCATGTTAATAACCGTTATTAGCGTATGAAGTGTATGTTCCAGGAAAATCCACTGGAGAGCAAACAGACGGCAGTAGCTTGTATAAAATATTTTTTTTGCGACACAATGTAATTTATTGCACAGTGGACCACATATGGGTGTGGCTGTATGGAAAGAATCAAAGAAAATCTCATATCACCTAAATATATCTATTTTTTATCTAAAGGTAGAATGTTTTTATTTTATAATTTTTTGTCTGATTGCCAATAGCAAATACAGAAAAAGCTAGGTCTGTGTGTGGTTAGGTAAGTGCCTTTTTAATAAACCTATCTTTCTCTTTGCCTCAACATGGATGCAAAAGTGCAGCCCTGAGTAAGTAACAGTAGGTAGCATGTAAGACATGAGGGCACATACACACACAAACATTCATGCACACACGGCCACGTTCATGCACGCACACGTGCTTTTAAAGGTATGAAGTAATGTGTGTGATTATCCAGTGTTGAGCCCTTTGTTGTTAACAAAGCAACACAAAGCTTACATTGCGATACGTCTTTTATTACTTACCTTCATTTCCTTCAGATACTACTAACCTATATTGATAACTTAATAAATGGATCGAGTTATGCTTGAATTATGCAGAAATGTAACACAAATTATACTATACTATATTTATTTTTAGTAATATGAGGGAAGATAAGTAGCCAGGGAAGTGAAGTGACAGTGAAGAACTCATGGCTCCAAATAATTTTATTACAAGATAAAGAGTTGGTTGCTTTCTTCATTTTTTACTTGTTGCTAGTCTTCTTGCATGTGTCATTACACAAGCACTCTTGATGCCTCGCAAATGTCAGGGAGAATTACATGTCTGTGCTAAATGAACACTGCAGGAGAAGAGCAGGACCTTATTTTGTTTAAATATCCGGCCGTCTGTCTTGCTGGGCTGAAATCCTTATGGTTAACCCCCTCCTCGAGGATTCGTTCAATGCATTATGGTCTTTAAAGAAAATACCTTTCATAACGTCCTTGTTTACCTCTGCAGAAGGCCTTCCGTACAGGTGGACAAGATAGAGAAAGAGAGTGCGAGAGAGAGAGAGGGAGAGAGAGTGTGTGAGAGAGAGAGAGAGAGAGAGAATGTGTGAGAGAGAGAGAGAGAGAGAGAGAGAGAGAGAGAGAGAGAGAGAGAGAGAGAGGGGGGGGGGGGGAAGAGAGAGACAAACAGTCTAAGAGAGAGATATAGCGAGTGAGAGAAAGGCAGAGAGGGAGAGAAAAAATACGAGAGAGAGATGAGCCAAAGCGTCTGTTCACCCACTAACTAACTAGCAGTGTTTGCAGCCCCTTGTCAGCGAGCGTGTCTAATTAGTGCCAGTACAGTGTCTGTGTGATTCCCTGCGTACGTGTGATCGCCAGCGTGCACACGTGCACATGTCTGTTTGCACGTTTGTTTGTGAGATTTTCCATCTGTTTCCATGGTGACTGCTCCTCTCCAAACGCTCGCTGCTGCTTACCGTCTTACCGTCGGTGCATTCGTAATGTCGCCGAGCACCGCACAACACCTTTCATGCACCCGCGCTGAGAGATCGCAAACGCCCTGCGCAGCCTTCAGCTGCTAACGCCGCTTTGAGTGAAGGTGGATAAGGAAGGTGTCGGTAACACTGAGCATCAGGCGTGAAAAACGGAAACTCTAAATAATTGACTTTTTTCCAAAACTTTCCAAGCCAGTGCAAACCTAACCGTTGAAATGAAATTAAGTTGACTTGTTTTTTATGTCAAATGGAAGTAGAATGATCTGTCCGGACGAAACCAAATGCACTGGCGCCTGTGCCGGTCGGGTTAAAAATAAGCTATCTTCAACACCTCCATAAGAAACTATTCAACCGAGGACTTATAAAGACTAGGAAGTCTCCTGCAAGTTCTGGAAACACTAGTGTCGACATTGAGAGATGGTCATGGACTGTTTCTGCGGCGGAAGTTTTGAGGGTGGAATAAAGGGAAGACCGGAGATGGGAGTTCGGCATCTGTATTCCAGGCTCGGATACCGACTGAGAGCCCTGTGTTTCATACAAGCCCAGGCAGGGGAGCGGTGGAGGGGTGAGGTGGAGGGAGGGGGTTGAAGTGGTGGGAGGGGGAGGGGGTTGGGGGGGGTTTGCGACAGGAGGTTGGAGAGAGACTCCAGCGAGGGGTTTAAGCCTCTGTCACTCAACGTCACCCGCCGTTATTTAGATTCCAATTACACCTGTCAACCAAGTCAGTCTGGCTTCCAATCTGTCCCTGTGCGTCTATGAGTCTGTCTCTCTGTCTGCCTGTCTGGATGTTTACACCGCCCTGACGCCTAGACTGGTCCTCGACACGACTCCTCTCTCCCTTTCTCCCTTTCTCCCTTTCTTCTTTCTTCTCCATTCACCCTGCGACCCCACCCTCTCGTTCTCCGCCTGTCGCTCAGGTTTCCTTGCTCTCTGATTGGGTGGCGTATAATGCCGTCGTCCGTCTCGATTGGCACATTAATCCCATTCATCCTTATGTGGGCTTCAACAAAGAGACAAATAGAGTCGAGTCTGTTTGGGCCAGACTGGGAGAGCTGATGTTCCACTGGGTGGTTCTACGGCATCTGGAACAAGCAGTCTCTGTGGAGAGGTGGATGGGTGGATGGATGGCTGAACAGATGGATGGTTCAGTGATTGAGAGACAGAAGGATGGATGGATGGATGGTTGGATAGATTGATTGGGTGGATGGATGGATGGCTGAATGGTTGGATGGTTGGTTGGATGGATGGACAGACGGATGGGTGAGTGGATGGGTAGACAGGTGGATTGCATGAGTGGATGAATGGGCAGATGGATTGATGGAAGATTATTTGTGGATGGATGACATCATTGGACGGATGGATGGGTGAGTGGATGGATGAACAGATAGATGTGAGTGAATGGATGAACAGATGGAAGTGTGAGTGAATGGATGAACAGATGGATGTGTGAGTGGATGGATGAATGGATTGACTTATGGACACATGATGGCTGGTCAACTTTCTGACAGAAGAAATCCTGACCGGTGAAAATGGAACTAACGTAATGTCCGAGGAAAATAGTCACGATAAATGATGTGGTCTTATTTATGAATCCAGATGCACAGATGAATGGATGAATAAAGGGAAGAAATAACGACAGATACAGAAGTGGATGGGTGAATTATAGATGGGTTGATTGACTGACTGCATGAGTCGATGAATGAGGGGGAAACCTGTCCTGGGTTGGCGTGGACTGGGGGGATTATGGGAGTCCACAAACCGCCATGAATTCCATTTCGTGCTATTTTCAATTCTTGGGCCTTTCTGTGGTGCTCTGCTAGCCCTCTGGAAGTACGGCTCTAAGATTATATTCTCCGTTCAGCAGCCTCTTTTGGAGTTCAGAATCTAAACTGACTGCCTCGCCCCGCAATCGGCCTCCATGCCGGCTCTGTTGATCCAGAGCCAGATGGTAAGCGACCAGCCTGTCCAACGCCGGAGGGCCCTCAGAACAGAAGCGACCGCCGGGTCAATGCCGGGTGAGGGTATTTGAAGTCTCGCGAAATGCAGAGAGAAGATAGCCACATGCATGGGGATGACTGAAGGATGCGTGTGTGTGCGACTGTGGATTGAGAGGGTGTGTGGTGGTGTGTGCATGTGTGTTAAGGTGTGTGTAATGGATTTTGTCGTGTGTGTGTGCGAAAGAGTGATTGTGTCAGAGTGAGTTAACAATTGCTTGTGTGTGTGTGTGTGTGTGTGTGTGTGTGTGTGTGTGTGCAATTGCCCGTGTCAATGTCTGTTAAGATGTGTATGTGTGTGTCAGTTTGTGTGTGTGTGTGTGTGTGTGTGTGAGAATGATTGTCTCGATGTGCGTGTAAGTGATTGTCCCAGTGGGTGTTAGGGGGCCTGTGTGTGTGTGTAATTGATTGTGGGCATGTGTCTGTCTGTAGGATTGTGTCAGCGTGTGTTAAGTTGTGTTAGTGTGTGTGTGTGTGTGTGTGTGTGTGTGTAGACGTCCATCTGTGGCTAATAATGTTGAACACACTTGGAGGCCTCTCCACCACAGCTTCTGCCACTCCATAAATCACACATCTGGCTCACTGATCTCCCTGCTGCTGCTGGCTGCTGGGGGCAGAGATGCCATGGAGAGTACACACACACACACACACACACACACACACACACACACACACACACTCATACACACACACACACACACACACACACACACACTCATACACACACACTCATACATATATACATATACAACATATATACATTAATACAACTATACAGACACAGATACATATACACACATACACAAACACACACACACATACACACACACTCACACACTCATACATATATACATATACAACATATATACATTAATACAACTATACAGACACAGATACATATACACACATACACAAACACACACACACACACTCACACACACACTCATACATATATACATATACAACATATATACATTAATACAACTATACAGACACAGATACATATGCACACATACACAAACACACACACACACACACTCATACATATATACATATACCACATACGTATATATATTAATACAACTATACAGACACAGATACATATACACACATACACAAACACACACACTCACACACACTCACACACACACACTCATACATATATACATATACAACATATATACATTAATACAACTATACAGACACAGATACATACACACACACACACACACAAACACACTCACACACACTTACACGTCTGACATAATCGCTTGAACACACACACACATTCACACACATTTACAGAAAGTGACATAATCGCTTGCATACACAAACACACATACACACACACAAACTGACACACACACACACACACACACACACATATCGTCACAATCATTTACGCTCTCAAAATGACACAATCACATAGACACATAATCAAACACACTCAATCACTCACATACCCACAACTACACACAATGGCAGGCACATTTACACACTGACGCACACACACACACACACACACATACATACACACACACACACACACACAAAGCCACATGGACAGTTACAAACACATCCGGCCTAAGCTCTCGCAGCAATTTCTGCCCCATGTGACTCTCTTCTTACTCCCCACCGGTTTGTATCCTTGTTCTCTGGATACAGAATCAAGCCAGAGTGATGGTTTGTGGGTAGGCAGACGCTTCTTCCGCCGGTTTATTTCCCCTGACCTCCGTCCCATCCGAGAGGAGCAGTGTTCCACTCTATCTAAATACACACACACACACACCAGACGCACACAGACACACAAGGATGCACGCACAAACTCAAACACACACACACACGCACACACACGCACACTTCACGCAGCCCCATTATTCCAATCTATCATTAACCGCATTTTAATTTCACGTGCTCGCGACATGCAATTTTCTCCCTGTATTTACTGAGGCCATTCGTGTTTCCTGTTAATATACTTTTAATTTGAAGGCCGACAAGAGGGCAGGTGTGTGTGTGTGTGTGTGTGTGTGTGTGTGTGTGTGTGTGTGTGTGTGTGTGTGTCTGTGAGGGGACGGGGGGCGGGACATTTTAATCAATAGCCATCGTTGCTCGTGCCCGGAGAGACAATGGACCACTTATATGGAGAGAGAGTTCTCCGTTATAACCTGTTACCCCCTCCCCCACCCGCCCATTGACCACACCGCCCATCTCCCTCCTATCCCATAATAAGCAGGGTAATCACGACCATGTGATGCCTAAGTGGAGCATTCCTGTCCCCCCCGACAGCTGTCCGGCGGGTCCTTGATTGATGATATTGTTTTAGAAGAGTTAAAATAGTTTAAGGTCTTTACTGGTGGGGTTCTGGGGGGTGGGTCGACCTCACCCCCCCCACCCCCCCCCAACTACTCAAGAAACTCACATTCCAGTGGTAATAAAGACGGCCATTGTGGATCCTAATCCACTTTACTTAAAGAAGGTCCTCTTCTGGACTCCAAGACTCCAGTGTAGGTGTGTGTGTGTGTGTGCACATCTGTGGCTGTGTATGTGTGTGTGTGTGTGTGTGTGTTTGTGTGTGTATATGTGTGTGTGTGTGTGTGTGTTTGTGTGTATGTATGTGTGTGTGTGTGTGTGTGTTTGTGTGTATGTATGTGTGTGTGTGTGTGTGTGTATATGTGTGTGTGTGTGTGTTTGTGTGTATGTATGTGTGTGTGTGTGTGTGTGTGTATATGTGTGTGTGTGTGTGTGTGCACCTGTGTTTTCCCGAATGTGTGGATGTTTTGTGAACATGATTTGTGCATTTGTGTTCTCATAAAGGTGTTAATTAAAGTTCTCTGTGAGTATGTGTTCTACCATGTCTGTATGTGTGTGTGTGTGTGTGTGTGTGTGTGTTTGTGTGTTTGTGTGTGTGGTGTGTGTGTGTATGTATGTGTGTGTGTGTGTGTGTGTGCTGTATAATTCTCAGATGGTACACATCAGTAAAACCTGCTGACTGATGCAACACACAACAGCCTCCCCTTCACCCCTTCATTCGCTCTCTCCCTTTTGTCTCTACCCATTCTTTCATCCTTTCTTTTCTCACACTCTCCCAGCCGGTCTAATCTCCTTCATTTTCTCTCTTCTCTGCGTTTTTTTTTCTTTCTCTTCCTCTATCTCTCTGTATATCTCTCCGTCTTTCTCTCTCTCCCAAGAGGCTCTCCATTTAGTCCTCTTTTCTTTGTTCTTCACTCTTCTCTTTTACACTAATGTCTTTCGCCTTTTAACCCCCCCCCACCAGCACACCTCCACCCTACACCAACCCAATATCTCTCTACCTCCCATTTGATCCCCCCTCCCCAGCTCTGTCTCTCACTCTGTGTCTCTGTGTCTCTGTGTCTCTGTATCTCTGTGTCTCTGTATCTCTCTCTCTGTCTCTCTCTCTCTCTCTCTCTCTCTCTCTCTCTCTCTCTCTCTCTCTCTCTCTCTCTCTCTCTCTCTCTCTCTCTCTCTCTCTCTCTCTCTCTCTCTCTCTCTCTCTCTCTCTCTCTCTCTCTCTCTCTGTCTCAAGTCTTATCAGAGTCGGGGGTAAATGGAGAAAGTGAAAGAGGCCAGTCAAACCCGATGCCTCCTGTGTGGGAACCTCATTGTGGCCTGGCGGCTCTGGGGTGGGGGGACGGGGGGTGGGGGGGGGGGGGGGGGGGGGGGGGAGAGGTGTGTGTGTATGTGGAAAGGGGGGGGGGGGGGGTCTGAGGTATCAACCTCCTCCCCAGTATGGTCGATAGAGCAGTTCCTCTCCCCTTTCCTACTCCTTGAAAAGCATCACTGTGCCCACACACAATGTGTGTTTGTGTGTGTAGGTGTGTGTGTGTGTGTGTGTGTTTGTGTGTGTATGTGTGTGTGTCTGTGTCTCTGTGTGTGTGTGTAGGTGTGTGTGTGTATGTGTGTGTGTCTGTGTCTCTGTGTGTGTGTGTGTGTGTGTGTCTGTAGGTGAGGGTGTGTGTGTCTGTAGGTGTGAGGGTGTGCGTATGTGTTTGTGTGTTTGTGTGTAGATGTGAGTGTGTCTGTGTCTGTGTGTGTAGGTGAGTGTGTGTGTGTCTGTGTGTGTGTTAGACATAATCCATGAAAGAGAAGGAGAGTGAGACGAGGGTGAGAGAGTAGCGGTGCAAATGGAGACAGGGAGATAGCATAGGAGAGAGAGAGATGTAAAGAGAGAGCGGGAGGCAGAGATAGACCAGGAGAGAGGCACAAAGTGACTGAGAGACAGCGTGAGAGAAAGCGAGGGAGTGTGTGTGAGCGAGAGAGAGAGAGAGAGAGAGAGAGAGAGAGAGAGAGAGAGAGCGAGAGAGTGTGAGTGAGCTAACCAATGCATACCTGTTTACTTTTATTGATGAGACAGGCATGTATACAGATGGACAGACAGACAGACAGTTCACTATGTGGAGACTGGCTTACCGAGACGCAACAGACACAGACCTTCTTCTGTCTCTCCCCTCTCTCTCTCTCTCTCTCTCTCTCTCTCTCTTTCACTCTTTCTTTTTTTCTCTCTCTCTCTCTCTCGCTGTTCATCTCTCTCTCTTGCTGTTCATCTATCTCTCTCTCTCTACTCTCTCTCTGTCTCACTCTTTTTTTTCTCTCTCTTGCTGTCTCTCTCTCTCGCTCGCTGTTCATTTCTCTCTCTCTCTCTTGCTGTCTCTCTCTCTCTTTCTCTCTCTCTCTCTCTCTCTCTCTCTCTCTCTCTCTCTCTCTCTCTCTCTCTCTCTCTCTCTCTCTCTCTCTCGCTCTCTCTCTCTGTACAGATTCCCCCCTTCCACTATTCATTATTCAAGCTGAAGTCAATTAGGACTGAAGCATTCATCTGCATAGTCTCAATATTTGCAAACAATCTCATGAAACTTTAGAGTAGCCGAAAGTACAGTAGCCTAACGACCGTCCGGGACTCCCCTGGACCTCCTGTCCGTCTAGGCTGCTGGGGGTGTGATGTCATAGCGTTGTGATACTGCAGTTGTTACTATAACATTGTAACATTTAGGGGGGAATGGTGTGATGTCATTGCATAATTAATTGAAGTTATGATGTCATGACTTTTTGCAGTACTGTTCTGAAATTGTGGTTGTGAGGTTACACAATTCTGTAGTGGAGGTTGGGCTATCAAAACATTCTTAAATGGATTAGTGATGACAAAACATTACGTATTGGAGGCTGTGACATCATAAGCCTTATAATATCGCGGCGTGATGTCACACAATTCTGTTATGAAGATTGTGATATCCTATCCTATATCTTACATTTTGATGGATGCTTGTGGTGTCATAACATAATTTCATGGAGCTTGTGACATGTTATTTACATAACAGAACACAGGTTAGATATGCAATACCTTCATTAAGATACAATACAATAGTTCAATAGTCACCAATACGTAACCATGTTATCTTACATTTTAAGTTCCAATCCACAAAGTCTCGTGTCTCTACAACCACAGGGCTGTTGGTCATCCTTGAGATGCAGGAACAGATGCACTGTGTACCGAGAGGGTGACAGCCCATCCAAGAGCCTTTTAATAATACAAGGAACAACTAGTTGTTTTCCTGGTTTCCATTAGGGGTGGAAACATTGGCCCGGCTAATACAGACAATCAAAGGATTTGTGATGATAGCTATTGACAAACCAAAAACCATTATAATAATTTGCAAATGTTTTCAATTAGAGTGTTTGGGACGATTTGAGGAGAAAGCGTAATGACATTTAATTCATTTTTCCAGAACAATCTTTTCAATTTAAGGGAGGGTATTTCATGATTTTTTTGTAGTTTTATATGTCTGGCTTCATTTTCGCTCCATTCGGGATCTGGCTACTGAAGACGTTTTAACCAGAAACAGGGAATGGGAATAAAAAAGTACAGATAGACGTTTAGCAGATTTCAATTACAGAAACAAGTACATATCTGTGGCATCTCTAAACCTGAAGTATTAGCAAAGAAGTGAGATTTTACGTTCATTTTCAACAAAAGTATATAGATGGTCGTAGCCTTTGCATTAGCGGTAGCTTCTACATCTCCTCCTTCGGAATTCCCGATGAAAGGGGCATTTATTAATTTTCTTCCAGTAATAAACACAGAAAGGCTTGTCTTTAAATCACGGTACTTAGCAGTGAGATGACTCAGCAATGCCTCTACACCGCTAACATTCATTAGCCCCCCCCCCCCCCCCCCCCCCCCCCCCAACCCCCAGCCCTGGTAAAAACAGCAACCCAGGCCAACAGCACCCCTATCCTGTATATCGCCAACGCCGCAACGCCTCGGGGTGGCCAAGTTCACGCCTGTCCCGGAGTGTGTATTAGCAATTGTTTTGGGGCATTAGGAAAATTATGTTGTGTTTTTTTTATATATATTTTTTACAGCGAGTCAGGGACTAGATAAGAGCAGCCATTACTAGAATAAATGGATTCATCCCTAACTGTGTGGAGAAGTGACTTTGGTTGACATCACCACATGTAACAAATGGATTGTGGATCCCTTAATACCTCTCTCTCTCTCTCTCTCTCTCTCTCTCTCTCTCTCACTCTCTCTCTCTCTATTTCACTTTCCCGCCAGCCACATTTATCCAGGTTTAGTTAAACTTCTCGCTGGCGTTGCTCCCGGCTGTGTTCCTGATTAGTTTTGTCCTTGCAGTCACCGTCCCCATGCCCCCCGCCTCCCAAAGTCTTTAAAATGCAGTCCATCACCTGGCGTTTAAACATGGCTCTATACCTGGGCCTCTATCACTTTCTCAACCTCTCTATTGCATTTACATCCCTAAAGAAGTGTATTATCATATTCTACACACCTACACGTAAGGTTATGTGATTATTACATTATTGCAGAGCAATATCTGATTTGATGTCATAATACTAGTACTAATAATAGTTGTAAAACCCTTGTCCTTTTGTGGATACACTGTGAAATAATTATAGTAGTGTTGGCCATCACCATGGCATTAGAAAGCATTAAACAGTATGTGGTGTTTGACAATCGAGAGGCACAGATCAACAGAGTTGCAGTCGAAGAGTGGGGCCTCTTGAATGAATGAGACGTTACTTCACTATTACTGATGAGACGGCTTTAATTTTCCATGAGTATCGACACCATTGAATACTGTATAATGACTACTAAGACTTGGAAAGTTTCCCTTTCTGTCCTGTGGCCATTGTTCGTACATTTCTCATTATCTCTCTTTCATCTCCCTCTCTTACCCCCACCTTTCTCTCTCTCTCTCTCTCTCTCTCTCTCTCTCTCTCTCTCTCTCTCTCTCTCTCTCTCTCTGTCTCTCTCTCTCTCTCTCTCTCTCTGTCTCTATCTCTCTGATACACAGCCAATATACATGATCAACACATTAACACAGAACACACACACACATACACACAAACACACACACACACACACACACACACACACACACACACACACACACACACACACACACACAAACACACTCACACCCTCACACTCACTAACTCCTGGGGCCAATTAGTCAAGTTGAAATGTCTTCATTTTTCATTTGAGTGTTCAATGATCAGTATAATTGGAATTAATAGGCCAATTTTGTTCAGCAGATATGGGGAGCTTTTTTGGCACTTGTTTGGAGCACCCTCACAGTTGGTTTACGGGGGCGGGAACCATGAAAACAAGGTCCTCATTAACGGGGTCAATTATGCTGGAGACACGTCACCTTAGTAATCCTTCCCTGTCTGCCGCAATAAAGATGCTTTGGTATGTTGACTGCATCAAATGATGTCATTGCTGACGTTAAACTCCAAACCCTGCTTTTCATATATTATACTACTCTATTCTATTACTTCCTATTACTTTCTATGAGACCTGCATTCATTATTCACTGGCATCCCATAATAAGAGAGCACAGCTTTGATGATGTAGTTAACCTCCTAAATGGCTGTTTTAATTGGGATATTTCATCTGGTTTTGCACACCTGTACCTCCGTGTAATGATGAGGTAAATTAAATCTTTAATAAATCAGTGATTTACTTTCCCCATTCCAGTTTCAACTCACGTTAATGTTTTCTGTTTCAACATGGATGTACTCTCTATGTAGGGGGTTTAAATTGCTTGGTCTTGGTGTTTTAATATTTGGAGGTAGTTAACACATTTTGATGATCTCTATTCTAATATGAATATATGTGGGGATAGTTAACAAGCTTATGTTGTCTTGTCGGTTTGGATGCAAGCTCACTTACATTGTCTCTGTTTTAATATTCTATATTTAGATGAAGCTGGCAATTAGTCTATGCATTAGTGTAAGTACTGTTACATAAATGCTCTATGTTATAATTTTATGTTCTAAATGAATCAATTATTTATTTATTAGTAATCTGATAGAGGAAGTTAAACACGTCACAGGACCCACCGGGCCTAACGTATTATTTCAAACTAGGGTTAAGGGTTAGCGTAACATGTACTTCTTTCAATGTTAAAACAGATAGCAGATGGCGATGAATCTGCTTCCTTGTCACCAGGGTCTAGCAGAAGCTTTTTTTCTTTCTTTTCTTTTCATTAGAATGATTTTACTATATATAAGTACGCTTTCTTTTTCCAAACCACGACACAGCACACAATTTGGTTTTGTAACACACCTTTTGAAGGGCGTGAATATTTTGTTTGTTTCCCCTCCTCCAGTTCTTTACACCATATTTTGTTAACTCTGTGCTAGTGCCGATTGTGTGTGTGAATCTCCATTTTTCTCCCACATACAGTGTTATTAATAGACCTCTCCTTCACAGGCCATGAAACACTTGCCCATCTGCTGCTGTGATGTCATGGCGGCGTTGCCTGTGTCCAAGGTTGCAACTCCTCATCAACGTTTAAAGACAACCCCATACCCCCACCCTTCTATTGCTTGGCTCTTGACGTCTGACATGCAGACTCTGGTGTTCATTGTCAAGTCACCACTGACTTTGGCTTTTGGCTTAAATAGATGCAACCAGGTGTCCCGCAGCACTCCCAAGCCAGCATCATAATAGGGGGGGGGGGGGGGGGAGTAGCAAGTGATTTGGAAGTGGAAGTGTAGCTGTTGTCCAAACAGCCTTGGGAATTAATCAAACCACCGTATGTGGATTGTTCTGGAATAGTTCTATAATGCTGTTGGTTGTTTATATTTTGATGTGATAGTTAAGGTACAAAGCAGTTCTGGAACCTAGGAGGTTCCAGAATTCCTAACATTCTGGAATGGCCAGAAGGTTCTGGAATGTCAGGGAATACTGGAATGCCTGAGCTTGCAGGAGTGTCAGAAATACATAGACACAGTGGAAGGAACAGATGGTGTCAGATGCATTCTGGGATACTAGAACCCAGGGTATCATGGTGACCTGCATTGTAGGAAGCTGTGCTGCCATTGTCTGGTACCGAGTGATACTCCACACACAGACACATATACGTCCATATCTAAATATACACACACACATAAACACGTACACAAAAACACATGTACACGCAAACCTCCACATGCACACACACACACACACACACACACACGTTCACTGCGATCTCTCTCTCTCTCTCTCTCTCTCTCTTTCTCTCTTTCTCTCTTCCACAGATCCATGTGTTTTATTCCTCTCATGCACTCAAAACACTCTTACTTCCACATGGGCACACTCAGCACATAAATAAGACCAACTCGTTCCATCTTTTGTCTCACTCACTCCATTGTAACACACTGGCCAACTATCTGCAGGGGTAGGGGTACCCCCACTGTCTTCCGGTCCTAAACCTGCCTTCATCTCCCCCCGGTGAACCAACAGATACAGACGTTGGCTAGAGGATGACATCAGGCCTCTTCAACACTATTCTAAGGTCTTCTTCTCCTCCCTGCTCACCACTGAAGGCCAGCCAACTGAATCACATGGTATATTTATACTCTGAAAGGGCAGTAAATAGTGCTGACATTTAGAAACAACACGCAATATGAATGGAAAATTTGTTTTTAAATACAATAAACCCAAATCTGGAATCACCTGGGGGAGGGATGCTTTTAATTTCATCGTGTGTGTATGTGTGTGTCGTTGGTTGTGTGTATGTGTGTGTCGGTGTGTGTGTATGTGTGTGTGTGTGTGTGTATATGTGTGTCGGTGTGTGTGTAAATGTGTGTGTGTATGTGTGTGTGTGTGTGTTTGTGTTGGTGTATGCGTGTGTATTTGCATGTGTGTTTGTGTGTCTATCTGTGAGCGACCTAGTTAGTCAGCCTAAAGCAAAGACAGAACTAACACCCTCTGTGCGTCTGTGTGAGAGTGTGTGTGTGTATGAGAGTGTGCGTTTGTGTGTTGCCTCTCTCTGAGCGCTGTGTCATGCTTCCGATTGGGCTCCTTCCTATTTCGTGCCCGGTGTGTCACTCCTGTCGGTGGGTGATTTGCAATTCTGCGGAAGGCTGATAGGCGACGTGACAATCTATCTCTCCTTCTCTCTCTCCCCCCTAGGGGGGAAGGCTCCGGTGTTCCCGCCAAGCCCTCCCTCCCTCCACTTGATCAGCCGCGGCGTGCTTATCAAGCTCACCTGCTTCTTTGAGCTCCGAGTTTTGCAATTCAGAGAAGCCCGAGAGAGGGTTCACTCGGGGACTCGAGGAGTTACTTCACTGTCACGCTGTGTTCTATCTTTCTCTCGCTTTCTCACTCTCTCTATCTCTCTATCTCTCTCTCTCTGTTGTTCACACTGTTTCTCTCTCTTGCTCTATATATATATATACACATATATCTCTCTGTTTATCTCTCTCTTGTGATGCAGTTAAAACATTCTAAGAACTGTTTCAGTCCTTTTAAGTTTTTTCCCCCTTTCTATTCAGTGGCTGCCTTCATCGACACTCCTCTGACAGAGGATGATAAACAAACAGTAACTTTCACTCAGCGTTGTGTCTGGTTCTCTTTCACCCACTCTCTTTCTTTTATTCCCCTTCTATCTCAACGCTGTCCTGGGCGTCAAGTTTGTGTTCGAGGTCTTGTTATGTGATGAATGAAGGAGATTCAAGTGAAGGGAAAACGTTGAGTCAAAGCAGATGGGTGTAGAGCACCGTTCTTTGCCCACGCTCTAAACCAATGAGTGGTTTGTCTCAAGCTTTGGTTGAAATATTGTGGGAAGAAATTTATTCAACTGCCGTTTTCTTTTTGGGGGGGGGGGGGGGGGGGGGGGGTGTTGATGACAGTTTGAGCCTGTATATCAACATCTAAATAGAATGTCAGCCAGTTGTTTTATACATCTTAGGAAATGAAATCAGGGCTGTGTGAATCTGTCAACGCGACACATACTGTTAAAATAAGCCACTGTGTAATGTTTTATGTTGATGTTTGTTATGACTATCTTCAAGAGCTATTTCTATACTCTAATACCACTGGTTAATGCTGTGGCTTCTCCATCAATGGGTGATGAAATGGGCAGGGTTTAGTTTAGCTTGCAAATGGAGCCTGCAATGAAATAATCTGGACCTAGATTTGACTCTTTACAAATATGGATGCAAAGTTTTCCTCTACATCAGTGGTTTTGTGAAAACAAGATATATACCCAGTATGTCTTCAGGCCGTGTCTGTTTCATTTGATGACTACTGAAAGGGGTAATACTGCATTGATTGAAAATGTCAAGTATATCAATTTGTCGATATGGTAATGATAATCTATTGCAATTTTAAAGTCTAGAAATTCCACTTGTTGTGTCCTCATCAGGAACCTCTCCTACACGCGCATACACACCCGTGCACAACGTCAAAAGGTTTGTGCGTGTATGAACACTTCAAGCTCATCCTCTCACCTTCATGCATGAGATCGGGGAGGCAGTCGTTGCGACACACCCACCACGCCGCAAACCGTCATCGTTGTCTATGTGACACAGCGCCCTTACTTTGAAAGTGCGGTGGTCATAAATATAAATGACAGCATTAATAAATGATGACCTCTTATTTCAATGCCTTATTATACATGCAAATAGGTTTAAAGGGGTGATCCCTCTAATATTCAAAGTGGAATTGTTACGCGCCCGGCAACCTGGCGTCATTAATATTTATTATCAACATTGTTTGACTTGCTTCTCCAGTCCGCTGATGACCCCGGACACAAACAGGTTTGGTGCGAGGTTTCATTCATGTGCAAAGTCTATAGAGCAAGGGATTGTCGCCAGGGTCGAAAGGTCATCGTGCATTGGCTGTCACACGGCTGTAGTCTGAATATCAACACAACTCGTCAGATAGCTATCGTATTAATGTTAGGTTTGAAAGGACGTTTAATAAATGTTCCCAGCATGACTTGTATTTGCATATACTGTTGAGCAATATTCCAGGTTGGTGTTCAGAATCAGCAGGGAATTTATTAAAGTCCAAATAAATACAGAAATATGGAAACGATTTTGATTGAAACAATTAGATTTGCATATGCCGTTTTTATTCCGTGCTCCATTTGGGTTAATTGTAACCAGTGAAAAAGGGCACGTTCATATTATGTGCATACTATGAGTATACAAATGGAAATTTTACTTTTCAGGAAACAACCTTTAACAACATTTATTTTCTAGGCCCTTAAAAAAAGGACTACATGTCATGAATCCAGCACCTTGAGCCTGTTTTGCCATTGTTTTGTTTATTCCTCTATCCTGAAGTCCAATTTTCCTGAGTTTCCTGAACACATCCCGGCTGATTCTCAAACTACATTCACCTGCTGCAATCTGCACACCTTGTCCTGATCATCACCTCTGCACTATTTAAGCCATGACCTGACATCCGTTCCCTGCCGGATCGTTAGCGTAACCAGTATGTTTATCTCTTGTATCAAGCTTCAAGTTTTGGAAAGTAGTTGCTGTTTTTGTCTCTGTTTGCCTGTCGCTAATCTGCCGCCTACTCCTCTGTCTACAGTTACTCACCTGGAATGTCACTCACACCTGCCTGGCTGTCTACTTCACTGCAGCATTGTTGGATCAGCACAAAGACCTCCAGCCTTCCAGCCTCACCCACTCCCGACCAACATTTGAAATTCAGTTTCCAAATAAATACTCACCTTGTAAATTCTAACTTACCTCGCCCTGGTCTGCTTTTGGGTTCCTGCACTAGACAAATCGTGACACTACAAAAATGAACAGGTCAATTCAAAACACTCGTAGGCCGCATTTGACATATGAATGCATATGTACAAGAAACATTGTATTGATAACTAATTGTAGGTTATTGTAGCATTTGAATACAAGTTACAGTTTCTCTCACATTATATGCATGTCTGTTCACTCCTAGATCATTTGCCTTTCTGTTTGCCAACACCACAGTATGCAAATGTTTTAACAGCCCTAGAAAAGTGTTTAAAATATGCTATATTCCTTCTTTAGAGCTTGTTGTCTAGCAACAGGAGGGTTGCTAGTTCAAAGCCAGGCTCCCCCCACTGCTCTTGACAAGCGGGTATGATGCCTTGCTTAGGAGGGAACACGGCTGTGATGTGTGTGTGTGTGTAGGTGAACACCAGGCATTAACCACTAAAAAAGATATAGTGTTTTGACTAGCTGTGTCAGAGCTAGTAAAGCGCTACATTATTTATAACAGTCAATTTACCCGTAATGACTACAGAGCAGAACCAGGCGGATCAGGAGAGGCCACAGCCGAGGAAGCTGTTCTCACAGAGCGGTTGGGGTGTCCCTCTGCCTTCGTGCTCAACACACAAATCAGAGTTAAGGTCGTCCACGGTTCAGACATTTATTTGATATGCAAGAAGGTCTGGTAATCAGGAAGATCAGAGGAGAGTCAAGCTCAGAGGTGCTGCTTAAGCGAAACACAACCAATTTTAAAACTACTGAAGCACATTTCTTTGTAAGAAATCATCTCACAATCTACAAAATGGTACAAAATACCACCGGGAAATAAGGAGGTAAATATACTGTGTCCTTGAAGACCCATTCCGAATATAACAGCAACTGCATTAAAAATCAACGCTTTCACAAGGGCTTGTCCCTATTTTGCATCTCTGATGTCAACTCTGACTTTTAAGTAAAATTCTCTCTGTCTCTCTTTTCTTAATTTTCAATGGTGCC
Organism: Lota lota; assembly: GCA_026745465.1. Lineage (NCBI taxonomy): Eukaryota > Metazoa > Chordata > Actinopteri > Gadiformes > Lotidae > Lota > Lota lota. Next base: position 2,883,341 of record JACYXH010000765.1, read on the forward strand.
AGAATGTGAAAAGGCAACAATAAAAACACTGTCATCGCACCAATTAACCAAAGGGATACAGATAACTCCATACTTTCTCCGGATGGAGAGTAAACTTCTCAAGATGCCAGAAATATCCTTCAGATACGTCACTCTTTTGAGTTGCACATCTGGAGCAGTCCTTCAACTTGACGCCAAACGACGTAGATGTATCACCTGGACCAGAAATAAATTATATCTACATCTATATATACAGAGAGAGAGAGAGAGAGAGAGAGAGAGAGAGAGAGAGAGAGAGAGAGAGAGAGAGAGAGAAATTACTGCAGGTAATTTATGAGTCAGTCAATTTAGTGTCAATTTATTGTGTCCATTGGATTTTAAACTTAACATGATAGTTTACATCACCACAGATGCTGTCAAAGACACACCATGCTGCTCAAGAATTGTTGGTGATTGATCAAAGACCGCTTGTGTTAAAAACCAAATACCTTCCTAAAGTAGTACTGTAGATAGATAGATAGATATATTATGCCCCACTACAAACATTACATTTGTTGTAGTACTAATGCACTTTTCTTGCTTTCTTGTTTTTGATCAAATCCAGTATTTCATGTTTAAAAGCATTTGTACTTTCCAAAATCATAAATTGTGTGCAGCACTAACATCTATTTATAAGCACTAACAATTTACTACAAATTGTTAAATGTGACACTGAGTCAGAATTTTCAGAAGCCGTGTAATCAAAAGTATCACTCTGATGTTGGATAGCAGTCACTGTCCATCTCTAAAACGTTAACTGTGATATGTTTAACGACAAACACGCTAAAAGTGTCGGTAAAACAAAATGGCTGTTGAGAATGCTGTTGTAAATAAATGGGCATTTGACCGTTTTTCAAATGTTTCACATGAATAAAAAGAATACAAGGTACTCTCGGGAATTGGAGGACATTTACAAGGGAATGTTGAAACCTTTCAAAAATGTCTATAACTCATAAAAACGAACTACAGCCCTTCTGGAAACATCTTCTAAAATGAACGTTTATTTTGTGTGATACCTCTCCCATCGCCCTATACCGTTGTGAGTGTGGATCCAAACTCCATCCACTTTTATTGATTTGGCCGCCTTTCTTCTCCGTGTGCGTGTACTCTCAGAAACCATTATTACTTTTTACAGTAGTTTTATGCTCCTCTGGGGGCTTCTCACCAATTGCTTGCTTTGTCTGCCATTAAAAAGCCACCAAAGTGCTGTGCTGCTGTGGGGAGCACCATTTTGTCTGTTCTCTACCTGCCCACTACCCCTTTATGCTCATATTTCTTCAATACACACAGACAAACACACAAACACACGAACACACACAGGCAGGCACACACACACACAAAAGCACACTCTACCACACACCGTGCAACAAGTATAGTACATGCATACAAATACACATAGTCACACACTTACAACACACATGCATCCACACAACCCATACATGCAAATCAACAAACGCACACATATACACAAACACAGGCATATACACACACAAACATATACTGTATATTCACTCACACACATACCTTGATATACACAAAAACTCAGAGCTAGTGCACTGACATGGACCCACAACGCAGACTCACACACTGTTAAAGACACTGAAATGCATAAAATATGAACACCTGTTTTTGCTCTTGCAGTTCACACCCTCCTGCGAGGTAAAACGCTGGCTTTTGCTTCCGCCTCAGAAGCAAACGCAGACTTCCCAAACAACCCTCACAAGCCCCTCACAGCCAACCTCCCAGCACAAATCCTCATAGCCTGAATTATTTATGGTCATGTGTGTGTGTTCATGTTTATCTATGAGTGTGTGTATGTAAATGTGTACGTGTATGTGTGAGAGGACATGCATCCAAGTAAGTTTGTGTATGTGCGTGGGTATGTGTGTCTGTGTGTGTGTTTGTGCATGTGTGTGAGTGTGTGTTTGTGTGTGTGTGTGCACGTGTGCATGTTTACATGTGTGCTTGTATCTGTGTTTATTGACACGCACATGTGTGAGGGGGAGTGTGTGTGTGTGTTCATGTTTATTTGTATGTTGACTTGGCACGTTTGTGTGTATGTGTGTGTATATGTGTGCCTGCACTTCAGGCATTTGGTCCGGTTTAATGTGCTTGTGGATAGGGGTCCCCGTGGAGGTTAGTGGTTGAGGGTCAGCTATTGCAGCGAGAGGTTGTCGTCAGTGATTCTCCCGCCACAATTACTGCGCGTGCTGCAGAATGATTGCCATAAACCATTTATAACCGCATGCTGCGGCACATTAGTGGCCACATGCAGCTTGCCGTGTGGCACTCAGCTCTATAGATTTCCAATAACTCTCTCTCTCTCTCTCTCTCTCTCTCTCTCTCTCTCTCGGAAACATTCATTCAGCAAAGGGATCAACTAAACGGCAGGGAGTTCTGCTGACACGGCAGCTGTGTTTGCTACATGCATGCAGTAAACGGCACGGACTCTATGTGTGTGTCAAATATCTATTGTAAACTACAGCAACAATCAACTACATATGAATAGTAGACAAAATAGACTGCATATGCACTATAGGACCTACAGATTATGAACGACATATGCACAGAATACATTAGGAATGACATACTTACACTGAACAGTAAAAACAAATGTGTACAGTTTACAGTGTAATTGTATCTATCCTGTGTGAAAGTTGCATTCATCAAATGTGAAATAATGTATGAGGACTTAAAACACATCCTTAAATATGTTTTTTCTTTCAATCATCCATCCATTAGTTCATTGTTGAACCTGTTCATTCTTCGATGCAGCCTACTGTTGCACAAACTAAAAAAAAGCATATTGAGGGAGCCAACAAACTAAGTTTTCCTTTTACTCATTATATTTATTATTCATTTCTCACCTTGCTCCTCTCCCCTTCCTTCTCTCATCCGCCCATCTCGCCCATTACAAAGCGTGCCCGTTGCATATGGGACGTGTTATTCTCAGTTCATCTGGATGTGCAGATGATGAGAGACACTAACAATGTCCTAATTGGCCCTGGGGGTAGCCAGTCAGCACGCTGCGCTGAGTGGGGACTTTGAGGCTGTTTTGCGGGAGACATCCCCTGTCCCTTCTCCCCTTAATAAGGAAGAAGATTTGAAGAGTTGTTAACAAACGCCTTTTGTCCTTTGGGATCTGCCCCTGGTGTGTTTGTGTGTGTGTGTGTGTGTGTGTGTGTGTGTGTGTGTGTGTGTGTGTGTGTACATGTGATGGAATGGGTATGTGCATGTGTTTGTGCACATATATGTGTGTTTGTGTGTCTGGTTGGCGGGTCCATCCATCAAGGGAACGCTGGCAAATGTCTTCCCAGCATGCAGTCTGTCTCTTTGTGCGGAACGCGCTAAATGAGTGATCACATCCTCAGTCTGGGAGAACAGTGTTTCTGTCCTTTGATGGATGTCAATAAGATGATGGAAACCACGCCAGGCCACCCGCGTCTGCACGTCGCTTTGGAGCGGGAATCCAACACAACACAAGCAGGGAGACACGGCGATTGCTCTTGTTGCCGTTGTTGTTGTAGTCGTCATTGTTTTTGCTGTTTTTGGGGTATTTGCTGCTGTTGATGCTGTTTCCGTTTTGTGTTGATGTTTCTGAAGTTGTCATGGTTATCGTTGTTGACATCCTGTCCTTTATCCTGTCGTTGTTGTTGTAGGTGTTGTTCTGCAAGCTGCCCCTTGTTGTGGCTCTCCTTGTTGCTAGAAAGTGGTTCTCAAACTATTTGTATTAAAGTGCTAGATATCAAAGATATCATTCACCAGCACAAACATTTTAGGGAGGGAAAACTTAAATTAGGCATTTCGCATCACTCAGGGTGAGTTGATGTGGGAAAGTCATGCAACTCTTTGCTTATTTCTTAGTCGAAAAAGCACAAAGCCAGAGTTGGGTTTGAGCTTGTGCACACAAACAATTTGGTGTTTCTATTCTCCTTTCTTCCTTTTCCAAGTAACCCCTGCAAACCTTCAATGTACGTTCTAGGGGTATGTGTACTCCCATTTGAGAAGCACTGCTGTAGATGCTTGATACTATGCAATGTTGTTGTTGTCATTGTAGTTGCTTTGTTCCTGCATCGGCTGTTGTTGCGACCCTCGTAGCTATAGATGCTGTTGTGGCTGTGGTTTTAGCCTCTGTCATTGTTTTTGTTGTTGCCATGATTGTGGCCAATCTCTCCCGGAGGACCGTATGCATCCCGCCTAGAGCCACCACCGGCAGGCCTATTGGCCTGCCGGTGGTATTTACTTCATCAAAACATGGAGTCTCTTACCCCCAGGAATAGAAGGGGGTTTGATTAGAGGCTTGTTTCAGTGGTCCATTTCCATGAATAGTTTTGCCGATCACTGATGAAGAGATTAATTTCAGAATGTGTCATTTGTTTCCCATTCAATGGCATCTTTGTTTTGAATAAAATGCTGCGTGATATTCCACAGGTTTATTAGGATTTCCAAATCATTTAAGAGCTTAATCCTCCTCACGTTTGTAATGAACACATTATCAATAGAAAGGTTTGATGTGTCTGTTTGTGTGTGTGTGTGTGTGTGTGTGTGTATTTATCTGTATGTTTGTCAGTGTGTGTGTGGTAGTGTATGGAGAACAGGACAAATGTGGTCAGCCAGGAGAACAGTCCAGGAAGTCACACATATGCACACACATACAAACATGCACACTCACACACATGTCGTGCACACACACACACACACA
>JACYXH010000765.1:2893060-2895560 GCA_026745465.1 Lota lota
TTCTTTTATTGTGATATTGTGAGCATGTACCAACGTGTAGATGTGCCTGAGAAATGTAATTGATGATTAAAATGATTGAAACTAGACTGAAACGCGGCATTTGTTTTAGCAGTTGATGTTCTGATTTCCGTTCTTTTCTGTCGTTTGCGGTAGATTGGATTTGCATTTCCTCCAAGCATCTTACTGTACTGTACTGTATGGGAGAGATTATTCAAACTAGGTTTGTTGGACAACTTTGTGTTGAAAACTCTGACCTGTTGCTCTGTGAAGCTTTCCCTCTGTAAGGGCTGAATCTAAATGGTCCTCAATAATCCACATTGACACACTCACTTCCAAGCCTGCCATGTGATTTAGTTTTAACTTTGTGTGTGTGTTTGTGCATGTGTGTTTGTGTGTGTATGTGTGTATGTTCGTGCTGCGTGCAGTGTTGGCTTGTATGTGTGTGTGTGTGTGTGTGTGTCTCATTGTGTCATCATTAAACGTCTCTATTAGGTATTTGTAAATCCCCCTGATAGGTTAGTTCTCCACCTCACTATGTTTTTCATGTCTTTTTATATTTCGTGCGTGTGTGTGTGTCTGTGTCTGTGTCTGTGTCTGTGTCTGTGTATGTGTGTGTGTCAGGTGATTTTTCTCTCTTTGTAAGCATGCTATACTGCTGAATATGCACTCTGCCAACCCACTCTCTCTCTACCCCAGTTCATCACATGGTCTCTCTCTCTCTGTTCAGCCCACCACGTGGAGGCCGGGGTGCATTTTGAGCGTCGCTCATTAATGTCACTACAATATAATTGAGGCAGAATCACAGCTGCGCAAATTACACCTGACCTTTTTGGAAGAGCCCACGCACATGAGACACCTTGCATGTCCCGCCTTGTTTCGATTTTTTCTTCTTTCTTTCTGCTTAACGATTTTCCACCTGCAAGCATTTTGACGAATGTTAGAACATTCTGGAAAGCCTTCTGACATTCCGCCCATTGGACCTGAAGCGGTTAGATAGTGAACCTAGCGTTAGATTCAAATTCACTGAAGCTCATTCGGTCCGGGTGGGGGGTGGGGGGTGGGGGGGGGGCTAGTAACTTTCCTTCTAGCAGCATGTGTGTAGCCATACCCTAGCTAGAATGTGTTCCAGGCTGGCTGTCCTGTGCTGATACCTCACCCCCCCCCCCCCCTCCCCCCGGTGAATGCCAGAAACCCAGGGAGAGTTGGGCGTGTGTGGCGCGGTCCTGCCTCAGGAGGGCTAGTTTTACATACAGATACCACGGAGGTAAAACCCAGTCTCCCCTCCGACCTTAGCAGGGAGCGGAGAGCTGTTTGTGTTGTTGCCCCGTGTTGACGCTGCATGTGTGTGTGTGTGTGTTTGCGTGTGGTGTGGTGCGTGAGTGTGTGTGTGTGTGTTTGCGTGTGGTGTGGTGCGTGTGTGTGTGTGTGTGTGTGGGTGGGTGCACGGATCGTGGCCAGGCTCGGACAACAATGGCGACGAGGATTATATATGACCTTTCCCCTTCCCCCATTCACACCTCGCACAGAACAAATCCAGGAGAGGATTATTATCCTCTGCTCATCCTCTGTTCATGGGCCTTCGTCTGCCTACCAGCTTCACACCTTTTTTTTCATTTTCATCTGTCTTCTCCTTTACATTTTTATCTTGTCCTTTCTTTTATTCTAGAGTAGTAGCATTTTGTATTTGTCTCTGGTCATTTTCTGCCTCTGCATGTCCATCTCCCTTAGTTGCTCATACTTCTTTGTTATCGTCAGGTTTATTGTCTTCCTCCATTCTTCCTTATTATTTGCCTCTCCACATTTCTGTTCCCTGATGATGCTTATAATTCTTATCTTCTCATAAAAGGTCCACATAGTTCTCTCATTCCTTTACTGTTCTGTCACATACAGAACGCATCTCACCATCTATTGGCTGTTGGAGAAGGAGATAAAACACAAGATGATTTATGTCTGTCATGTATTCCTATTGATTTTGGGCTTAGTGAAACGTCCTAGATGTGTGATAGTAATCCAACCACACATCACAGCCAGTGAAACCGTCCCTACAGGCGTACATGATGGATCTATTTGCCCAATATCACAATTGGCTTTTGTTCTGGATTTTTCTGGAATCAGGCCCAGCATATTAAGCACTGCCCTACGATATCATCTTTTTGCTTTCATATTATTTGTCCTAGGACATCTTTTGGTGTAGTGCGATATTTGACTGAAAGTTGAGTTTGACTTATTTGAAAAACATTTTTGTGCATACTCATATGCAAAATGGACTCGGACCTGGACAAGCAATTGTAGGGGTCAGTGGGTTACCCGCGGGAACCATTGGACATCCAGGTATTCTAACAATCTCCAGTGGAGGACATAAGAAGCACCGGCGTACACCAGAACAAAAGGATACGAGAAGCATGCGAATGTTGAAAATGATTTAATGGAGGCTTTTTCTCTATCTCCCACTGTTATACCGCATCTCTCCCTCCCTCTCTCTCTCTCTCTCTCTCTGTCT
>JACYXH010000765.1:2898060-2908060 GCA_026745465.1 Lota lota
GTATGAAATCAAATCTGCAGCGCTCCTTCTAATAACCGCCGCAGTCTTAATGGATTAGAGTGATTGGGGCTCACCATTAACTGGTGCTGCCAGCTTCTTTACAGCCATCCAAAAACATAGAAAAACCCCTTTTTTTTATTAAAATAAATAATATATATATATGTCAAAGAATAACAGGGCAAGAAAATTCTCCTGATTAATCCAATCTGTGGAAAGTGTGCATCTGGTATGGTAGGAAACTGTGGAATAAGTGTAAACAGATTGTGAACATAGAAAAACGACAGGAACTGTAAATTGTCCATTGAAAGAAAAAAGAAAGGACAAAAAAGCACTAAACAAAAAAAGAAATCCTCTTTTGGCCTAGGGTCTTTTTTTCCCGGGCCTACAGAGCTCCTGGCAGGGTTAACACTATTTCAGAGATAAGTTTAGAAATGCTCCACTTGCCTGCAGCAATGTATACTGCTCGAGTTTTCCCAGTTCCTGCCAATGTCTTCAGACTGCAATATATCTGAATGATATTTAGCCTGCAGTCGGAGGCCCGAGTTACGTTTGGTGCCAACGTCGCCCACGCTCTCTGTGAGCATCAATCTAGTGGCTGATGGTGTCTCCACGAGGAACCATGCCTTTAGAGTCTAGGCTCCACAGGACAGCGGCTTCAGAAAACACTCATTCTTATTTTAAAGGGTTTTGGCACCTCACTGTCATGATTTTGAAACCTGAAGAACTGATACTTAAGTTTCTAGACCTAGTTTACAATCTTATACAGCCCTATACAGCGTACCTGGAGTCCATACACGTCGCCTTAAGGCCTAAGTACGAAATGTCTATATGAAGACGGAGTAAACCAATATAAATAATACGCTGAAGGCAAGCTACAGCCATGACAGTGATTTGGACAGGATTTATGAAAGGATCATACTATAAGCTCACCCTTTTCAGTGATGTTCCCCACGTATCTGTTTTTCAGGTCATGAATGCATACAAATTGCATTACAATTCACTCTACCGTTCACTACTAAACAACTATTCAATACAAACCATTTCTTAAGAAACATTCCCAAGAATAAAAATAGGATAAAAAAAAAAGCATTTATTCAAAATATTTTACCACCAGGATGTGAGGATGATTTCCAAGCAATTACAAATACATATAAACCATTTGTGACATCACAATGGGAGTGTCATCCCATATGTATGTTAGATATTATATGTCAACCTTCCTGCCCAGTGGACTGTACCAACTATTATGTGAACTAGGCGGATCTGCTCCGGCTGACCTGCTTGCCTTGGCTCTCTCTTGACTAATCATTAAATAATAATCATTACAGAACTTAGAGAAAGCAGAACACCAGTTCACTCTCGGGGTCTTGATGAACAGCCGCGTCGTTTCTTGGGGGCCCCCCCGTGTTATCAGTCAGTCTGAGGGCCCAGACAGCACTGAGGGACAGCAGTCCACATGTCAAGATTGCAATAGTTCTTTCCATTCAGTTGACAATGACCATGGTGTCATGTGTTCCTACGTTGTAAAAGAAAGCCAGAACACCCAACTGTGCATTTACATTTGGATCACAATCATTCACCATCAGGCTGGCGTATCCAAAGGGACATACATATGCGGGTGAGAATTAAGAAATGCACAATCAACACTGGATCGATGAAAAATGTAAGCGCTGAACTCTTGAAAGAATGACTGTAATTTCGCTGTGAGTAATAGATGTCTGATTTCTAAGCAAAACAACATTTTCACTGCGCTCTGCCGGTTTTATGCATTAAAATGTGAAAATCCATGGCAGCAGCTCCCAGTAAGATCTAATGCACTTTTACTTTACCCTGTTCAATTTCAAAATAAAAATGTATTTTACTGCTATTGTTTACCACGCTTCAGGGCAGACTAATAGAACACTGCACATCCATCAGCGTTTGTTTTCCCTGACCCAGAAGAATGCCCAGGCTAATGGAATAAGGACGCGCGTTTTGATGTGCTTATCAGCGACACGGCTAATGTAGGCGTATGTCCTCCCCCCCAAAAAAAATCTCCATTTCCCAAAAACAAAATACAAAAACATCGGGGGCCACAGTGGTCATTTCAAACGGCGGTCCTGGGCTGTATCTTTTTCCCTCCACATCCGCCCCCGTCGCCTCAGCCCCGCCGCGACTCTACCTGCTGCACTGCTGGCCGAGATTTGCTTTTGATCCTTTTAGTGCTGTAATCCGCTTCAGCAAACAACCTCTCACTGTTCGCTTACCGTAAGCTGTTTTCCATCTGATGGCTCGATAACGCTTGTAAATTGGAAACTAATCCTAAAAGGGTTTGTTTTCTAAGTCTGCAATCTGGTTCTTTCACCCGCCCCCCTCTTTTTCCCTCTCTCACTCCCTTTTTATCACTCTCTTTCGTTCTAACAAAGTTTGGCCATCAGTTGGCACCTATTTGTTATGAACTAAATAAAAACACTCACCCTGTGTTCCCTCTGGAAGTGAGGATATCTGTGCACATTTGCAAAACCCATTCAACTATAGGTTTTTAATGATATACAATTTAAGGTATTTTCCAAATACATTGCTTATACATCACCGGTGATTTATGTGTTTTCTTAAGCGTTGAGCTATGTGCTCTTTCCATCAGCTATGCAGAAGCCATCTACCTTGCGGCTCTCCGTTTGACCACATCGTCGTTTCATATTTTTTTAGCGCACCGCTGCCACGCTTGCCTGTCGCCAACATCACCAACACTTATTAACCCCCAATTTTCAACCCATAATTCACAGCAAGAGGCCTCAGGGGCTTTCACCTTCAGACCTACCGCTCGGTTATGCTAGGCTAACGGAGCCCAGGTTCTGGTACCAGCTCGAACTGGCAGACCACTGCCAAAGTAAATGGTTGATTATTACAGTTTATCACAGAGCTATATACAGAGGGGGGCCTTCAAGATCCAACTCAATCACGTTGCAGTTCGCCAATAAATGCAGTCAAATTGAACGAAACTAGCGAAAGACAAACCAGAGTGACTTTGATGATTCAAACTGTAGCATGGGAATTACTGGAATTTAATTTACTGAGATTGAGCCAAAAGAAAGGAAAGAAAAATCACTTAGCCTTTCCAAATAAAATGGTTTCAATCTTGAATGGGGATTGGATGAAACGTTTTCTTTGTATGACTGGATTAATCTGTCCTGTGCTGCCTTAATGACAGTTAAGATATGAGAAGAACATCAGGTACAGTTTTAAAGACCTGATTAATCGCAGTTAATTAAGTGATTCATCGGTGGATCAAATTACACACAATGGTTTATTATGAACAGTATATCTTTCTACTTGGACAGAAATATTATTTACCATTATCAATAGCAGACTTAATCATTTGTGAATAATAAATGAATGATACAATGACAGAGATTTAACTTCAATCATCTCTGTTAACATAAACAAAATGCATAACATTCGAGGCTTACTCTGGGTATGCTGTTGCTGGTACATGACTGGAGTGGATGCGTTTGAATACATTGAGATATTGGTTTACACCCATCAGATCTAAAGAACCGAGCAGCGTCAACAGGAATGGAACAAGAAGAAGAGCACGACATCAAAGCGTTGTTCGTGAATGGCATCCTTGAAGCTGTTAGCTGCTTGAAAGTGTCTGCTTGTTGCACAATGAAAGCATTCATCTGGAGAACCACCTAGCACACAAAACAAAACAGAGGTTTTATAAAACGTTTAACACCCCCTAACACCGCCTACTGTATGCTGCGGTATGCATTGCTTTCATCTTCTCTAACCAATTGTCCTCTTTCGCACCGTCAAATAATCGACTACACCGGGAGCTCTTAGCCCCCGCGTCTCCCCATGCCTCTGACATAACCTACAGCAATTTCCGCCCCGTCTTCCTCCCCCCCTCCCTAACTTTCCCCAATGCAATTACGCGGCAACACCCGATCAATCCTGCCACCGGAGGAAGAGGGTGCGGCTTATGTTTCTAATGTGGCGGCCGCGGCACCTCACAGTGTTACCGTGGCTACGTATTCCTGTGTTTCCTTTTTAGCCCGGGAGATAATGCGATCTTCCTGGCTGCCGGTGATATCTGGAGGCGATGGAGCCCGTTGCTGACGGATCCCCTCTGACTCCCCTAACTCAATAGAAATTTGATTGTGTTTTTTGTTTTTGTTTTGTTCTCCTGCTGTTTCAGAGGGCAGCATAGGGATAAATGGGTAGGAAACACAATCACACACACACACACATACACACACACACACACACACACACACACACACACACACACTTTTGAAGTGTGCACTATTAGGCCTACACACACACACAGATACACACACTCATGCGGGTGCACGCAACCTCACATACGCACACACACACACACACTAATGCAGGTGTACACACACTCTCAGACACACATACACAGACACACATACATGTACTCACACAAACAAGCACGCACCCATGCACGCGCAGGCAGACGCACACACACACACACACACACACACACACACACACACAAACTCTCTCTCACACACACACACGCTCAAACTCAAACACCCTACATCAGGCCATCACATCAGGCCCACACACAAAGACCATCATAAAAGTTTGATCGTTTTTTTATGTGTTCCCGGTCCCGTGAGCTGGCCCAAATTGTAGGATCACAATCTCTCTTTTGTCGCGCTCCTATTGTTGCCATGTCCGCTGGCCTCCTCAGGGGCACCAAAAATATACCATCTGACCCAATTCCACCCCGCCATCTTCCTTCATACTGCGACGTCTCCTCACACGGGATGCTCTGCCCTGCAACAAACCAGCCAAACCCGAGTGGGCCCACAGAACAGCAGGGCAATCCTCCTGTCATCCCCCTTTGGCCAAACACTCAAAGAATAAAAAGCCAGGACTGTTTTGCTCATGCTCTGCACTGAACAGAGAGAGAAAGGAGGAGGAAGGGGTGCAACTTGGAAGCAGAGAGGCAAAGGAAATTATATACATTTACACTGAGGCCTGGCATATGCTTGCGGCATCTGTTTTCTGTGTGTCTATGTGCGGGTGCATGTGTCTGTGTTTGTTAGGCATGCCGTTTGGTGTTTTGTGCGTGTGCGTGTCTGTCTGTGGCAATGTGTGTGTGTGTGTGTGTGTGTGTGTGTGTGTGGTTGTGTGTATTTGCATGATATGTGTGGCTGCATTCCAGTTCCAGAAAAGATGGGAGTAAAATATATCCTCACTTTCCCTCTGAACCAGGACTGTTGGTCAGACCGAGAGGGAGAGAGAGATAAAAAGAGAGAGAGAGAGTAAAGTACCGCAAAACCCGGAATGGCGGATTCCTTTCCTTCTGGGAAATGAAAAGCGAGTGTTGTGTTTGTCTGAGTCTGAGCTTGGCTTCAAGCCGCATTAACCCCCAGACGTCTGCTCTGGTTTTTCAGGTGTCCAAGGCTTCTAAAGAATAAATAAAATCAACAACAACACAAGCTAAGTAGTGTTTTCAAGAGACGGTATGCACCTCCTCCAAATTCATCGTCCTCCGCCTCTTTTGTTCACAAAAGCAAGACAGACGAGACATTCAAAAGACCCCGCCATCCACACGTCCTCTCCTCCTCACACCCTTACCTGATCGTGTCTTCTTTTGCTTTAGTCTGTTTTAGCCCGTTTTTCGTTCTTTATGCTTGTTTGAGACGGCTGCGGGCATGCCGTTTATCAACACTGTGCTGACAGAGGGGAGAGCGAGAGAGAGAGAGAGAGAGAGAGAGAGAGAGAGAGAGAGAGAGAGAGAGAGAGAGAGAGAGAGAGAGAGAGGGATAGAAAAACAGAGTTTTAAATAGAGAGATGGAGAGACAGTGAGAGACAGCGAGGGAGCGCTAAAGCAGACCACAATGCTTAGTCAAAGCACTAATCCTCCAGGAAAACTCCAGCACCCATTAGAATTACCTTTTTTTGTTTTTTATTCTCCTAGTAGATTGGATATTAGGCGATTCACAATGCTGGCTGCTTTGTGTTTTGTTACATACTGATTTATACATTGGAAGGATTATTCAAAAGTAATTTAAAGTAGTCTGGAGCACTTGCCAACGCACGCACATATATTGTTTATCGTGCACTTTGTCTCAAAAGGCTTGAAATTGCTCAGAGATAAGACAAATGTCTTATCAGTGAGCAATTTCAAGCCTTTTTATTTCTCCTTAATATATCGTCTTCATAATTTACTAATAATATGTATGCACCGAACAATGAACAAAATTAATAACAAATCCCATGGACAAAGTATTTAATGAGGGAAACTTCTTTACACTTGGTAGTGAGTCATTCTTATTGAATGTGTTTAAAAAACAACTTGAAGGCACTTTAATTATATAGAAAACCATTAAAAAGTTGTTGATTCATAACCTGTGAACAACAAAACCAATTATTAAAGACCAACTGTGTACTGCTGTCAACAGATTATGTTTTACATACTTTTTTGCAGTTTCTCCTCTTGCCCAGCCGAAACACAAGCAGTCTCTCTCTCTCATGATCTCTCTTTCTTTCTCTTTCTTTCTTTCTCTCTGTCTCTGTCTCTGTCTCTGTCTCTGTCTCTGTCTCTGTCTCTGTCTCTGTCTCTCTCTCTCTCTCTCTCTCTCTCTCTCTCTCTCTCTCTCTCTCTCTCTCTCTCTCTCTCTCTCTCTCTCTCTCTCTCTCAGTCAGTCTCTCTCTCTCAGTCTCTCTCTCTCCCTTTATCCCTCTCTCTGTCTCTCTCTCTCTCTCTGTTTATCACTGACTCTTTCTCTCTCTCTCTACCTCTATTTCTTTATCTCTGGCAAAGTGCTTAATTGCTATTGGGTTATTCTCATCTCCCCTGTACCAACGTGTCTTTGGGAGAATGACCCTTTCAGGCTAATTGCCATAAAATCCAGGAGTTAAGCAATTCTACTGATCGTCAGAAAGGAGAACAAAAGGGTCATGCAATTACACCGTGTTAGAATGAAATGACTTCTCTGGCCCTGGTTGGCGAGACGGTCTGCAGGCAAATTGAGATTTCAGGCGGGCACTGATTATTATTCTATGATATATGCATATCAGTATTAATTAGGGGCAGGTAATTGAGTATTTATGTGTTTTCACCGAAAAGAGAAAGTGTGAAATGATGATGTCTAAGAAAGATCATTTTATTTTCAGTATAAGTATTTATTTTTACATTTTGTCCCTTCATAACTTATTAGTATGGATTTGTGGCCCAGTTGTATATTTGCTCTTGGGTTACAATTACTGTGGAATCATGCCAGATGATAACATATGTATTTGTGTTATTATGCAGTACACACACACACCCACAAGCACACACACACACACACACACACACACACACACACACATACACATACACATACACACACACACACACACACACCAGAGTTACAAAACACAACCACACAACCACACACTCATGACCACTGTCTACCAATAATATAAAAGAACATGTTTATGATGTTCCAGGACCAAAACCCTTGTGTGGACGGAGCACAGTGCCACCTGCGCCTCAGTTCCATCAATACCCTTTCCTCTCCAAGAAAGAGGAGTTCACAGGTTTGATTTGTTTTTTTGTTTTTGTTATTATAGTTCTTCATGGAGGCAGGTGGGGTCTGTGGTCTTTGTAGTAGAGAAGGGGTGCCAGGGGGAGGTCAAGCAAAGACCCCAGGGATAGTGGTCTGTCTGTGTGTGTGTGTGTGTGGGGGGGGGGGGGGGGGGGGGGGGACAGAGATGTTGAGGTTGGATGATGGGTTCTCTCAGGTTTATAAGTGTCCCAGGTGGAGGATGGGGTTAGGTGGGGCGGGGGCGGGGGAGGGGGGGGTGACCAAGAGGTGGAACCCATGAGAATAGTGTTTTGAATGAAGAGAAAAGTTGAAAATAAATACCAGTGAATACCAACTGAAACTGAACTGCAGAGAAACCAGGTTGACAGAAGAACACTGAATAGTGGGCTACACAAAAGGAAACTGGGAAACATCAAAAGAAAACAGGTGAACACAATTAAATAATTAGGACAGGTGACACGATTAACAATAACGAGATGCTGATTGCACAATTATTTGTGGAGTCGCTTATATGCAAAAATATGGATAGGACATAATAGATCATAACTTTTTTTTATGATCTATTATGATAATTTTTCCAGTTCCATGTGTGCGTGAAAAAGAAGACAGAATTATGTTAAACATGGGGGGAACCCCTCTCAGACACACACACATACACACACAGAGACACACACACTCTCTCTCAGTTCTGCTGAGACATTGATTGTGAGGACATGGATAGAGACCCCATCAAATTGACGGAGGAAAATAGGAGGAAATTGAAAAGTGGGTGAATGAGAGCAATAGAGAGAGAGACAGAGAGAGAGAAAGAGAGACATTAAAAGAGGGGGAACCAAGAGTGGGAGTGGGGAAGAGAGAGAGAGAGAGAATAGCATTGCTGAAAGCCAAGACAATAGGGACTTTCCCTCTGGAGAACGGTGTAGCGTCACCATAGCAACAGCCCACAGAGGAGAGAATATTTGTCTAAATGGGCAGCTGTAAAACCTCAAAACCAAGCAAAAAAATCGGGTATTTTTACAACCTGTGCTTCCAAGTTTACAACAAAAAATATTAGTAAAAACGTTGTAACTTTTACTGTAATTTCACAAATTCCATGTCCAATCAAAAGTCTTTGTTGCGAAAGATCCAGACGATAAAAAACAAGTTTTATGAAAATGTGTAAAAGTTGCCAATAATCAATATAGTAAATATTGTTTGTGTCTGTTTCTCTCATGAGCACAGTGTTTTGGTGAAGCTGTACAAACTCATACATTTGACTGCTTCCAAGGGCATATCAACACTCCTATCGCTATGGTGCTCAGTGCACTTGCAGACAAAATCCTTATTCCAGCCAATCAGCACACGGGAGGATCTCTTCTGATTAGCCCCATTCCCTGGGGTGGGATAATTAGGGGAAATCAACTGCTGTGGTGATTTTTTGGAAAGAAAACCTGCATACTTTCATCAGTGGCACATGATTGGGCACCACTGGTTTCTGGGGCTTGGGGGGGTGGGAGGGGGGGGGAGGCGTTTGTGGCGTGAGTACCGTGTCTTGGCACATGGGCAGCCAGGGTGGTTGGTGTTGATTAGTCAGATGTCTTGTATGTGCTGCTGGATGTGGTGCGAAGGCTTTTGAGAGAGTGAATGCGTGGATATGCTGCGGAGCTGTGTTTGTGTGTGTGTGTCAAAAAAAACGTGGACACAAATCACAGAGATATGCCTCCCCATACACACACATACACTCATGCAAACACACACACATGCACACACACACACACACACACACACACATTAAGAGCGATACTGTTAATATTGTTAATATTGTATTCCACATGGCTGGGGTGGGGTGCTGGCGATAACTGCTCTTTGTGGCTACAGCCCAGACTGAAAATAACTAGGATGTCCACAAATACACAAGCCAGATGGATTTTATTTTGAGATAAAGGCCAGGGCATCAATAGAGCCACTGACAATCCTACTGTATTTATCAAATCTATTATTTATTCAATCCATCCACGCTTCATAATCAAATAAAAACAGAAACGAAAAACAGCATAATTTGTTTAGCATGTAATTAGCATTTAACAATATGATGCTAGCAATTGAGGGTTGACCCATTGTAATGCCACACTTTGTTTGCTAGTGTACCCTCTTTGGACTCTTGTCTTCAAGTTCATTGCTAGAAAATAGTTGCATTTGGAACGATACAATTTTGCTTTTGTTTGTTTCCAGATTCTTGCAATCAAGGGTCTTGGGAATAAATTATATAAATAACGATGATGAACAAAAAACTGTTTTTATGGAATAGACATGCGGAAAATGAACGGTGGTTTCTAACCAATATCTGGGAGCTATGGCGATACTTGGCTTTGAGAAAGGGAGGGCAAGGGCTGAAATTTAATTTGTTAGAAACGTCTGACCATCCATCAAACAAGCTTTTCCCATCTCTCTTAGCGTTAGCTTTTTTT
>JACYXH010000765.1:2913060-2943060 GCA_026745465.1 Lota lota
GTGTGTGTGTGTGTGTGTGTGTGTGTGTGTGTGTGTGTGTGTGTTTTTGTAAGGGCAGAGAGACTGTGTTGTAATAATCCAACAGGGACCTATTGTATATTGTCTTTCAATGCATTTATTTCCCTTGTTGAGACTTTCCGGGATTTTACAGGTAGTGGACTTAAATCTGCATTGCGCTGCATATTAAACAAACAAACACACACACACATACACACACACACGCACACACGCAGACAGACACACACACACACACACACACACAGGTCTTCTTTTATGAACAGCAAGGTCTCCTCTAGAAGACAAGGCTTAATTTCCTAATTACATTTAATGCTGCCTTAATCCTTGACCTTAACTACCTGCTCTCTCCTGCAGTCTAACACTCAGATGTGCCCAAACAGAACACGAAAAGACCTTGAACACTGGGATGGTGTTGTGTTCGACATTAATCTGCATTTAGTGCTATGCCAATATTCCTTTACAGAGATAAAATAAAAAGACATGTGGGAATAGACATGTATTTTTATCAAATTAAATCGTGTATGAAATGACAAAGGTCTGATTTGTTTTAGTAAAAAGCAGTTCTTTGTGTGCATAATGTACCAGCTGACATTTTCAATCCTCTCCGCCCAGTGTAACTTCCATGCTTACGTGCTTTATTTATGTGACTTTATGGAGACGCTGTTCTCCTCTCCTCTAGTTTGACCTGAGATGGACGAACCTTGCTCTATTTACACCAGTGTTTATGATCTTGCATGGACAAACTATACCTTGCTATGCACTTCTCTGTCTGTTCCCTCTCCTTATTGTATCTTCAATCTGGAAACATTTTGAAGATTTACAGGCTGCATCTTGCATGCATTTTGTAACTCTTCCCATGGTTGTGCCTCAATCAACATCAGCTCAATGGTTGGCACGAGTGTCCCACTGAAGCTTTTTCAACAGATCAATGTGATGCGTTACACTGAGGTATTTCAAATGACCTTCAAAGTTTGAGTTGCTGTCACGCCGTCCTCTTCTGCATCCTAGCAGCCTTTTAAACCTAATAGACCTTTCTCAGATGAAAGCAATGACATCTCTTAAGTATCCCAGTTGTTGTGCTCTCAACTCCGAGCCCTACAAGATGCTTATATATGCGACCTTGCAACGGTGCTGTATGCATAAATCAAGGCTTTCATGCCGTAAAGTGTTTTTATATTAATCCATTCAAGCGTGTCACGCTTATGAATGTAAAGTCAAAGTGTGGGTAAAGTCAAATGTATGAGTTGAGAGGTTGAGAGGTTAGGCTAAAGAGACGGTGAAGTTTAGGAGGTTACGTTAGGTTAAGGATCTTGGGGACACTAATCCATCATGGGAATGACAACGGTAAAGTCTGTATCATTGCACTACCTTCGACAGCGTCTCTCTCTCTCTCTCTCTCTCTCTCTCTCTCTCTCTCTCTCTCTCTCTCTCTCTCTCTCTCTCTCTCTCTCTCTCTCTCTCTCTCTCTCTCTCTCTCTCTCTCTCTTTCTATTCCCCAACCTCTAGACCTGTTCTTCCTCCGCCCGTCCTTGCAGCTGTGTGCCTGCAGCCCTGTGGTGGGGTGGGGGGTTAGGGTTGAAAGGTGGTGTCGTGAGAGGACATTGGGGCCAGGTGTTGTGAGCTACGCGCCCTGGGCTACAGAAGTCAATCAGAGCCCGGGCGCCACATGGGGCGCTGACTCAGTGGAAAGGTGTGAACAGCCTGTCAAAAATGAAGCAGCCTCCTCGCTATATCCATCATTCACCTATCAACATTACCTTTCTTGCTGTTCTCTCTGTCTTTCTTCCTTTCTTCTCTTTATTTCTTCATTCTTTGTTATTTGTTCCATTGTCGCATTACCTATCAGTGTTTCCTACTTTCTTTCTTTCTGAATGTTTTTCCTATTTCATGATATTTTTCCTTCTTTCTTAATTTAATATTTGTTACCCTTCTTTCTTTGTGTAATTATCTTTCTTAACTTCTTAATTTCCCGATCTCTTTCTTTCCGTTCACTGTTTACTGCACAGTTCTTGATCCATGATCACACTGTGATGGAGTCAAACAGCAAATGGCCAATGACCTAGAGATCTAGAGATGCAGGACTCTTTAAGTCGTCCTCTCTCTCCCTCCCTCTGTCTCCCTCTCACCCCCAGCCCCCTTCCAGGCCTATTGAAGGGTGCTGAGGGTTGCAATTAGAAATGTGATTATGCAGAGAAAATTGTGACCTGATCAAGTGGCTTTTTACAAATGGCCCAACTGGTCATCAATACTGCAGAGAGAAAATATCTCTCCCCGGATTAACGATAACACACAGCAGCAACAGCTCCTGCGGTTATGTGCTCGGTGTGTGTTGCAGTGGTTTTGTGTTGTTTCCGCTACTGCTATTTTTTCAGGCTATTGTACACAAAGGAGAAAAGCAAAAGGTGGGATTTTATTCACCGGCTTTTTAACAAGAACGGAGATTGTGTTTCCACACACACACTACCGCACGCTGCTAATTGACAGTGACTGACGGCCCACGTGCAACCGCGTATCAGGATGTTTACGGGCCATTGCTTGTGCCGTTTGTGGCCACGCGTCATACTTGTTTGCTCGTGGTTTTATTTTTGTGTGTGGCATGGCCTGTGAGGGTTTACTTTTCAACACGTGTGTTGTCCACCCCAGCCACGCCACGCAGCTGTAGAGAGGAATGAGAGTGGAATAGGAGTAAACGACTGGAGGGACAGATGCTTTGCTGGTCTGTTGGTTCTCCGGTGAACCGACTGGCGAGGTGCACTCACTTGTGGTGGATTTCTCAGTCAGTAAACGGAACCCCTCCGTGATGATGACACATCCATTCATTTTTGCGGGCAATGATGAAGCTGATGTGTTTAATGTTCAGCTCACACACGCTCAAATACACACACATTAATGCATGCACAAGAATCCTTACACACAAACAAACTTAAACGCATGCACACAAACAACAACAGCAACGCACTCGCACATGTTTGCATGCACACACTTAAACCCAAAGAACCACATACTCACAAAAGCATAAATAGCGACACTTCCATAGATGCACAATTACATATCCATAAATATATTCAGATCACAGGACAGACAGACACACATGAAGATGAATATGATATATATATATATATATATATATATATATATATATATATATATATATATATATATATACACGTACACCACAAACACGTGGGCACACACACACACACACACACACACACACACACACACACACAGTACCTAACATGTATTGCATTTCCTGTTAAGAATATCAGACAGGAAATGTGAAAGACAGAGTGAGAGAGATAGAGAGAGTGAAAGAGAAAGAAAGGGGTGGGGGAGTGAAAGACAGAGTCTGTGTCAGACTAACAGACTCCAGAGTTATGTGTCGTTATTGTTGTGAAAGATGTCATAGAGCGAGGGTCATGAATCACAGCCGACAGTGGGGGAGGAGATGAGCGTAAATGTGCTACTTGTGGAACAAACGTCAAACTTTCAGAAGCATGCCCATTTACTGATCAATAATACATACGTATGCATTAGTGTTCCACAATTCTGTGTGTGTGTGTTGTGTGTGTGGGAGAGAGAGAGAGAGAATAAGTGCCTGGTCCAATCCATCCTTGTTATACTGGGAATCATGAATCGCTCTCTAACCACCATTATCATCATCCTCTTCATCATCATCACCATCATGAAATGCTTGCAGATTTTTAGATATAGTGTCAAATGTAGTCACTTTTTTGAATCATCATCATCATCATCATTAACACTACTGTGTGTGCATGAGTGTGTGCATTTGCGTTTGTGTGTGTGTGCATGTGCATTTGTGTGTGTGCGCGTGTTGTCGTGTGTGTGTGTGTGTGTGTGTGTCTGTGTCTGTGTTTGTGTGTACATGCGTGTGTGTATGTATATAAATATCAGCCCTGTTTTAAGCGAACTCATCCTCCCCCTCCACACATATCTCTTCCACCACAATCTGCTCTCTGTGTCGGCTCTGTGTGTTTACGCTCAACTAAAAGTCTTCCAGCTGGTAGCCGGGCCTGGATTCACTTTGTAATCCTGGCTCTTTTCGCCGCAGGCCGCACTGCCATTATGTTTTCACACGTTAGCGAGTTCAGCCCCCTCCGATTTCCTCCGTCTCCACAGACGTTTCCTCCGGTTTTGTTGGGGGGGAGAAGGGGGAGGGGGAGAGAGGGGAGAGTGAGTGGACCGGGGGAGCCCATGGGCAGACCACCTGCAAGGCTCCGTCACTCTTCATGTAAATCACTGATCAGCATAGTTACATTCTGTGTGTGTGTGTGTGTGTGTGTGTGTGTGTGTGTGTGTGTGTGTGTGTGTGTGTGTGTGCGTGTTTATACATGTGTGTGTGTCTATATGTGACAGCTGTGTGTACATTTATGTTGTGAATGTGTGGGCGTGTGTGTGTGAATATGCATGTGAATATGCTTTGGGAGTAAAGTGTACAACAAAAAGTAACAAAACTAAATATTATGGGTTTGTTAACTATAGCTTGAGACACTGTTAAATTAGTTGAATGTGTGTGGGTATTTGGACTGACTTTGCTTAACTAAGCTTCATAAATAAAAGTTGGACTGGACCGGACAGGACATGGCAAGGACAGCCATTGTGTTTTATCGTACATATTAAACTGTATATGGAGATGGAGCATCATTCGGCTGAAGACTAAACATGCCCATCAGTTTCAAAGTCATTGGAAGAAGGTGATTTGTGTGGTGTAAAATGGCCGCCATAAAGCTGAACCATGCAAGTTGAGATGTAGATAGCGCATCAGCGCATACCACAGACGCAATGAGCCTCTGGGTTGCTGTGGACACCTATACACACGTACAAAGTATTGTCAAGAATAGAGCATAATAACTGTTTGGGACATACTATTACAGGCTTGCAGTTCATTGGTGCATTGAATGCATGGACAAAATACAAGAGATCTCACAACAACAATAATAATCATCATCAATCATAAGGTTTATAATGGTGACGAATAGTGGTGATGATGTAATTTATGTGTAAATACTTTTTTAGTAGACAAACAAAACTGATTAGAATAGTTTCAAAAACAATATATATATTTTTTTAAATATGAATTGATGAATGAAGAAAGAAATCGATAGATATATACGATATATGTTTAAACATTGCCCTCTTCACAAAAGTTCAAAGAACGACCAATCAATACTCGACAAGACGGATTTCCATTTTACGGCGTACCCTCAGACCGGCCGTTGTCGAGACCTTTCTGCCTGTCTCTGCGCGTGGCTCGTGAATAAACATGCCCGTATAAGGCTGGACCCGGGTGGGGTCAGGGTGACGGTTAAACACACCTACCCCAGCAAGAGTGTTCGAGTAATGGAGGCCCCCCATTACAAGACCCTCACAGGTTTGTTTAACCAGCCTGACCCCCTCTCCCCTTTCAGATAAGCAGGAGGGACGCAGGGTGATAGCCAGGGGGGGGGGGGGGGGGGGGGGTGGGGGGGAGAGAAGGGTTGGGGGGTTGCATGGAGGAGAGAGGTGATGTGAAGATGGCGTGTCAAATTATTTTTACAAGAAATCAGAAACAGACGTGAGAGGTCGGGTTGAGAGAGAGAGAGGGTGTGTGTTTGTGTGATAATATAATCATGTGAGAGTGTGGGTGTGGGTGTGTGTGTGTGCGACTGAGCGCGCAAAGGTGAAGGTGTGCCAGTGTAGGTGTGTGTGTGAAGGTGAGCGTGTATGTGTGAGAGGGTGTGTGTATTTGTGTGTATATATGTGTGTGTGTGTGTGTGTGTGTGTGTGTGTGTGAGTGTACCCTAGGGGAAGTTCATTTTTGAGTGCTTGCATACCTACTCTTCCAGGTTCTAGGGGTGAGAGAGTCCACTGTCATACACAAGGCCGTTATTGTTACATGTTACCTGCACTTGACACGATTTCCTATAATGCGTTTTCTATAATAGCACATGATGATGCATTTTGTATTCATGGTGAAGGCAATGACCGCCATACAATTACGTCAACACACACACACACACACACACACACACACACACACTTCATCCTCAGTTATAGTCACCTTGATATGGCCCTTTGCTCTTCATTCCTACAGAGAAAATTAAAATAGCCTCAGTGCCTTTCTGGAACAGTGACCAATGTGCTTTTACTTTGTCTCATTCACTTTTTACCTCCGCACACCATTGCACTCGGCTCTGTGGACTGTGAAAGTCACCGGTCAGGTCGTGCTGTTAGAGCTAGTAGTTCTGCTACCAGCGTCTCCTGTCGCTAGTGGACCAACCATGCATGGACAATAGACGAGGAACTGCAGGTCACCAAGACAATATCACTATGATAATAGGAATAATATAAACATACAAACATGATTACTAATACTACTAAAGCTACATATACACCACTAATAACAGCAGGAAGAAGAAAACGTAAATAATCTGGCATGTATATTTAAACTATATAGAATATATAAAGAACGTTAATGATATATAAGACTGAATGGTACCTTGCTGAATTTCAAAATATCAAAGTCATATCATTTATGTCCCTGAACTTGTGTGTGTAGAATTTAGTGGCATTCAGTTGATTGCAATCTGCAACATCAGCGCTAGATGCACTTAAATCCTACACACTGCATCTTTAATAAATAAATAAAACACATATGTCGCTCTGTGCTCCATCCACGTGTCCATCTTCAAGAGCAGGGTTTGTTAAAGTGTGATGTCATGCAGATGACACCGTGTGTGAGAGTGTGACTACGGTTGGTGTAGCATGCTGCCCCTCCACCGACAATACAATTACATATGTCACCACATCAAAAGGCTTCCATTAGAGTGGTCCTTGTTGTGTTGAATCAATCTGAGGTTTCATTCTTGTGGTGTGCACCTGAAGAGGTTCAGGGGGTCCGGAGGTTTAATGAAGATGTCCGTCTGAATAAGCTCCCACCCCGTTGGGCACCTTGAATGAACAAAAGCTGTATTTAAGGTTGTGGGTTTGTAGTACTACGGGTGTATCAGTTTGTATCAAAGTTTAGAAAGAGTTTTTATATTGTCAATATTGAGAACAATTGGGCGCAGGATTGAGAGATAGTGTTTTGTTTTCCGTATTGATTGTGATGAAAAACTGTCCTGTTTAAATCAGACAGCTGGTTCCTCATTTTAAAAAGGACCACCCCACCTTGCTAAAATACTGTTTCAATTTGGCAACACCTTATTGCTGATTGAAGGCTGAACAACACCGCAGAAAGGGGTCAATTATTCTCCATAAGAACCAATTTACTAATTCGTGGCTGTGTTAAGACGACACAACGTCGACAGTGTAGACGTGCAGCGCGGAAGGCTTGACTGGCAGTGTGTGAACGTCTCATCTGTTTGCCGGGGGAACAGTTGGCTGAGGACATGGCCCGACGGAGACTGGGCCCATTTCGGTACGCAGCGATACGTCCGAACCAATCTGTCACACATTGGGTTGGACGGTGACCAACGGGTAAGCGGCCTGCCAATGGGAGATGTGCTGAATCTGATTGCAGACAGGCGTCCTGGTCAAGGCAGACAGACGGAGGAACAGAGTGATAGAGGAAACATTTTGATAGTGGGCTCCACCACGCTAATGAACGCCACCGACGGCTCCCCATGGGTTCCTTCCCAAGGTCACCTCCCAGAGCTGTTGGCTGAAATGTAACAAGCAATTTCAAATAATTCAATATGACAATGTGCAATTAGTCGCCATGGATACCCGGTGACACTGCCACAGGGTACGCTATTGTTTATAGATGTATTAGCTCAATATTTCCATAAAAGAATTAAGTATGGATTATATTTCTGAATGATTCAGTCATTCACGTGATCGCAATTGACCTGGACTGCAATTAATTAAATTGGTTGATGCTAGAATAATATGCTAACCATCCACATCAACTAATTTGTTTAAAATGTCATCCCTTTTATCCTTGTGCGACTTAATTCCCGTGGTTGGAAATCTCACGGTTGACTGATTGTTTTTAGCCTCATAATAAATCATTATTAATTCATGTATCTTTAGCAATGACTTTAAACACTGTTTGTTGATAATCATCCGATAATACACACATACAGTCCTGGATTTTGCTTCCAAATGAACAGTTTGCATAATAATTACAAAGGCATGTGTGGGAGTGTGTGTGGATGGTGGCTGGTTTAAGCAGCCTCACCTGGCCCGAGTCAGACTGATGGGACTCTGGGGCTGGGTAGGGCTGCACACCTGTTGCACATTGAGCAATCAGTGTGCACAGGTTAAACCAGCCACCACCACACACACTCGGGGAGAGCTCTTCGGCATGGCAGCACGGAGCACCGGCTGCCGGCCTCATCGTATGCAACTTTTACAATAAACCGGTTTTCAACATCACCACCCTCTGTCCAATTGGTTTGGAGGAGCCTGAGGAAAGTCACCTAGGTGGAGTATGGGAGCCACCTAGGTGGCGTGTAGTAGTGGACATTGCTACATTGGTGCCTGAACAGGGACCTCTCCAAACCGTGTTTGGACACAGGAAGGCTGTCCAGGGGCGCACTGGGCCCAGCAGCGACAACGGACAGCCTTCTCCCAACACCATCCCTCTCCCCAACGGCGCTGTGGATTCCAGCGGAGGACGAGGGAGGCAGCGCAGCAACCGCCACAGGCAACCGTCTGCAGCTAGCCACCCCGGCATCCAGCCAGCGCCGCAGCCCAACCAACTCTTCCGCCAGCCCGTCCAGACAGCCCTGGGTCAGCAGCCCAGGCCTCCGAGTCTCCAGGATGGAGGGGGAGGGTGGGCTGGAGTGGACCGCCAAGTCCGCCGACACCTCCGCCAGTCAAGGCAGCAGCCCAGGCCTCCGAGTCTCCAGGATGGAGGGGGAGGGTGGGTTGGGGTGTCACCCTGGGGAGGTGTGGGGACTGTGGGGTTTATTTTTATTTTTTTTTGGTATGGTAACCCTGGTCAGAGTCCGTGAGGTGTGGTAACCCTGGTCAGAGTCCGTGAGGTATGGTAACCCTGGTCAGAGTCCGTGAGGTATGGTAACCCTGGGTCAGAGTCCGGTTTAGGATTTTATTTTTTTGTGGATGGGGGTGGAGGAGGAGGAGGAGGGGGGGGGGGGGGGGGGGGGGGGGGGGGAGTAGGTGGCGTGTAGTAGTGGACATTGCTACAGCATGATACTGGGGATAATAGCTTGCAGATGTTTTTCATGCCTTTTGCTAAGGCATCATTGCAAGAAATGAACGCAACTATACTAATTCCCCAACTGTAGTGGCTTGGGACAATATATATGCATATATTTACCACCATGAAGATTTCTCTATTTACACTTTGCCTGACAGGTTTATTTTTGTACTCTGTGAAGCCACGTTGTTTTGTTTAATCAGATTGCAGTTGATCAATGCGGCCCTGTGTAAAACAGCAGTGTTAATTGCATTTTTAGACCCCAGGCTCTTTCACGGTGGCATTCAGTCTGGGCTTTGAAGCTGTAAGGTATAAAAGTATGGTATTTGTTGCCCTCCTGTGAAACCAAACGACATTCATCCTGTAATTACACGGATTTGGCCAATGTCTTCCATGTTGGATGGGGATAAAGGGGGTAGTAATGTAATATGCCGGGCTGCCAAATGCACTGTTTACTGTCATCTAACATATTACTATGGCCTGACTTGCCACAGTCCAGCAGGCACATCAATGTTAGTTAACTACCATGGCAGGAATACCCAGGGAATTATCTGAGACACGGTGATGCTGTGCCAATTTTACAACAACAACAAAACAAAGTGTCACTTTGAATGTGGACGGACATTTTCTCTTTTGTCCACCTGCTGGTGTAGAAAACGTGTATTTTCTCAATTTGCCATTTAGTTGTTCAACCAACGCTTTTATCCAAGCGACTTACATTGAATTTTAGATACATGTCACGAATGAGCAGGAAGGGGCTAGGCCTCATAATCAAGGTTGCTTACAGGTAGACATGTGAACATTGGGGTACGAACCCAGAACCTTTCTTCTAGAAGTCGAGCTCGCTAACACTAGACCGGGAGTCAGGTGCCTTTTCAGTTGGCAGAGTCATACAAAATTGTATTATTTAGCTTTGTGACTTTATCCAATAAAGAATAGCTTTGTATCCCAGAAACTAAATGTCAGCATTATTCTTCTATACATTTAGTGCCAAATTACTTTTGATAAAACAATCTATTTTTAGCCTCGTTGATCACCAAAATGCTGTCAATGAATGAGCCAAGTTTGGCTCGAGTTAAAGATTCCCGACCCTTGCACTAGACTATCCTGCCACGTGGTCTTTGGAGAAGAACAGCAATTCCATCTACAGGTACTTCCCCCCCCCCCCCCCCCCCCCAGCCCTCAGGCCCAGTGCAAGGTTCTCAAGTGAACAGCCCCTTCCAGCACACAGGGCATGGAATTGGGGATTACCTTGTCTCACACTCAGCTAAGAGGCAGAAGACATGGATCCAATCTTGGTCCCAGAAGGGGTAAAGATGAGTGGATAGAATATGAACTCAGCCCACATTCACACAGATGTGCCTGAGCATACACACACACACACACACACACACACACACACACACACACACTCCCAC
This sequence comes from Lota lota, assembly GCA_026745465.1. Taxonomy (NCBI): domain Eukaryota; kingdom Metazoa; phylum Chordata; class Actinopteri; order Gadiformes; family Lotidae; genus Lota; species Lota lota. The sequence goes on from JACYXH010000765.1 coordinate 2,923,663, forward strand.
ATGCGCGCACACACACACACACACTCCCACACACATACACAGTCTGAAATTAAAGTCACGTTTTTCATCTGCGGATATCCATAAGGAAAGAACTGACAGATGGAAGTCTAATGGTAAATAGCTGCAATGGTAATTACTCATTTACTTCCTCATCCTCATCATTAGAGACTGGGGGGGGGGGGGGGTGAGGCAGAGATAATTGCTCATAACTAATGACACACTAATTATGAACCATAAAATTACTATTGGCTCTGGTAAATCCAAAAATACCCCACTACCAGACAGGTGATTTGACAGGGGTCATATTACCTCGAGAAAGTTCTCCCACTCTTCCAAGACAAGAGTCTCTCCATGTTCTCTTCCTCCTCCAAGACAAGCGTCTCTCCATATTCCCTTCCTCCTCCATCAATTCTCTCTCTGTGTTTGAATTCTATTCGCTGTTAATTCACATAGCCTACAACGAGAACAAAGCCGTAAGACCTACACTACAGTGCATTGCATCAAATGTCCCTCGTGGTCCTCTCGTCTCCATACATATGGTTCCATGTGAAAGATTTCCTCAACGGACAATCGGTAATTTCCGCCAAATATGGCAGCTGCATTTAAATCTAGCCCCCATGGGGTAATTTGCCGCTGCTGGTTTTACATTGCCAATCAGTGATGCATTTGCAACCGGGGTTAAAGGTGGCTTAGTCAATCAATGGCAATAACAACTTAATTAGACACAGATAGAGCAAAAGCAAAGTGCTAGTTTTAAAGGCTGCTGAATGAGTTCGCTGGAAGAGGGATGGGATGTATTCATTTTCTTCATGCTGTTTAATGACTCATTGTCCTTCATAATTAAACTTAACTTAGTGCAGAGTTTATGAATTGATTGTACTTGTATGATATATATATATATATATATATATATATATATATATATATATATATATATATATATTTGCATGCAGTGTGGCACATTTTTCAGAGTAACTGGCAATGTACATAGTTGGATGAAGGTGATACATTATTCCAACATGTTTTTGGAAAACTGCTGGCTCTTCGCCTGTTTAACATTGCAAATTGTTCAGTTTAGGCAACATGCCTCAGGTTTTGAACAGGAGTCACAATATTAAATAGATAAAAAAAAGGGGTACTGAACATATGTATGGAGAATCATAATTCTATCCCAATGCCAACTTTCCTGGATGTTTGTATCCAGATGGGAAGAGATGGCTGCTCGTTTAACGGCTAGCTTAGCAAATGCAATAATAGCGGCGGCTGAGAGGAGCATTGTAATGGCCATCTCACTGGGGTTTATCCAAGCGAGGCCGGCCGCCCTTGCCCACTCCTAATAAGAGATGTCAAGGCCATAGCACAAACTGGACAGGTAATTGCACATATTTCAGACACCTAGGCTCGCCTGATTGTAGAATGTGAGAAATGGGTTCTAAAATGGAGCCTGTAGAAGAAGGCATTATTCTATGAAAAAAGGACCGGGCTATGCCTCGGTGAACTTGTCCACTGAGAGAATTGGGTTCTTTGATTTTTTTATTACATTTTTCCAACGTCCTTGGATGTGATTGTGATGGAACTTTAGAGAGCAGACAGACATGCATTTACAATGCATTTAATTGATTGAGAAAAAAAAACTCCACAAACAGAGAAAACTATTTCATCTGAACATTTAAGTGGCCTTAAACTGAATTAAATTAGGTGTATTAGGTTGTTAAAAAATAAATGACTTTTTAATAGTTAATTTATAACAAATAACCACCATTAGCATAGAACATCTTAGAAGTACTTAGCATTGTCCAGTACAGTTAAATTATTATATACATTGGGCATAGAGAGATTATTTTTGATCAGGAAATAATTTAAAAAATATGCATACTAAGTATACATATTTACTGCTGGTAATCAATCTTAACCAGCAAGAGAAAGAGCATCTGTTAACAATTTTACCACAACTTTTAAGGCAGGATGTGTTTGAAAATGGCACCAAATACTAAATAAACCTGTTACAATTACAAGTGCTGAGAGAGATTTTGGATAAATAATTTGATTCACTTTCAGTTTCACGTACTTGTTACCTGACTATGGTGGTATGTGTGGTCTGTTTGGATTTCTTTCAAGAAAGCATTTGCTGAACATAATAAAAATAATCTGTTTCCAAATGGAGTAATTGGCAACAATAATGACAAATATGGCCAGGCAGTCATTCTACCAATAATGTGAGCAAGAAACCTTCTGCCTGCCCAAAGGTATGATGGAGGCCTCAAACGTGACAAGATCCCCTATGCATGCTAGCAGAGGTTAGAGAGAAACCACATTGTTGTCAAAATGTTTTTTTTTTCGTTTTTTTTTACATAAGCTTGTTTTTCATTACGGTTACAAAAATATGTGCCTTTGAGATGAACCTAGGCACAGAGAAAACCAGTGTTGCAATAGAGATCAGAATGACCTCCAGCTAGCATAGCTATACACACACTCACACACACACACACACACACACACACACACACACACACACACACACACACACACAGGAAAACATGGCGGGCACTGGTATGCCATTGTTTCACAGGTGTTATGTCTCCTTCCATTGTAATTATTGCCATGGATGTGACTGGATTTTAATTACACTCCATGTAAAACCGCTTCAGTCTGCCTTCCTCTCATCATCTCTATTCTTTAAATCTCTTTGGCCTGCCTTTTTTATTCTTCTTTTTCTCCTCCATCTGTAAAAAAAAAGGGTTGTGAGATGCTCTGTCTCTCTCCGTCTCTCTTTCTGTCTCTTTTTATTTCTCTCTCTCTCTCTCTCTCTGTGCGAAAACCTGTGGAAACCGGCTAATTCCAGCTTGCCGACTGTCTTGTCATTTGAAACTAATTGCAGGGTTTAACGATGGCCAACAATGCCCACCTCCCCCTCCCCCACCCTCCTTTGTATGTCGGGAGATAGCTTTCAGGGGTCTGCTGGTTAAAGAGGATGAGTCTGCTGGCTGACTCGCATGGATGGTGGATTCACTGTTATTCTATGTTGACTGTGGATGTCTGTTTACAACAGAGCACAACACGCTATGGGAATGAGATCACTTGAATGCTACGGACACAAAAAAGGGATGCTGTTGATACTGTCCTTGATTGCAGCCATCGCAAGGGAATAGGGGGAGGGGGGGATATTGTGAAACAGTTCAATATAAATACCAGCATCAAGTTTAATAGGATAAGGAATTTTTTTTGCACATAAATAGTCTGATAATAAAATACATTTTGATTGAATGGTGGAGACATTATTCTTCTCAAAATGTATTTTTATTACCATAGTTACACACACACATACAATGTCAATGTACTGTACTGACATTGGGTATTTGCATAAAAAACATTATAGGAAAAATTTTAATCGTGGTATTCAAAAGTTGCGTGGATCGAAAACATTCAATAAAAAATATAATCTGTAAAGGGATCACATGGCTCGTGGATGTGCAAAGATATGAACTATGCAGCGTGCAAATGGGAAAGGGGAGCAGGATATCGTCCAATGAAATAAGTAGAAGGAAAAATAATATAATATAAGGCACTCTCAGACACACACACACACACACACACAACACACAGGAACATCAGCAAAGGTGGAGCCGTGGGGGTCAAGGCTGTGTGGTGTAGAAGGTCAAGTGTCTGCCCTCGCTGTTTTCTCTACAAGCGTAGAACGCTGACTGCAAACATGTTGGTGTGTGTGTGTATGCGTTGGGGCGCGCGCGTGTGCGTGTATGCGTTGGGGCGCGCGCGTGTGTGTGTGTGACAACCCGAAGGCGCCAGTTCTGCTGTGTCTCACACGGACAAGGGCAGGAAATCGTTTTTTTTTCTGAGTTCAACAAACATACACAAACTGCACACACACACACACACACACACACACACACACACACACACCAAAAAACACACACACATTCACTTGCATCCAAAGACCAGCGAGAGCGCTATTTAAGTGCGGCAGACATCTCCCATCATTGTCGCACTCCAAACACAAAGATCATAAAGTGTTGACATACTTTAAGCACAAGGGAACTAGGGCCCAGACGACTCCGAACAGGATGTGTGTGTGTGTGCGTGTGTGTGTGTGTGTGTGTGTGTGTGTGTGTGTGTGTGGAGTCCACTTAAACAGCACTATAGTAAATGAGTGCTTAGCTGTTGCAAACCTGAGTGTTGTTCTATCCTGAAGAGAGCCAGACATTGAGGACTCACAGTGGAATGTACCAATCAAATGGCATCTGAAGATAACGCAAAGGCTTTGCATCTCAGGTTGTCCCATAAAGGTTTGAGCGTGCTTATAAAGGCAGCACAAAAAAGACAAAGTCATGGCAACGTCTCGTTTTACAACCCGTTTTTTTCCTGAATGAAAACATTGTTTGTGATAGCTAGAATAACCTAATCATTTGCGGATATAGGTTTTCTAAATAAAGCGTTGTTATGGAGGCCTGTATAATTTGACACTAGATTTACAGGTATACTCCCAATACAGTTTCATCCTAAACCCTTGATGCACAAGACAGACAATCAGTCCCGACATTCCTCTTTATATCTCAGCAACACACAATAAATTACTCCTATCCCTATCAGGATGTTCTCTAAAGAGGACCCAAAAAAAAAAATCGTAGCAAAAAAAAAAAGCATGAGGGCTCTTATTTTGAAGGAGACTCTTGCGAGGAACACTGTCATGGTTTGATGCAGCCTTTGATGCACAGCGAACTTTGCTTCTTTTTCAGGAACACTAAGTACACAAGCGTCCAGAGTGGGCCCCTGTCTCTCATCCGGGGCCCTTTAATGGACTGATTCAGCGCTCAGAAGTCCATGGGTTGAGGGTGGTGCAAATGATGACTGTAGGGATACTTCTTAGGAGCAGCTCAAGCAGTAGACAGCGTTGCACCCACACACGCACACACATAGACACAGACATATACACACACACAAACACACACACACATAGACACAGAAATATACAAACACACACAGGCACACACAGAAACACACACACACTTACACACACAGAAATATACAAACGCACACACACACACATGCACACACAAAGACAGAAATACACACACACACACACACAAATATACCCACACACACATATGGACACATACATATACACACACACACACACACACACACACATAAATACACACACATCCAAACACAGAAATACACACACACACACACAAACACATTGACACAGAAATACACACACACGAACACACGCACACAATGACACAGAAATACACTCACACACAGACATACGGCTCAGAAACAGACTTAAAACCCCTGACTCTGAATACAAATTACACCCGAATGCTTGGCTGTGTCTCACACTGTGCACGTGTGTGTGTGTGTGTGCGTGCGTGTGCATGCATCTGTGTGTGTGTGTGTGTGTATGTACTGTATGTGTGTAGGCCTGATGTGCGTGTGTGGATGTACGTATATGTGTGTGTGTGTGTGTGGATGTATGTGTGTGTATGTGTGTTTGTGTGTGTGTGTCTGTGTGTGCGTGTGTGTGTGCATGTGTGTGTGTGTGTGCGTGTGTGTCAGGGCAAGGAGTGGTGGTACTAACCACCCACCAGGCGGATGGACCTTCCAGGCTGCGCTGCTATTTAAAATTCAACTCTCGGTTTTCAGTTTCTCCCACACACACACAGTCGCAAGCAAGCATGCACGCACGCGCACTCACACACACACACACGGCACATCATTATCTGGTTTGGACTGAGGAGAGGGGAGATGGGGGGGGTGGATATCTCTCTACTATCTCTGGGTTCATCTGAGTCTCAGCGCTATGTGGGGCTGGAGCTGCTCTCCAGTCATGTAATATGCAATATGAGAACTTGGTGCTTGATGTTGGGATCCTCTGGCGGCCGTCAACAGCCAAGAGATCTCTGTTCTCGCTTCTCTTGGAAAGGGGAAGGCCTTCCAGTCTCCAAGAGACCACTTCACTTGTGAGTGACTTTCAATTGGACTTGCACTGTTGACCATATACCGCCTTAGATTTCATGCCAAACACCAATTGTCATAGATCTGCTGTTAAACTTTTGAGATGTTTTAACTAATATCTGTACTGTTATGTTGCACGATTATTGTGGCATTTTATGTTGTCTTGATTTTATGTTGTTTTATTATTGTTTGTTTTAACTATGTTGTACCTTTTTGACCTCAATGGACAAACCTGGTAAAATAAAATAAAACTCATATTTCATATTTCAATGAATAGTTAGTATGTTAAAGTTATATTTATGTCATGTTTTATACTTTCTGCACATTTGTGGTTCATATTTTTTGGTGGTTTACCCTTGTTCTATTTTTCTGTCTGGAGCAGAACCAATTGTGGCAGGAACAGTTTTCTTCGAGATTAATAACTCTGAATATGAATTTGAGGCTGTTCACCGACTGTGTTCCGGCCTTTCAAACATGTCTGTAAGACTAGGATGGTGAGCCGTCAGCGTGCGGAGAGTTTGTAGAGCCAAAGACCACAAGACTGAGCAGAAAGCAGAAATAGATTCAGTTTTTACCATTTAAATTAATACATTACATGCGGTGTCTGTGGTTCATATTTGTGTGCAATTATTCATTTATAACATCTTCACCTTTGAAACCAACTGAATTGCGAATATTATTTTCAGAAAAATCGCAGAAAAGCTACTGATGTTTGGAAGTTGGATGTTCTGTTGAAAAATAGATAGCTTCACTCGCTTTTTCCTATGCTTGGGTTCGAGTCAATTCAGAAATGCTTTGCGTATATTTCCAGTGTTAATGACCCAAGCCATTCTCTGGGTAAACAGTTTATCCATGCTGAATCCATTACGGCACACTCTTAATCCACGTCACGGATTGAAGCCACAGGCATGACCGGGTCTCATCCTGTTCATCCCCAGACTCAGGCTTCATTTGTAGGATGTGACGAAGACCACCTCCTGGCATTACAGCATACGACACGTCCCGAAATTCCCATTTCACACCAATAATTCATATTAACATAGAGATTGTGCTAGCTGACGCTCTGTAACTGTGGATATGCAAGCAGACTATGTAAACCGCTGTTTATCCCATTATCGCTCTCTCTCCCTTTCTCTTTGACTCTTTCCAGTGTCTCTCTTCCTCTAGTCAAATTTGTATTTTCTTATATCCCTGTGATTTGTATCCTTTGCGCAATAGATTTCCCTGTGTAGTCCATCATTCAGTTACAGTTGACACGTGGGTGATTATCCGATAATAGCCACTGGTCTCAGGTATCTTATCATTTTCCCTCTGCATGTATTGTCTCTGTCTGCCTACACAGAGATAAATGTACATACTGATCTCTCCTCTTTCTCTGTCTCATTTCCTTTGTCCCTCAGCCTGTCTCTCTTCCCCCTAAAAACCCAATGATAGCCTCCCATTTGTCTTTCTCAAATCCAGGTAAAAAAAAGTCTGTTTGCCACAGCTTTTTATTATAACGTATGCCTGCACAGGCATATTTATTTGTATGCTTCTCTTAAATGATTATTTTTCGTCTGTCTATCAATGATTCAACTTCAAATGTCTTCTAACATATAGTTGCTCCTGCCAATGTAAAGCTCTCTGTATGGTGTCTCCAAGGTGTTTCATAACTATAATTAGAATTTAAATGAATTTAAATAGTTATTAAATAGTCTTGTATTGTATAAATAGTTATTCAATTATTGAAATAGTCTTGTATTCCTTCAGCTAATAATTGTTAGAGAAACCACCAGGAGCCAATCACCCTCCCAATACAGTGGTCTGTGGCCGCTGAAAAGACTTCCATCATGGGGGTCAGTGTGCCTGATGCTGGGCACACTGACCTGTCTAATTTACCATGTTGATTTAACACTGTAAATCACCATGATCTTTTTGAGTGTGTTTGTGTGTGTGTGTGTGTGTGTGTGGGGGGGGGGGGGGGGGGGGGGGGGGGGAGAGAGAGAGAGAGAGAGAGAGAGAGAGAGAGAGAGAAAGTACTTGTATTCCAGAGCTGTATATGTGTGTGTGTGTGTGTGTGTGTGTGTGTGTGTGTGTGTGTGTGTGTGTGTGTGTGCGTGTGTGTGTGTCTGCATGTGTGTTTGTGTGAATCAGAGTAAAATATTTTGTATTCAATACTTGTGTGTGTGTGTGTGTGTGTGTGTGTGTGTGTGTGTGTGTGTGTGTGTGTGTGTGTGTGCTGTGTGTGTCGTGTGTGTGTGTGTAAGTGAGAGAGAGAGAAAGAACGAAAGAGAGAGAGAGAGACAATCCCACACAACCCTTCATCGCACATAATCACATACACACACCCACACACACACACACACACACAGACAGGGAGAACAAACCCATGGAATGAATGCATGGTTTATTGTTCCATATCACCAATATTAACGCTCTCCTCCGAAAGCTAATCACTCCCTTGATTTTCAGTAATCAGCATTGTAAACCAACCCTTTTTAATTGAAACCCTGTTAAATTGCCACTTCAAACCAAACTCAAAGCGCTTGTAAATAAAACACTAGTTGTCAACGTGCCCGTCTTTCTCCCTTGTGTACCAACAGTGGATTAAGGTGTTTTTAACAAACAGCCGTGTTTTTCGTTTTGTTTTCCTTCCTGGGATTGAAAGCGTATGTATGCAATCAACCACAGAAGAAGAAGACAACGTTTTATTTACAGCTCATTATGAACGGGGCTCCTGCTTAATTAGCAGTTTGCTCGTTAAACACCGGGATGACACCCGCAGGGCCAGGATGTCCTTACATCACCGTGGTTACCACTGCCTTTACTTTTTCATCTGAGGATGGATGATGAGGGAGGGAGCGAGAGAGAGAGAGACAGATAGATTGAGAGAGAGAGAGGGAAAAATAAAACATAACTCATGAGAGAGCATTTATTGAAAGAGAAGAATGTGAGTGAAATACCTTATCATAATTTAAATAACAAAACAACCGAAAAGCAACACACAGCATGGTAACAACGTATTCAGATCTCTTGAAAGCATGGTATAGCTAGTCACAGCTAAAGAGATTGTATGTGGAATAAAAACACCTAAACATCTAACGAAAAAGCACACAGCAAACAACAAACACAGACACACATACAAACACACATACACATTCTCACATTCTCACTACACACAAACACACACACACACACTCACACTCACAACACACACACTCTCATTTCACACAAACACAAACACACACGCACACTCACACTCACACACACACACACACACACACTCAGAGCACACACACATCCCCTCCATACTGCTTATTGTGGCCTACCAGGGAGGCTGGGGAGGCTTCCCTCCTTAATTAAACACCACCACAGTGAGCGGGAGGAGGAGTGAGATCTCACCAGGACCTCTAGCCATCATCCATCATCATGATACCAGCCCCCCCCCCCCCCCCCCCCCCGCAAGCCGTCAGCCCCCTCCATCAGAGCAGGATTTACCGTGCCGACTCACCTCACCGCCGCCACCGCCGCCACCGCCGCCACCGCCGCCATCGCCGCCAATGCTGCCATCGCCATCACGATCACGGCAAGGTTGTGGAAGTACGGCGCATACTTTAAAGTTATGGCGTGGGCGTGTGGGCGTGTGGGCGTGTGGACGCGTGGGCGTGTGGGCGCGTGGGCGTGTGGGCGTGTGGGCGCGTGGGCGTGTGGGCGTGTGGACGCGTGGGCGTGTGGACGCGTGGGCGTGTGGGCGTGTGGGCGTGTGGACGCGTGGGCGTGTGGGCGTGTGGGCGTGTGGACGCGTGGGCGTGTGGGCGTGTGGGCGCGTGGGCGTGTGGGCGTGTGGACGCGTGGGCGTGTGGGCGCGTGGGCGTGTGGGCGTGTGGGCGCGTGGGCGCGTGGGCGTGTGGGCGTGGGTTCTGTGTATGTGTGTGCGCGCGCGTGTGTCTTTGCTTAACAATGTGTGTGCATACGTGTATCAGTGAGCGGGTATTGCATGCATCTATTTTGGCACTCATTTTAGCTTGCGTACCTGTCTATGACAGTGTGTGTGCGTGTGTGTGTGTGTGTATGCATGTGCATGTGCTTGTGCGTGTGTGTGTGTGTGTGTGTGTGCATATGTGTGTGCGTGTGTTTGTGTGCGTACGTCTTTCTCCCCCTGCACACAAATGTATTTCAGGAGTGTTCAGTGAGTCACAGTGAGCTCCCAGTTTCTCCCACACCCCACTCACTCCCGCCTCACCGACCACCATCTCCATTAGGTCTCTCTCTCCCCCGTCTCTCATATCATCCACGTAATGAATCATTAGAGTGCGTCATACGTTGACACCCTCGCTTCTTTATATGCCTCCGAGGGGGATCATCACCCCCTTGAAATCATCAAATCTCAGAGTCCTGAGCCAGCCTCTTCCTAGTGAAAAAACAGCAAAGTGCAGCAAAGTACAGAGCAGAGCACAAATGAGTAATGTTGTACTGATGCAGCCTGGGTGTGGATGCTTGCGTCAACAGAGTCACGCAGACGCCCTTGTTCCAGTATGGCAGAAAAAGCTGCCAAATTTGAACGATTAATTTACAATGTCCAGAACCGGTAATGCTGGAGTAACACATGAAAAACAGCTGCAGAAGACTCGCCTCGCTGCCAAAGGACTCTTCTCTGCTTTCCAGGACAGTTCTTTGTCTCAGACTTTAACCTTTGAACAAATGTCTGCGCTTTAGTCAAAATAGCCCTCTGCACAAAGAGGCGATGGAGGTCTTGCAAAGCAGTTTTCATGCAAAATACTATCTTTTGTTTTTCTACTCCAGGGAAAATCCTTTTGAAGATTTTCAAAAGGATTTTGTAAGTGCTATGAGAAGCAATGCAGATACTGCAATTGTATGCTAATCCATGCCGAGTATTTCAGAAATAAAGTCTACTTTGAAAGTACATGTGTACGCTTCATCATCATTTACCTGTAAAGTGGAATGCCACGAAATTCACACACACACATACACACACACACACACACACACACACACACACACAAACACTCACATACCCACCAATGCAGCCCTCCCACAAATGCTTTCCAAACCCGTCTCACACTCAGGCTTTCAGCGGGGCTTGGCTGCTCCACAGAAAAAAGAAGTTGATGTTGCCTTCTTGGGGGTTTAGTGCAGAAACACTTTGCCTTCAACAGCCGTCCAGTCACACGTTGCTGTTCTTGGCAGCAGCGCTCCTCTCTGGGAGTTTGTGTGTGTGTGTGTGTGTGTGTGTGCGTGTCTGTGTTTTCATACATTTCACATCATCATCATCATCATCATCATCATCATCATCATCTCTGGAGTCCCAGAAATCACGCATACTCAAAACTTGCTCTTTCTCAGGTTTCTATAATGTCTCTCTTACTCAATTTCTTTGTCTCTCTTGCCCTCTCTCTTTCTTTTTATCTGTCTCTCTCACCCTCCCTTTTTCATGTTTCTCTAAAGTCTATCTCTCTCTGTTTTTCTTTGTCTCTCTGTCACTCTCTTACTTTGTGTGTCTCAATATCAGTTTGGGTTCCCTCCGCTTCGCATTTTTCTTCTGACTTCGACATGTCTCCTTTTTCTCTGTCGGTTACTTATTTTTATTTATTTATTATTTATTTTTTTCCACCCCTGTGAGTCTTTGTACTTTGAATACGCTATTGGAATGTGAAAAGATGTATTGTGTGTGATACTGCTGCATTTCATTTATTATTGTTCCCTCACTCTCTCACCTTCTTCTCTCTCTTGCTCTCTCTATCGCTGTGTGTATTTGGCTCTGTGTGAGATGAGGTGTGTTGTAGCTGCTTGTTCTGTTTTGGTGCATTTGACATTTACGTTTTGAGGACTGCTGCAAAGTTTTCTCCTTTCATTTCCCTGGTTACTTTTCTCCTTTGCTTTCTCTGCATTCCTCTCTCTCTCTCTCTCTCTCTCTCTCTCTCTCTCTCTCTCGCTCTCTCTCTCTCGCTCTCTCTCTCTTCTCTCGCTCTCTTTCCTCGTGTCTCCTCTTTTATTAGATACACTCCACAAACCACCTCGTCCGTCTCCTCCTTATCCTTCATTTCTATCCTTTTTATCTATCGGCCAAAACCTCTGAGTTCATTCAATCCTGTATCCAATTTCTATATTTTCAATGTTGACTAAGAGAAAATTATTCTTTGGTCTTCAGCGAAACTGTAGAAATCCTGCGTTCTGTTTTGTAACACAACATCCCTTAGCGTGAGTGTGACGTGTTTGCTGACAGCCAAGCGATCAGGGATGTCTAAGTTAGTCCAAATAAATACTAGTACTGGTATTTTTCTCTCTGGAACTCATCCAATTTGTTTATACATCCATACGGATAAAACGTCATCCACTGAGAAAAAACAAAACAATGTCAGTTTTAAACCATGACACTTGTCATTGTTGTCATTGTTTGTTTCGTAGTGCACACACACACACACACACACACACACACACGCCAACAACTCACCCAGCTGACATTTGACAAACTGCTTCATGCCAATCGAAAGTTATTAATTTTCCAGATTTTGAACAATCCAAAATGAAACAAAACAAGATATCAGGAAAGGTCATCGTACGCCATCCGTAGTGCTTGCAATGTCTCAAGCGTGAGTATTAGGTGTCTGAATTAGATGAAAACACAGGAAGTAAAGCATTTTACTTCCTGTATGGCCCTGGGGGGCCACAACCTGACTAACCGGCCAGCCTTCTTCTTATTGGCTTTCACTATCAGGAAGCTGCGACAGCCAGAGTGCTAGCAGTGTGGGAGCATAGCATGAGTGACATCTCCCTGAGCAACACGTGACATAGCCTGTCGCAGTATTCTGACAGACACCAGAGGGGGCGTTAATATATTTGTTTTAAACCATAACAAGCCCGCTTGCTTCAGGGAAATAAAGAGGTTGGGAGGCTCAAATCTCACTCTCTCTCTCTCTCTCTCTCTCTCTCTCTCTCTCTCTCTCTCTCTCTCTCTCTCTCTCTCTCTCTCTCTCTATATATATATATATTATATCATGTATATTAATTTTATTTAAAATATATTGAACGAAAAGCAGTCTCTTCATCACTTATCAGCTGATATCCAATTGGGTGTCGAGTCAGGGCGAGAGACTGATAGTAAAAGAGAGAGAGGGCTGGGACAGTGAATTAACTGGAAACAGGTTGAGTTGAGTTACTGAGAGACAGAAGAGGGTTCCAAAAGGTTAACTGACAAACAGAGAAATACCAGGGCGATAATCTCTTTAATTCTGTACTTCTTATGGAAGAGGAAAAACACTGCAAAGCTCGCGTCACAACATTGCTTGCTTGCTGCCAAAAGGGTAAGCAAACCAAGCCATCCCGCAGTCAATCCAAACCTCTGAATTACACTGACCTCTACTAATGTTGGCCATGTTCTTCCGCAATGTTCAAATATCTGTCATCTGTCATCCCAACGGTGCGCGTGTGAGGTGTTAAAACAAGATGGAGCTGCAGGCTTCCCTAGATATATGGAGGAACAACAGCCAATCGGCAAAGGCCAATGCTGGTTACCGGAAAGGGCAGTGGTTGCACAAACAAACTGTCTGTAATATTACTACTGGAGCATTTCTCTTATTCTCAGTATCTTTTTCCTCTCTCTTCCTCTCTCTCTCTCCCTTGATCTCCTGCAGTGTCACTGCCTTCCTCTCTCTCTTTCTCTCTCCTTGGCTACCAAAGTCTTCCCCTTCCTCTCTCGACTCTCCTTCTCTCTATCTCTGTCTCTCCCTTTCTCTCTCACCATCTCATTTTCTCTAAGCCTCCGTCTATCCATGTCTCTCTCCCCCTTATCTCTCTGTCTCTCCCTCCCTCACAATCTGTCTTTCATCCTCCCCCCTCTCTCTTTCTCCTCTCTCACTCCATCTCTCTCTATCTCCCTATCTCTCTCTCCTCCTCCCATAACTCTCTTTCTCGCCTGTCCTCCTTCTCCCAACTCTCTCTTACTCCCCCCTCCTTATCCAATCTCTCTCTTTCTCTCTCTCTCTCTCTTTTTGTCTCCCTTTCTCTCTCTATCTCTCCACCTCTCTGTCTCCAGGTCTAAATGGCCACAACCAGGGGATACTGCGGTTCCTCTGCCATGGAGCACCTCCATCAGTCACGGGTCGTTAGTTTGATCTCCTTCCCCCATAATGAGGTCACTGTCACCCCGGCCTCCCGTATCTCTGTAATCACTCTACGTCTGGCGGGTGCGGGGTTGGGGGGTCTCATTAGGACCAACCAACGGGTGTCAAAGTGAACGCGGCTGAGAAATCCACGGGCTGACAAACGCGTTCACCGAGATGATCATAGCTGACCGGTGTTTGGCTCTGATGTTGGGGGTGACTGCCCTCATGGTAAACCAGATGACATGCTGCGATGCAATGTACGACACGATCGCGGCTGACGAATCGCACGCGACCAACCGATCGATGGCGGCAGACCGCACGACACAACCACCGATTCTTTTGTTGGAATAGATTTATTTCTGTTTGTGACATATCCTCATATTTCTCTTGAGCAAATTTGGTTGAGACTAGCACACCACACACACACACACACACACACACACACACACACACACACACACACACACTCACACGGATATTTTCTCATATGGATGTAAAAATGTTTGTTTTCCTTGATGACAACAATCTTTCCAGCCTGTCCACAGTATGTTCAGTTGTGTGTGTCTGTGTGTGTTTGCATGTGTGAGACGAGTGTGTGTATGTGTGTGTGTGTGTGTGTGTGTATGTGTGTGTGAGACGAGTTTGTGTGTGTGTGTGTGTGAGAAAAATGTGTGTATGTATGTTTGTGTGTCTGATGCATCTGTCCATGAGTGTGTGTTTGTGTGATCAGTGTGTGTGTGTGTGTGTGTGTATGTGTGCGTTTGTGTGATCGTGTGTGTGTGTGTGTGTTTTTGTGATTGGTGTGTGTGTGTGTGTGTGAGAGAGAGACGAGAGAGACACACTCATGCGTGTGTGTGTCCAGTGCATGTAGTTATGTATCCACGTTGGTATGCCTGTGTGTATGTCCGATCACTCTGTTCCCCCTGCCGGGCTGGGACACTTTTGGCGGGCTTGGATCAGGTCTGAGGCGGTTGTGTTTGTGTCTAGCTGTCTCTAAGCCTAAATCACTCCATACATCTCCTCCACGCAAGGCCAGCCCCTGCAATGACCTCAAGTGGTCAGGTGTTTACTTTCTGCCACTTTGACTATTCGCCTTCTCATCGCACTGCAACAACCAAGTTCGAGTATCGAGTTCATTGGAAACGGGGGAGAGAAAGCGTGGGGTTGTTTCCAAGAAACTGTTATTGATAAATACATCATAACACTACTCCTGTACGTCATGGCATGGTAGGATTTAAACACGGATGAGAAGCAAAGCGTGGAAGTTTGGCTCTGAATAGCAGCAACACATCTGTTCCAGAAGCTGTTCCAGTCCAAAGGTTGACTGCAGCGAGACTGGAGCGATGCCTGATTCAAAGACAGGGTGTTCTGGGGGCTTTGAGATCCTGGCTTCTGTGACTTGGATGGATGAATGTATAGGCATTGCACCCTTCCCCCCCCTCCAAGGCAGGCTTTTATTCGCTGGCCAACAGTATGAATGTGGATGATTAGTGGCCCGAAGTATTGAAACGTGCTTATGAATATGTGGGAATATAAAGCTGACGGTGAAGTCACTTGAGTCAAAATTACAATGCAAATTTACAAATGTCATTAAATTAGAATGAAATAGGAAACAAAAAATAGAGAAAACAATGATAAGAAATAAATAATAATAATATAGTATAAATAGGAAATATATATATACTGTACATACCTTTAAATAAAATACATAATACAATATTTTTCCACATTTCCTCTGAGTTTCACAGGTGACGTGGAATGTTCTAAACGCCGTGACCTCAGGGAACAGTCGTGGCGTTAGGGTGTTCACCGGCCGTGGAAGTCCAGGACACCGTGTCTGCAGACCCAAGCCCGTTCCCTCTGTAAACAGAGAACCAGGCGGACAGGACCTTCATCTCGGGTAAAACTACACCAGAGCATTATTTGGTTTGTTACAGTGCCTTTGAGCGGGGCCAATATACATGCAGGAATAAAAGTGATTTGCAGATAAGTTTGGACGTGTAATCGCTCACCGACATAGCGTGCGCAGTTCAGTTCCGCTGTTGGCTGCGACTCTGCTACCATTCATATGCATCTGTGTGTTCCCGGGGCATTCATCATGTTAAATTATACCGTTCCCCCGCCGCTGTAGTTTAGAGGTAAAACCCATTGTAAGGGTCTCCCACACATACCTCAACGGTCCCTCCTGGGCAGTCACTCAGGCTAACTTTACTGTTGGATACGCCCATGGAATTAACACTGCTTTGTGTTCCTACTCTCTCTCTCTCTCTCTCTCTCTCTCTCTCTCTCTCTCTCTCTCTCTCTCTCTCTCTCTCTCTCTCTCTCTCTCTCTCTCTCTCTCTCTCTCTTCCTCTCCCTCTCTCTCTCTCTCTCTCTCTCTCTCTCTCCGTCCCCCTCTCTCTCTCTCTCTCGCTCACTCCCTCTCTCTCTCCCTCTCCCTCTCTCTCTCCAGCACTCCACACTCATTCTTTCTCTTTCTTCTTCTCTGGTTCTCATGCATCCATCTCTCTCTTGCTTGTTTTGTTTTCACGTACTTTTATCTTCCTCATTTTTCATTTACATATCCAAATATTAAGGCATGCACAGGCAAATTAATACACATGCTCAATCATCCTTAAACATATTTTCTAACACTCGTACATGTACCCATCACACACTCAATCCCCGGTAAACATATAGAGCCGTCGAACAAAGACATTTTCCCTCACCTACAGTCCTGACCCCCAATGCATTAATGTGAAGAAGATCTTCCTCCACCTCCTCCTCCACCTCCTGGAGCTCAGGAGGAACAGGAGATGTATGGAGGCAGTGTAACACCCAGCCGAGTCTCTGGATAAGGCATCGAGACGACCGTTTTGCCGCTTCGGACATTAACTGAGTGTCACCCCCCCAGGTGTTCATCCAATTCAAAGTGGTCTTTGCAGTGTTTTAATGGGCTCGAGATGGCATTACAGACGAGCTGTCAGTCAGAGGAATCCACTCGTCCCCGCTTGGAGATCAAGTGACCTCGAGGTGGATTGGATGAGGTGTGTGTGTGTTTCAACGGAATGCCTCGATGAAGCTAGGTTTACTCAAAATATGAAACTGAAGTGACATTTACTAGTTTATTAAGGAAAACACAAAGATGTAAAATATAAATGAATATGTTTATATATTCATTTGAATATTTATACTTCAAATGAACTCAAGAGATAATTTTTATCCAAATCTTAATTTTTAGATGGTGATGTTTCAAATCAGCATTTGACCAGTAACTTTTTCATTGCTACATGTACTTTTCCTATTTATGAACTTTTGCTGAAAGTTTGTGTGTTATGGACGTACCAGGGTATTTACATCGGCTAAATTGGAAGACCCAATGGAGAGCAACTTGCGTTATTGTACTCCATTAAACAGCTACACTTGGGAAGTGAAATGCTCTTCGACTATAAGTAGAGAACAAATAACCTCAGTGATGGGAGGCGGAGTGAGGAACGTGCGTAACAGAACTCTGTTTTGTATTACGATTCCTGATATGGTATGGACAAGGGATTACAGCTTTAACAAAAGCTCAGCGCAATTACCCGGCGATCAGCTCAAGTCCTCCATCGTTTAGCCTTATTTAATCCTACGGAAAAATTGACACAATGGAACCAGCTCGACAGCTCCATTTGGGAGACACTAAAGGCCACCTGCGCCCTATCGCAGAGAGTCAGGTAGCGTACGACAATGCCAGCACCCTGATTGAGCACCTTCAGTTCAGGGGGCTTAAACATCGCCGGGCTTGTCTCCGGTTAAGTAAGCGGGCTAGAGGATTCAATCAAACGAAAAAGATTTGGAGGAAATCCGTAGAGTGGGGGTGGGTTGGAGGCTAAAGGGGAGGAGGGGGGGCTATAGGGGCTGAGCATATGTTGGTAACAAGATTAATTTCCTTTATTTCTCGTCATCTTAAGCCCCTGTGGCCCTGATTGTTTCTTATGACCTGTCTATCAAATGCGGTAGGTGACTTTTAGCTTACCCATCGCTCTCATTATAAACCGGGATTTGGAGACGGATCAGAAGACTTGCGTCATCTGTTCAAATAGTCAATTCTGCTCAAGGGTTGTTCTTCAAGAGTTTTGATGCAGGTTGCCACTTTACCACTCAATTATGGGGGCAGGATACTTTAACTGACTAAAGCGGTTGGCTCTAAACCCAAAGGTGCTGGGGTCGATCCAATACAATGTTTGCAGAGGCCCAAACTCCCTACCTGCTCCTCCTTAATGACATGCATCTGAACACACTGGATGTTACGTTGGGTTAAAGCATCTGCTTAATAGATAAATAGTTAACTGTTTTAAATAGTAGTAAAGCACCAACTCATCGGTAACTGCCAACTGAAATCAAAACCTTAAATGCCTGCTGTCTACCTTTAGGCAAGATGCCTAACCATCTACCTACTCCTTAATGACGATCAATGGAAAATTCACTCTAAATCACTTTGGATGAAGAAAAGCGTCTACGGAGCAAATCAATGGAGAATGGTTAGTAGGAGGTAGCACAAATCAACACGTCCGCTTGCTCCCGTGGATGTATTTTCAGAAGTTAAGTGACTCACGGTAATGGAAGCGTCTAGACGGTCAGAGAGACGGATGTTGCAGTGAGGAAGGGTGGG
Source organism: Lota lota (assembly GCA_026745465.1). Taxonomy (NCBI): domain Eukaryota; kingdom Metazoa; phylum Chordata; class Actinopteri; order Gadiformes; family Lotidae; genus Lota; species Lota lota. The sequence continues at coordinate 2,942,371 of JACYXH010000765.1, forward strand.
GCTAAGGGGGGGGGGGGGGGGTTAGGAACCGGACGAGGGTATATTGATCAGCAGCGGGCTGCCGAGCAGCTGGCAGTTTCGCCCGGCTCTGGCCTTTTCAATCATCCGCAATTTGCCGTGTGTGGTAATTGACTCTTGGCAAGGGGAAGGACAAGCTGAGGAATTAAAGGTTCCTTCAGGGTCACAGCTGTGCTGGACATGGCCTGGGTACCTCTCTCTCTCTCTCTCTCTCTCTCTCTCTCTCTCTCTCGCTCCCTCGCAATCTCTCTCTCTCTCTCTCTCTCTCTCTCTCTCTCTCTCTCTCTCTCTCTCTCTCTCTCTCTCTCTCTCTCTCGCAATCTCTCTCTCTCTCTCTCTCCCTCTCTCTTTAAGTTGGTGAATTTATTTGTGGGGTTGTATTCATGGTTTATGGGGCTTGGTAAGCAATTTTCCCAGCAAAAAGGGGTTCATACGTTAATTTATTTCATAGCTGTATCAGCTTTACTCCTAATTTGGCTGACCCAAAGAAACCAATTGAAGAGGACTGGGAAACTGTTCAGGTCCAGTTTCTGAAGGGATTAGTGATAGTTAGGCTGAAGGTTGAGCAGGTTTATTACAGAAGTAGTGTTAGTTGATGTGGATGCTTGTATCCTTTTCTGGGTCAGGGGCAATGTTTTATGTACAGTGAAAAAAAAGAAAGAGCTGTCTTTT